>QRDG01000308.1:2757062-2837882 GCA_012064385.1 Puccinellia tenuiflora | reverse complement strand
TCTTATCCTTCTACTTGAGAACCTACAAACAAATTAAATTGTTTTGTGCCCTCAACCTCACCAAGTGGTTGTCAAGCACAAGGTGTGAGAATGATATCAAAATAAAACAAATGCAAAACAAGAAATAAATATGCAATGATGATAGATAAATATGCAAGGTTGGTGGGAACAATGATGGATGATATTTTTGGGTTCTGTATTGTGAATGCAAGATATAAAAGTATTTTTGTATTTTTGGATTATTAAATGGCAGAAAATGGAAAATGCTTGTATTGTTGGAAAGGTGTTTCTTATGATTAAAAATGGACCGGGGTTCATGGTTTCACAAATGCACTCTCTCTTTAATAAAGTGGTAGACAATGGAACACTAGAATTAACATATGAGATTGCAACAAAAAGGCTTCATGACAAGTTACTAATTATATGGGCATCACGTCCTAACATAGAGATCTTTTGGTTATTAATCTCTCTTACACTCCACCAAGATGTGAATTAAATCTTAGCACCTCGGTAATTAAGATAAATCAGAGTATAGCTTTAAGTCTTATGACATGAAGTTAAAATAAGAACATGCTAGATCTAGTTATGGAGAAGTGGCAGTGGTCACACCCACACCTCCGGTAGCATGGTATTTTTCTTTATCCCTAGTGAGGCAACAAAGTAAGGTAAAAATACCAAGTGGATCGCGGAACTTCTCTCACTTACCTCCCTCATTACTCCAACTAATGCACACGTTCCCCCACACAAGCTCTCATAAACATGCTTGATCAAAACAAGTAGACAAGAACGGGGTACATAATATGCATCTACTTTCATAAATGAAACAAAACAATTGCAATCTCAAACATATATTAACTCATAAAGAGATCCACCACAAAGGAATTACATAGATGACCATAATTATGTTCGGCAGCTCATACGGTGCTAATTAGCGAAGCTCAAGAGAGGGGAGATATATAAGTTACTTCCACAAACCGATAGTCCAGGGGTGGACTACTCCCTCTTCATCATTTAGACGGTGGACATGTCGTTGGGGGAGATGGAGACCACACCGGCAGCGCCCCGCCGGAGTTTCCCCCCTCCAATCTGCAGCTCCAGGTCTCTATTTCGGTGTTTCTGTGTTTCGATGGCGCTCCCCTTTGGAAATCGTCGGGGGACTATTTTTATAGTCGGTTTTAGGTCAAGACGAAGCTTCTGGAAGAAAGATCGACGGCAGAGGAGCCACGAGGGCCAAAAGAGGGGTCCCCACGCGGCCAAGGAATCTGGCCGCGTGGGACCACCTATTTTGGTCCTCAGGCCTCCTCTCGTGCGCTTCCTTCGCCCCTACGCTTTGTTCCTTCCAAAAACTGATGCTCGTAAATTTTCAGGTCATTTGGACATCGTTTGGGTCCCTGAAACATCAAAATATAGAAAATAGGGTTTTCTGCCAGAGCAGGGTTAATTCCAGAAAAATAGGAAAACTGTGAAATCTTACCAAAATCATTATAAAACAATGATATAACCCTTATATGATGCAAATATGATTGAAATATAAGCAATATAATGCAAAGTTCATGTATGCATTTTACATGCATCACAACGCTAAGAGATGGGTGACTTGGAGCATTAGGAAAGGCCTAATAGGCCTGAACGGATTGACCAGCTTGTGCCGCGCACGAGCCAACATCATTAAGATCTCCCAGATAGATTGGACAGCTAGGGCCAGACAGCAGCCATCACCAGGACACCATGGAGGGGCCGTCCAGCCAAATCGGCCCAGCCAGATTGGCAGACTGGACCAGATTAGTGGACGACGGTCAATGACAGACCAACTAGAAGAGGTCGGAGCTTGCTTGCATAATAGGGCGGACGGGAGATACCACCAAGGTCAAAAGAAAATTTGGGAATCTACTAGCATGAGAAGAGGCCACCCAGCCACCATCGTCCGCCGTCGAACAGCCTCCTCCGGCGGCGGCCGGGAGAAGGCGACGGCCTGGCAACGCAGATGAGATGCCCTCCCGAGTCGCCTCGCGTGCGGCTTGGAGGTACCGTTTCCCGACCCTAAATTTGGGAACGTATGCTATCATTACGAGGACTTGGTGTATCCATGCATTCGTGTGTGCTCGGCCCTCCGATGCAATCGAACGCACAACAATAAAATTGCGACAATTTTGCACTTACAAGCCCACTGGACACCTAATAAAATCCCTAACTGTTTCTCTTGACTGGACAAAAAAAATTGGGTTATGGAACGACGGCGAGTACACGACGCAGCTGCTGGCGATGAGATCACGAACGAAAAAATGAGATCACAAACACGGGCATGCGGCGACCTTGTAGGAGTCGGTGACACAACACGTACGTCAGCATACTCGGATCGCGCAGCACGCTGTGGCACCGGGGGCAGCGCACTAATCCATAAGTCACCTCGATACGGGTGACCTCCTTGGACGTCCTCCAGTGGTTGCAGTGGCCGCGGACGGCGCCCTCCTGGACGACTCTGCTTTGTCGGGTGGCCGAGGCTTTTCCGGCGCCAGCACCGGTGTCGAGTGGTGCGATCGGTATTCGGTACCAGTCCTACATGGCGGAGCCGTCGTAGGGGCCATGGCCGGCGCCGGAGGAGAGGACGTCGCAGGCCTTGTGGAGCAGCTTGAAGGCACCCTCGGCGGCGGCGGCGGAGCAGTTCTTGTTGGGGTGGACGAACAGGGACAGGTGTTGGAACCGCCACTTCATGGAGTCGACTAAGGTGGGGCGGCCAGTCGGGCGGGGCGGCATGGACGGAGTAGGCGGCGACCGCCTTCGCAATGTCAGGCAGTGACGGGAACAACCGTTGGGCCTTCCTGGCTAGCCGGCATGCCGCGGCCACGTTTCCTTCAAGGAAGTGCTCCTCAGCGCACTGATAGGCCCACTCGGCCTCCTCCCTCTTGGCCTCCTCCATGTGATCGAGCACATACGTGCGAGGCGTGCTCGATCCGTGATACGTCTCCGACGTATCTATAATTTTTGATGTTCCATGCTTGATTATATATCATTGCCACATGTTTTTACAATGTTGTTATATCATTTTGGTATTTTTTATGGAAATAACCTGTTTTCTGCTGTCTTTTTGTTTCGGAAAAGTTGTTCTGGGAAGTTTCTCAGATTGCTCTCATAATTTACGGGAATTATTTCCAATATGAAACGAAGACGGAACCCGAAGGACAGCCGGAGGGGAGGCACAGGGGCTCCAGATGCCACCTGCCCCCCCTTGGCTGCACGTGGGGCCCACCTGGGGCACCTGTCCATCGCCTCGCGCCGCCCCTTCACCTATAAATTCTCCTCTGACCTAAAAACAGAAGAGGCACGATCATATTCTTCAGAATACATCCGAGGCCGCCGCCATCTCAAACCCTAGTTCGAGAGGGTTCAGAAGCTCTTCCCGGCACCCTGCCGGAGAGGGGAATCGACGCTGGAGGCATCTACACCACCATGCATGCCTCCGGAGTGATGCGTGAGTAGTCCACCACGGGACTACGGGTCCATAGCACTAGTTAGATGGTTGTCTCTCCTTCTTGTACTCCATTGTTTAGATCTTGTGAGCTGCCTATCATGATCAAGATCATCTATTTGTAACTGCTACATTATTGTGTTTGCATGGATCCGATGAATTGTGGAAGTCATTACTTTTGTTCAGTTATGTGTTTCATCTATGATCTTGCATGCTCTCCGATGCTAGTGGTTGCTTTGGCCAAGTAATTGTTAGTGTTGTATGAGGGAATATTTATGCTAGATAGTGGGTTCATGCCTCTCTTTGTCTGAGTTCGGTGACAGGAACGGTTAAGGCTAGAGATGTGTTCTTGCCACTAGGGAGAAAACAGTGGTGTGATTTCTTCGTGTTATCTACATTGCTTACATTATGCACTTTGCTTATTGCAATGATCTGTTGCTTGCAACTTAATACTTTTGGGTGACATGTTGGATAGCGATCCCAGAGTGGATTATTAGTCATAGATGCAGTTGGATGACGGTCTATGTATTTTTGACGTAATGCCCATATTAGATCAAGCGGTGAACTATATTGTTTTATGATAGCCTTGTTGTGCGCCTACAATTCTGTCAATTGCCATGCTGTAATTTGTTTACCCATCATGTATATCTTTTGGAGAGACACCTCTAGTGAACTATGGACCCCGGTCCTATTTTTCTACATTGCTTACAACCGTCTTCATAGCTTTTCATCATCATTTTCTCGCTGGTCATATTTCATCCTCATCATATTTTAAATCCACACATTTTATTCTTTGTGTTTGGCAAGCCGGAGAGATTGACAACCTCTTTGTTTTGTTGGGGCAAAGTAGTTTGTTGGTGATTGTGTGCAGGTCCACGTCAATAATCGAGAAACGGCGCTATTGACACCTTGCTAAGCCTTCTCCAAGTCGTACTGGTTCGACAACCTTGGTTTTGTAATCAAAGGAAAATTTCCGCTACACTGCTTCATACCTTCCTCTTGGGGTCTCCCAACAGCAGTCAGCAAGACGTTTTCTGGCGCCGTTGCCGGGGACTTGGAAGCTTCAGCGAGGAGAGTTTCACACATCCTTTCACTTTACTTTGTTATTGTCTTGCCTAGTATTTTTTTGTTAGCCTTGTTTTGCCTTTTGTTTGCTTTAAACCTGAAAAACACAAAAAAAAAATTGAAAATTTTAGCACTAGTCTTTTTATCGTTTTGCTTGATATTATGTCTAGTTCTTTACTTGCTATCAATGGTTACTTTGTTTGAGACTAGATGTTATTGGCAAGGTCGGTTCACAGAGGAACAACATAAATATTATAAGGAATACCGCTTGTCTGAAAAAGGGAAACACTTATGGGCACAAATAAATAAATTGAATAATCTTGCTGAAAACTTTTGCTCTACATATGATGAATCCTGGTGCCTTAATGAATCTTTTTGCTGTAGGAGGCATAAACACCTCCCTTTCCAATGTGATTATAATGATAACGAAATATTGGCTTCCTATGCTAAAGGAAACTATGATTTTGATAATCTTGAACAAATCAAAGAATTTGTTGTTTTTATGGGTGCCTATGAAATTACTTCTGTGCTTAAAGATATTGATGATGCTTCTTACAAATCTGAAAATTTGTTATACTTGGATATTGCCTTGAGTACTACAATGATAATCCTTATATTACTGAATTTCTTGAGAGAACTTATTCTCCAAAAGAAGAGAGACTAATGCCTTGCAGGAAATCATGGAAGAAGAAATTGCTGAAACCGGAAGCTCATTGGATGAAAAAGAGGAAGAGAGTGACAAACAAAAGGAGGAAAAATGGATTGGTTACCCATGCCTACCTTCTAATGAGAGTAACTCTTTAACTCTTACATTATTTGATTGCCCTCCATGCTTACCAAAGGAGGATGAATGTTATGTTCCTATGGATTCTCTTCAAATATCCCTTTTGGAGGAAATTGATGCTTGCTACACTTATGATCATGATTCCCCTATTAAACATCACCCAAACTCAAAGAAACCAAAAAGAAACATGTTTAATAATGGGATTGGAAAGGTCATGACTTCGGTTTATTTTGATCATACTATTTTGGAGCTTAATAAAAATTATGTGTTTGTAGATCATGAAAATCATGTTTTATGTGATAGTTATATTGTTGGGTTTGTTCATGTTTCTACTAGAAATTATTTTGAGAGAGGGAAATATGGTTATGAAAATTTTCATGTCATTAAAACACCTCTCTTTATGTTGAAAGTTTTGAAATTGCTCTTGTTTTATCTTCCTATGCTTGATACTTTGTTCTTCATGGATTTATTTGTTTACAAGATTTCTATGTATAGGAAGAGGGTTAGACTTCAATGTTTTTCATATTTGCTTCTTGATGCTCTCTTTGTGTTTCAACTCTTATTCTTATGAGAGCATCATTAAAATTATCAAGCCTAGCTAAAAGGCATTAAAGAAAAGCGCTTATGGGAGGCAACCCATTTTATTTTTACCTACTGTTTTCTGTGAGTTTTGGGTGATGTTACTTCTATAACAACTCCCTTATATCTTTTTGTTTTGGTTTTTGGTGCCAAGAATAGCCTCTAAAGAGAGGATGAGTTTGCTGTCCAGAAACAGATTTCTGTTCTTCACTGTTCGAAAATCCAAAAATTCACAGAACGTCATCTGTGGCTGCAAATGTTTTACAGCAAGCATCAGGGTTTTTTCTACCTTTTTCTAGTTTTAAGTTTTCTGATTTGAGGTCCAGAAGTGCCTCGAAAAAATTCATCTTTACAGTCTGTTCTGTTTTTGACAGATTCTGTCCTCTGTTTTGCATTGCTTCTTTCGCGGGCAAAGTGAAGCTTTTTCAAAGCTAGAGCTTTACTTAGACCTTTGTGACAGTAGCTAATGTTGTAAAAAAAATGAGTTCTTGATATGTGCTTTGGAACTGAAGGAAGATATTGTTTTTATGCACTAACCCCTTAATGAAGTTGCTATAAGTTTTGCGTGAAGGAAGTTTTCAAGTATTCCAAGTGCGAGGTGATGAAGGAAGATCGAGAAGGAACAAAAGCCTAAGCTTGGGGAGGCTCCCCATGGACCCTCCTCTGAAATATTCAAGAAGTTACAAGCGTCTAAGCTTGGGGATGCCCAAGGCATCCCCTTCTTCATCAACAATCATCGGTTTCTCTCATGATACTATATTTTTATTCCTTTACACATTATGTGATGTTCTTGGAGCGTCGATTTGTTTTTACTTTTAGTTTGTTTGTGTTAGTTTTCTGGTCCTTGCAATAATTTGGATCCATGCATGCTTGTTTGGGAGAGAGACACGCTCCGCTTTTTCATTATACACTCCTGTGCTTCACTTATATGTGTTGAGTGTTTAGCCTTTGTCATTTATGCTTTTAGCTCTTGTTTTTTCAAGCATCTCTTGTTCAGAGCTGTTAGATTTTGTAGTTAGGAAGTTTTGCTCATGTTGCTTCACCCTTTTGTTTTGTTTCAAATAAGTTGATTGGCAGTGGCGGAGGCAGGATATCAGAACGCCCCGGGCCACCTTCGACGCTACAGTGTGCTACAGTAGCTACAGAAGCTACAGTATAGCTTGCGTGTCGTGACTGCGCCCCGGGCCATGGCCAGGGTGGCCTGGGGCCTGGCTCCGTCCCTGTTGATTGGTGTTTGGTTAAGTGGAAATTATCAAGTAGGAAGTGTAAAAGGTGCTGCTTAATCTTGTAGACCATTGTCTTGAATCTTTGATACTTTGCAATTGTTTAGAGATATGAAGTATATTAATGCTTAAACTTGTGGATCATTTAGTAAGAATAGATTAGTAAATATTACCATAAGGCTTTAGAATTGTGATGCTTGTCCTGCTTGGTAGTTCTCAAAGTCTAGATATTCTTTTGTCATCAAGCGGTGAACTATATTGTTTTATGATAGCCTTGTTTTGCGCATACAATTCTGTCAATTGTCATCCTGTAATTTGTTTACCCATCATGTATATCTTTTGGAGAAACACCTCTAATGAACTATAGACTCCGGTCCTATTTTCCTACATTGATTACAACCGTCTTCATAGCTTTTTATCATCATTTGCTCGCTGGTCATATTTCAGGCTCATCATATTTTACATCCACACATTTAATTCTTTATGTTTGGCAAGCCGGAGAGATTGACAACCTATCTGTTTTGTTGGGGCAAATTAGTTTGTTGGTGATTCTGTGCAGGTCCATGTCAATAATCGAGAAACGGCGCTATTGACACCTTGCTAAGTCTTTTTTAAGTCCTACTGGTTCAACAAACTTGATTTTATAATCAAGGGGAAATTTCCACTACGCTGCTTCATACCTTCCTTTTGAGATCTCCCAACATTAGTCAGCAATCCGTAGCGCCTTCACACTACAAGCTGGCCTGGCCGGCGGTGTTGACCAGACACATATCGTCGGCCGGCGGCATGCATGTTCGATCTGGATCCCGTGTGAATTCTAGCCTGTACCATGTCAAGGAATTTGATTGTAAAAAAATGCAGCAACGTTGTTCAGACGGGCGGGCAAGGCGGGCAAATGTAAGGGCTTCTTTGATTCACATGATTCTGAAAACATAGAAATAGGAAAAGTGCAGAATTACAATGTCCAGCCCATTGCAATCTTATAGGATTTCATATACACCAAACTTTGTTTGATTTCATCACAGGAAAAGTGAAGGAATTTTACATAAGGGTAGAGCTCATGTTTTTTTCCTATAGAATTTGCACTACTTTTATAGGAAAAATTCCTATGGGATTAATTGCTATGGGATATGATCCTATAAATCAAACAAGCTCTATAGGAAAATTTTCTACATAGAAAAAACATAAAATAATAGCATAAGATATTACAGAGGGAAATACTACAAAGTTTACAAACATCGCTGCAAAGATATTGTTTCACAGTTGACGATCTTTACGATCATTTGGCTGTTATCTATTTTGTCAGCCAGTTACAGCAATATGCTCTCCTAATACTGGTATTTGGCAGTAAAACTGACATGCTCGTGGATCTAAAACTGCATTTTACAAGTTTAATTAATACTGTGCAATTTAAACCTGTGTATGTGTAGGTTCAAAATCTCTGCACAGATGCACGTCACTTCAGGTAGTCTGTTAGCTTGCTTATGGTGATAAGTCTGAATGCTTCGGAGAGGTAGGCCTGGGTATGTGCTGATATCTCTTGCGCTACAGATCGCATTGAAGGCCTGGATTCAGGATTTACCCTGGTGCAAGCAAGTGCTATCCTGACGATGAACACAACTTCTTCTGCAAGCTGTTCTGTTGGAGGATCCAACCGCTGGTCCAGTATGTCCTTGAGGAGTAAATCATCCTCCTGTGACGAGGAAATGGCCGGCAGAGAAGTTAGCAAGTCACCAGGGTGCTTCCCCATCAGGACCTCCAGTGCAACAACGCCAAAGCTGTAAACATCGCATTTCTCTGTTACCCTCATCGTGTATGCAAACTCTGCAAGAAAACAACCAGAGCTGACATATGTTAGTGTGCTGCTCCAATATGATACTGCTAATTAAGTAGTATCTGAATTTTATGGAATTTGAGCGTATGCAATGACATTGCTCAAAATTAGGCAGAGATTAGCAAGGTTGCTGCCACTACTTCTGACTTCTGAGTGGTTAACTCTTTCAAGGCAATCGCTCAGCTATTTATGATTGAAGTGCGTTTGATGTCGCAATGGAGCATCACTAGTTTTTCAATAACTGGGAATGAAATATATAAATATTGCCTCATAATATTATGCAGCACCAGTATGGAACTATGGATCTTGGTATTATTGAATTGTTTTGAGAAAGCTCGTTGTTACGGAATAATTACTAAACAGTCGATTTATATGTCTCACTGCAAAACCATAGAATGAAAACCATATAGTGTATGCATAAGATATGTACCTGGAGCCATGTAACCATATGATCCTGCTACAGAAGTCCAGTTTGTTGAAGCAGACCCGAGTAACTTCGCAGTGCCAAAATCACACAAACGTGGCTCGAAGTCCGATTCAAGCAGGATATTATTCAAAGTGATGTCTCGGTGAACGATGGGTGGGTTGCAGTCATGATGCAAGTAGGCCAGGGCATGAGCAACCCCCTGGATCACCTTCATCCTCACGTCCCAATCCAGCTTCTTCTTGCCTTCCTCCCCGTACAATGTCTTCGCGAGGCTGCCCCTTTCCAGGTACTCGTACACCAGATACATGTAGTCACCTTTAGTGCAGAAGCCATGGAGCTTGACGATATTCCGGTGGCGAACCTCTGTCAGCGCCTTAATCTCATTCTCAAAGCTCTTTTTGTTCACGTCCGATATGTCGCCTGTGTCGGCGACATGGAACCGCTTCACAGCCACAACCTGACCACTTGCAAGCTCGGCCCTGTACACGGTCCCAAACCCCCCTTTACCAATGCAGAAGATTTCGTTGAAGTTATCTGTGGCGTTCACAATGTCAAAGAATGTGAACTTTCCCTCCTTTTCCCAGATCATGGACTCAAAAGCATCATTGCTGTTAGCCTCCAGCACTTTCTGCTCACAAGGCCTCCTTCTGCATATTAGTATCAGGCAGGCAGCAATGGCTGCAAGTAACACAACCCCAACAACAGATACAACTGCTGCGATGACTATTCTCCTGTGATGCCCTGAAGATGCACTCCTAGAACTGCGGTCACAAGAAGTCATGCCTTGCACATTACCACAGAGGCCCAAATTTCCAATGTAGGCATCAGCTGATGCGTTCCAGAAAGAAGGTATCTCACCGGTGAGTCGATTGTAAGAGAAATCAACTGTTTCAAGGCTTTTCATGCGAGAAAACGCAGCTGGTATTGAACCACTGAGATCGTTGTGAGACAGGTTCAGTTTCTGCAAATTTATCAGCTTCTCGAGATTCGAGGGGATCACACCCGACAACGAGTTACTACTCAGATCAAGAAGCATCTGCAGCTGAAACAGATTGCCCAGCTCATTTGGTATCTCCCCGGACAACTTGTTCTTGCTCATATCAAGAAAAGTTAGAGAACCAAGCTTGCCAATTCCCACCGGTATTGTCCCCGTAAGCAGGTTCCCGGACAAATCGACTGTCTGTAGCTTGGAATTGTTGCCCAAATTTGCTGGAATTGACCCCGAGATGGCGTTATGGCTAAGATTGAGACTGAACAAGTGGTTGAGATGGCCGAGCTCAGATGGAACACCTCCTGTGAGATTATTCTCTGCCAAGCTGAGGTCCCGTAAATTCGTCATGCTCCCAAATGCCGCGGGAATGGTGCCCGATAGGCGATTGCCAACCATCTGCAGGCGCGTGACATTGCTGCATTTCCCCCAGTCCGACGATAGCCGGCCGGTCAGTTCGTTCCCGGATATGTCCAGGTAGTCCAAGCTGGGGTGGACACCGAACGCATCCGAGATGTCACCCGTGAAGTGGTTCCCTTCCAGCCGCACCCGGAACAGGTTCGTGCATTTCTTGAGGCACGGCGGCAGCGTGCCGCTGAAGTTGTTGTGGTTCGCCGTGAAGTTCTGCAGGGCGAGGCCGTCGCACAAGCTCTGCGGCAGTTCGCCGGAGAAGCTGTTGTTCGCGAAGCTCGCGTCGGTCAGGCTCAGCCCCTTGCCGAGGTCCGGTGGTACGGTGCCGCTGAAGTTGTTGTCGAACAGAGCAAGGTAATACAGATTCTTGAGTGATGTGATGGTGGCGGGCAGCTCGCCTTCCAACTGGTTGGTGTTGACGTCGAAGATTTGCAACGACGTCATGTTGCCGATCTCCGGCGGGATCGTGCCGCTGAGCCGGTTAAAGAAGAGCGCCAGCCTCGTCAGCTGCGTGAGTTTCCCGAACGAGCTGGGTATCGGTCCCGTGAGCTGGTTGACAGACAAATCCAACTCACCCAGGTTCACCAGGTCGCCGAGCTCTGCTGGGATAGAGCCGGTAAGGTTGTTGTTGAAGAGATACAGGGTTCCCAGATTGGTTGTCCTGCCGAGCTCCGGCGGAATCTTCCCACTGAGCGAGTTGTTCTGCACTTGGAACGATATGAGCTCTGGCCAGCTCGTGAACAACGCCGGCGGAATCTGACCGCTGAGTCTGTTCGTCGATATCCCAAACTCCCGCATCTTGCGCATCCCGGCGAACGCCGCCGGCAGGACACCCGTGAGCTGGTTCAAGGACGCTTCCATGAAATTGAGGTTGGAAAGGTTGCCCAGCTGCGGTGGAATAGAGGAAACCAACCCGGCGTTCTTGATGTCAAGGTGTCGCAGCATTTGAAGCCGGCCAAGAACCGGCGGGATCGACCCTCCGAGCGGGTTTTCCCCGAGTTCAAGAACTCTCAGCTGGGACAGCGACCCGAGGAAATCTGGGATGCCCCCCGTCAGACCGTTGGAGGCAATCCGCAGGTCCTGGAGCTTCCTCAGCTTCGACAGCGACGCCGGTATCGCGCCGCTGAAGGCATTGACGGAGAGATTGAGGTACACGAGGTTGGGGAGCCTCTCCGACAGCTCCTCCGGTATCGGGCCGGAGAATGTGTTCTGCGACAGGTCGATGTAGGTGACGTTGCCGCTGTTTAGGACGAACTCCGGGAAGGTGGCGTTGAGGTTGTTGAGGTAGAGCGACATGAAGGTGACGGTGGGCATGGGCTTGAACCTGGCGTAGTCCGGGTCGGTGAGGTAGTTGGATCCCAGGTCGAAGTGCCGGACCCTGGGGAGCCTGCTGAGCTGGTGCGGGATGGCGTCGGCGAGGTTGTTGTTGTAGAGGCGCAGGTCGAGGAGGCCGGACAGGTCGCCGAGCTGGGGCGGGATGGCGCCCTCGAACCCGTTGCTGCCGAGGTCGAGCGAGACGAGGGCGCGCAGCCGCGAGAGGCGCGCCGGGATGGCGCCGGTGAAGTTGTTGTTGTTGAGGTCGAGGTTGGTGAGGGACGGGAGGGACGTGGTGTCGAGCGCGTCGAGCGTGCCGGTGATGCCGAGGTTCCGGAGGGTGAGGGACGTGACGCGGCCCGTGGCGGCGGAGCAGGAGACGCCGTGCCAGGAGCAGAGGGAAGAGGTGTTGCGCCAGTTGGAGAGGGAGGTGGCGCCGGTGAGGGTGGCCTTCCAGGCCAGGAGCGCCTGGGCCTCCGACTCTGTCGCGGCATTGGCGGCGCCGGCAGAAACCAAGAAGACGAGGAGGACGAGGAGGATGCCTGCGCGGGCGGCGTCTGGCGTATGCATTGGGTGGCGGGACGGAGCGCGCCGTCGGGGAGGGGAGTGGCGACTGCAGGCGAGCAGGGAGGGGGGGGGGGGGGGGGGGGGGGATTTAGCTTGCGGGCGGGCGGCGCGGCCGGTCAATGGGCGGCGTGGTTGACTGGAATCGACGAGTACTCACTCCATGTGTGGTGTGTGGTTGGGAGGTGGTGCGGCGTGGTCGCTGCCGGGTGGGGAAGCGGAAAATTGTTTGAGGCGCCGTCGTCGCGTGGCGAGGCCTGGTTTTCGGGCTCAGGGTGCTTTGCTTGTCCATGATACCAGGCAGCGGCTTTGACCTGGAATAGATGGTGGACTAGGACTACTATACTATTCCCTCTAGAACCGTTGATATGCATGATGATGGGTGGGTAGACATGTGTGTGGGTGGATTAGCCGGAAATTTAGAATTTTGGACCATGCGGAGAACGTGAACTGTTGTTGCCAGCGGTGTGCCGTCGGGAGCAGCTCCCACGGTCCACCCTCTATCCCGAGGGGCTTGGTTAGTTGGAAATACATGGAATTTGGATATATGTTTTTTGAGATAAGCGGATCGTTTAGTCAACCAACTTGTCTGAGATTAGTGAATTGATCACTCAACTCTCAAAATGTGAAAACCCCTCATTTAACTTGTCTGAGATGAGTAAGCTGGTCATGAGCGGGTTTTTCTATCCACGTGGCCTGTGAAGCGGGTATTGCGACAAGGTTGATATTTCACTCGTTAGGTCCTTGTCCCTTCGGTTCACACAGATACGACCATGCGTCGTGCCCGTCTAGTCTAGTATTACCATCTTGCAAGATGATATTTATCGTGTCCATCCTAATTATCAACTTATGGTGAGAAACACCCTTTACTTTTTACCCTAGTTTGCAAGATGGTACTTATGGTGTCCATCATAATTATCCCAAAGACGGTGGAACATTTGCGAGTCTATAAGGGCTATGGTCCATGTGAGAACTCAATGACACTAAGTAAATAGAGAGGAATACCCGCCATTACACTTATAACTAGCTCTAGTTTAGCGCCATAAGACAAAGCCTCTCTCCAACCTAGATATGTCAAGGGGAATTCTCCTAGTTTGCAACTTAGAACTTGAACAAATAACCAAGCATCTTTGGGACATACATTCATTAAAAAAATATTTATGATGATTGATCCTCTTGTCAGATATTTGTTTAAAGCAAGAAAGTAACCGGTTAAAATTCATGGCATGCACACTATCCTTTTGTAGAGTATCATCAACATATTGTATGACGATGATCCGTGTAGCATGAAGCAAACCAGCAATCAAGCCATTATCGGCAGCTTTAAGAAGCGTTCCAGGGAAATAGGATTTGTTTGTCTCAGACCCCTATCAGAAACAAAGAATTCACTGTTAACATCATTAATTCTGTCACCAACCGATTTAGAATTTAACTAATAAATAAATATTTTACTAAAGCCTCTAGCCACCATTATCTTTAAAAGGAAATCTCTATCAACCCTATCATAAGGTCTCTCATAGTCCAACTTAAAATAAAACTAGACTGGTTACTATGAGCCACATCCTGAATAATTTCATGAGTAGAAACAACAATTTTTACAATAAATCTCCCTCGAATAAGTTAAATTAACTTAATGTGACTTTTGATTTTACTAGAGATGACGTTCTTGTGTGAAGTCTAGTTTCTTTGACCCGTTGTTCCCCTGTGTTCACATGTTGATTAAAGTTATATTGTTTCATAAAACACTTAATTGACGTGCTTGTTCTGATACTCCCTCTTTTTATAATCACATTGCGTTTAGTCTAGTCCTGGCCATGGGCCGGGCCGGGCTAGGCTTCGGCCGGGCCCAGAAAAGCCCGTAGCAGAAAACCTAGGCCCAGACCCGGCCCATGCCCTGCTGTTGGGCCTAGAATCCAGGCCTAAGCCCGGCCCATCGGCAGAAAATAGAGGCGGGCCTCGGGCCGTGGGCCGGACCTCTTCCTTAAATCGCCCATATGTGAAGCCCAGGCCCGGCCCTACCAATCCTTTGGGCTCAAAACATAGGCCCAGGCCCGCCTGCGGTCCTAAAAACATAGGCCCAGGCCCTGAAATTTTGGGCCGGGTCGGGCTTCCCATGGCCAGGACTAGTTTAGTCAAAGCCAAACTTTGTAAGGCTTGACCATGGTATATGAAAAATTATAAATATGAGAAATTCACTTCTACACCCGAGCTTATGAAAAAGTCTGAAAAAAATTGGAGACACTTATATATGAGTCTGAAAAAGTCTGAAAAAAATTGGAGACACTTATATATGAGTTGTTCACATTCATGCAAAGTTTTGGAATGAAATGACAATTTCTGTGCTCTGTGCAAAAAAGACAAATTTACTGTTTTTAAATATGTGTTTTTAGATCTCATTCTGACAACTGATTTTGTCTTTTTTGTATAGAGCACAGAAAATGTCTTTTCATTTCAAAATTTTGCACGAATATGGAAAACTCATATATATTTGTCTCCAATTTTGTTCAGATTTGTTTATAATGTTTTACTATTTTTTAATTTTTTAAAAAATAATAGGTGCAGGTGCATCCGAGTTAGACCTGGCCATTTTTCGGGTCGGGCTGGGCCCGGGCCGGGCCTAAAAAAAGCCCGGCGCAGAAAAGCTAGGCCCGAGCCCGGCCCGGCCCGACCAAAGCCCGACCAGCCCGGCCCGATAGAAGCCTAAATTCTGTTTTTCTTAAGCCCGAGCCCGACCCGGCCTGACGGTCGGGCCCGAAATATAGGCCCGAGCCCGGCCCGATGGCACAACCGGGTCGGGCTTTTTCGGGCCGGGCTGCCCATGGCCAGGTATAATCCGGGTGTAGAAATGCCGCTCCCCACCTTCTCCCTCTATTCCATAATATAAGATGTATTAGCAAGCTAAAACAACTTACTAAAATGTTTTATATTATGAAATAGAAATGAAGGAAGTATAATTTTAAATACATATTATATGAAAATATATTTTACTTTGATTCTAATAATATTATTTTTATATCATAGTTTTTTTCCATATATATTTAGTCCAACTTTCCCAAGTTTGACCCACTCGTAAATTTAAACGGAGAAAGTGCTTCACTAATCGTTCACTACGGCCACGGGCGCCTACTTCACGGCTTCACCTGAAACAAAGAGTAAAAATTATTACCAAGTTAGCCCAACGAACGTATTATGGATTCTTGCATGGAATCACATCAAGCAGTCGTAATCACGCTTCATTTGGACGCACGCCGCTAGTGCTCTTCTGTTCAAAGCACTGAAATCATGCTCACGCTCTTTTTTTTTTTTTTTTTTTTTTTTTGCGAAAAGGACCTGGCATTAAAAAAACAACGAACAATACAAAACATCTCAATAAAAATGAAAATTACAACGAGATCCTGAAAGAAACAAGCTCAGTGCTCGCACTCATGCAAATACAAAGTTTGTGAACCTAGAAGCACATCAACTACGACCAGCTTACCACAGCGAGTCGTGATCGTAGAAGCACATCAACTGCTCTTTTTTGTTCTAATAAGGTTCACTGACCATATCCCAAAGGTCAGTTCGTACCAGTGACATTGCTACTAGCCAAGCCGTGGACATTGGAGAATTTTTATTCAATTAATAAGGAGACTACATAAGAGGTTCAACAACGAGGGCACACTTCCCCCTTTCTCTCTCTCCTCCCCTCCCACGTTTCTGAGAGTTTCTAGCCCTCTCCCGGACCCTCTCCTCCCCTCCTCCGGCGGCCTCACCGGCCGGAGCAGGAAGGGGAGGGGGGCCTGGCTCCTCCCTGTATATAGTAGATGTAGGGTTGCTTTCCTGTTTGTTTCCTTCATGGAGAATGGCGCGATGTCGTCTTTTCTCCCCCTGCGCTTGTTGTGGTGGCGACCGAACTGCGAACACGACACGGTGAAGTTGATCCCCGGTGAAGATCCATGGTGGATGGACCGTTTGGGTGGCGGATCTACCAGCGGCTGCTTGAATAAGCTCGATGGAGCTCAGGTTCTTGGGCATCTCCTTCACTCTCTGCTTTCCTCTCGTGGTCGTGGTGATAGACAGAGGATTGAAGAGGGTTGGGGTGCTCCATGCTCTTGTGCTCGACGGGTTGTCTATGCTAAGGCATGGACTTTGGAGGTTGTGCTCGGAGTTCTTCAACGCCGGCAGCTTTGCGCCGGAGCTATCCATGGCGACGGGAGCCGCTCCAGGCCGGGAAGTGAGCTTCGTCCATGGCTGTTCTTCCTCTTTGCAAGGATCTTACTTGATCTCGATATGGGACTCTACGCCGCCGCTGCCCGAAGTGGCTTGTTCCCCGGTCGCAACGATGACGGCGCCTGGATTTAGAGATCACACTACTAGGAAACTAGCTATAGGTGGAAACTGATTTTGCGGCGCACCAA
The DNA here is from genome assembly GCA_012064385.1 of Puccinellia tenuiflora. Classification (NCBI taxonomy): domain Eukaryota; kingdom Viridiplantae; phylum Streptophyta; class Magnoliopsida; order Poales; family Poaceae; genus Puccinellia; species Puccinellia tenuiflora. The sequence goes on along the minus strand of QRDG01000308.1, from coordinate 2,820,830 downwards.
ATAGCCATGCGTATTTCTGTGGCGCATAGTACTGCATGCGCCACAGAAATGTAGAATTCTCTGGCGCACGAAAACCACATGCGCCACAGAAATGTGTCTTTCTGTGGCGCATGTAGCAGATGCGCCACAGAAATGTGCATTATGCAGCACATGCGCCAAAGAAATGTGCATTTCTATGGCGCATGTGCTACATGCGCCACAGAAAAGTTTAAAAAATTCAAAAAATCCAAAAAAATCCAAAAAAGTACAAAAAAATTCCAAAAATCCAGAAAAATCCAAAAAAATAAAAAATCAAGAAAATTTTCAAAAAGATTTTTTTGAACTTCTAAGTATTTTTTGTTTTTTTGGATTTTTTTGATTTTTTTTGAAATTTTTGGGATTTTTTGAATTTTTGGGATTTTTGAATTTTTTAATTCGAAAATTCTAAGTATTTTTTGCAAAAAGTTCAAATTCATATTTCAAATATTTTTTATTACATTTGGATTTTTTGAATTTTTTTTGGATTTTTTGGGATTTTTTGAATTTTTTTGGGATTTCTTGAAACTTTGGATTTGCTTTTGAAACTTTTGAAGTTTTTGATTTTTTTCAAAATTTAAAAACACACATATATACATAACACACATAAACTACACACATATATATATGCACATACAAGGCTTAAGAGGGTTGATATGATATTTATATCAATAAGAACTTGAGTAGCATAAGGGTAGCTGAACTGAATAGAACTTAGAAGTTAAGCGTGCTTGGGTTGGAGTAATTTGAGTATGGATGACCTAGCGGGAAGTCATCATTTGAGATGGGTTAAAAAATTCAGAAAAATTGGAAAAAAAATCAAATATTTAGGTTTTTCAAAATATTTCATTTTTTGTTTTTTTCAGATATTTTTTGAATTTCCTGATTCAAAATTTTCCAAAATATTTCTGTGGCGCATGGAGCTGGATGCGCCACAGAAATGGCGCATCTGGCCCCATGCGCCACAGAAATATAATTTAGTGCCGAGGTATCTGTGGCGCATCCCTCTTTTTCCAGGATGCGCCACAGAAATCCAAAAAGGTGCGCCACAGATAGCACTTTTCCTAGTAGTGCTCGCCGAACTGCGGCAGAGCGAGCCCATGTAATTTCCAAGACCCATGATGTAATTTCATGTTTGCTTAGAGGGATTTGTGTAACTTTGTACCCGTTGTTAAAGTAATGACAGTTTCCAGCCCTCTCGGGGCCTATCCCGTTCAAAAAAAAAAGAGGTTCAACAAAGAAAAAAAATCCAAATAATGCGGCATGGAAATTACACACCTGAAAAAATGACACTCAAAAGTTTCACCCCTGTGAAGCCCAATTCTTAACGCTGATCTTGATTTTTGCTTGTTTTCTAAGAGTTTATCTCTTATTTAAGGAGACAACATTCCTTTTCCTCGTTCTATGTTCTTCAACTATACAAAAAAAAAATCAACGTGACAACTTGAAGAGAAAAGTGACATCACCTTATTGTACATTTCTTTATATTATTTCTTTCAATCCCAATTAATTACATAGCTAGCCGGCTGTCAGAGACATCGAAATAGTGCGAATAATACTCAACTTATTTCATTTAGCAAAACCAATATGACGAACATAGAAAACTCGGTTTGAATTTGTACAAGTGACCCAGTCAAAGATCACGGCTGTGATACTGATATAACTATCAGTCTATCCTATCCTCGGATGCGATAGTTTTTCCACATGCGCCATGGTACATCACCGTCAATGTAGTAGCAGTACACGTATCTTAGTACACACCTGCGATCAATCCGTTCTGAGGTTTTCTTCCTTCTCTTTACATAGTTTTCTTCCCAGCCGTGGGGGGGGGGGGGGGGGGGGGGTTCTTCCTTCTCTTTAGATAGACCTCCCAATCCAGTACGTGTTGAGATACTCTCATTTCCCCCCCTTCCCACTCTCTCTCCTCTATCCCGTTTCTGAGAGTCCCCTAGCCTTTCCCGGCCCCTCTCCTCCTCTCCTCCGACGGCTTCGCCGGCCGGAGTGGGAAGGGGAGGGGGGGCCGGTTGCCCTATGTACATACTAGTGGTAGTAGGCTTAGTAGTAGCTTGTGTTTAGGTGTTGCCCACGAGGCGAATGGCGTCATGCCGAGGGGATTTCCGAAGCCGGTGCGTGCGGGCTGCTGCCGGCGGCGGGTGTTGATGTTCCTGCTGCTCCTAGTGCTCCAGAGGATGGAGCCGGTGGGGAGTGGTGCTACTTCGTCCACAACCCCCATGAATAAAGAGCTCGATGTTGTCGGCCTTCTCTTCTTCGGGGAGGCTCCGATGTGGTTGCTCCTTCTGGCCTGCCGAGGTGGCGAGGGGAGGCTGAGCACCACTGTGGAGCTGGCTCGATCTGGAGGAGGCAGGGAGGGTTCTGAAGACCGGCGGGCTGCAGCAGATGGAGTACATCAACGGCGACGTGGTAGAGTCACCGTCTTCATAGACGAAGGGAGTCACTCCAAGCCAGAGCACAGGAGGTGCTTCTGGTTCTTCTTCCTCCTCAGGTGGAGGATCTTTCGGAGCTCGGCCATGGCATACTACGACGCATCCTCGTCAAGTGGTCTCGTCCCCGACGTGGGTGTTGACGGCCGTGGAGTAGAGTTCCTCATCGCCGGCGGTGGCTTTGGGCTTGATGGCGTTTCTTCCAAGCGCCTGAGGGTGTTTTCTGTAATAGTAGAGGCCTTATCTGCTATTTCTTTTATCTGTAAGGGCTTCTTTATAACTTTGGCCACCGAGTAATTCAGCTCTGGATCCTTCGGGGTCCTTCCTTGTTAAAAAAAATCCAGTACGTCTTACGACTTCACACTATGTAGTAACTTGCTAGCTTGCTTGTAAACTGTAGTTAATCTTAAAAATTAGGTACGTGCGTAACGATGAAACTTATTTTTCGAGAATTTCCAATGTTATATACTTTGAAGCTTTAAAAGTTGTTCGCGGGACAAGTCTACGTACATGAACCAGGCATATATATCAACGGAACGCGAGATGGCATCGGCGACAGGCCAAGTTAATTGTACGTATGCATGATCAGTTTAATGTCTGCATGCATGGAGTCATGCATATTCTTCGAGCCTAATATTCACTTTATTAAGTTTTCTGCAGGGTAATCGGGTCAGACGTCCTTGCGTTCTTCCACGAAACAGGCTTTCGTCCAGCTATATAAATATAGCAACCACCCGATACAACCGTAAGGCCACTGCTGGGGCAAACATCACACTTATGCCCAAAAGAAAGAAAAGAAAAAGAAAAAAAGAGAAAACAAAGCAGACATCGGCGGTTCGACGAAAAACAAAGATGACTCGCAACCGTTGCGCCCTCCAGAGAATTACCACCACGCTCCTAGCACTCCACAGCGTCTCATACCAAGCAACACCTCCAAGAAGGGAGCGACGACGACGACGAAGCTACTGCCCGGACAGTTCCTAGGGTTTCCCCTCTTATGCTCGGGAGTGCGAAAGAAGTACCCCGACGCCCTTCAAGAAGGATGGCGACACCTGCAGGCGTCACCGCGTCAGTGCCGAGTCGGCAGGGATTTCTCCCGAACTCCAGAACCACACCCCCAGACGTTCTGTATAGCTCCGCCAAACTTGCCGTCCACCAACGCACGCCACCACGGTCTTGCAGTCATCCCCGTCGTCTCACCGCGGCCCATGTTGCAAGGCCGGGAGACTCGAGAGAAAGGAGCCCGACGAGGGTCAGCGGCACAGCGGCACGCGGGGGGGACCTACCTCCACCACCCGAAGGCAGTAGCCGACCGGATGCAGTAGCAAGGCAGACCGGGCCCTCACAGGCCCGGCCGAGCCCAAAGGGGCCCGTAAAGCCCTGCTGCCGCACTGCAGCAAGGGCACCGCCGACGCCACCGTCACATGCATCAGCTCCTACTCCTCTGTCTCCCGGGAGAGCCTCCTCCACGCCCGGCCCGCCCCGGCCCAGATTAGGCCCAAATGGGCCCAGATCCGAGCACAGGGACGATGCCGGCCACCCGCCGGTGACCAGCCGGCCGCGCACAGCAAGCGGGACTCGCCGCCGCCAACGGCCGCTCCATCGCCGTCAACCCGGAGCTCGCCGCCAAAGCCGCCCAAAGCTCACCGGGCCGAGGTCAGGACGAGGAGCACCGTCGCGTGCAGCTGCGCGCCGCACCGCCAGCTCGACCACACGCGGGGAAAGGCCATCCTGCCGTCCCGCGCGGGTGAGCAGGGGAGCCCTCACCCACCGTCGCCACTCTCTCCCCTTTCCCCCTCCCCCCTGCCGCCGCCAGCACCGGAGCCACGCAGGCGAGGCCCGGCAGCCCGGCCCGATGGCGGCAGAGGGGAGGGGGAAAGGGGAGAGAGAGAGGCGACGGTGGGTGAGGGCTCCCCTGCTCACCCGCGCGGGGGCGAGACAGGGGACGGAGAGGAGGGAGGGGGAGGAAGGAAGGGAGGAGCGGCGCGCCGGCGACGGCTAGGGTTTGGGCAGGGGACGCGGGGAGGGGGATGAAAGGATAATCTAGTGGCATGTCGATAGTGAGATCTCCTTGCGTTCTTCAGGCAGTTCGATGACGGGAATTACATTAGGAGAGAGTTATTAAGACGAGTCAAAGTGAGGAGTATCATATGTGTGGTATTATATATGATATTAATATATGTTACTACTTATACAATGGTTAGTAACATATGTGTTGTATCATATAATTTTGTATTTATTAGGATGTAGGTTCATCTTATCTTAAAATTATACCACTATCGTCTCTCATCATTAATTACAGTAATACGTTAGTTTTTTATCAACATAGCATACATGATACGACCTATGATACCCCCACTTATGGCTAGTCTAACATAACCTATATGGTGTTGCTGCAGAAAAAGAAAGACGAGAGTTTGCCGGGCAACTACAGACGGATCTCCCTTTTGAATTGTTCGGTTAAATGGATCACCAAGGCCCCACCCTCTCCTCATGCTTTGGGGAAATTCTGCTAAAAAATGGGAAGATGCATGTTCATGTGACTTCTCAACAAACGGAGGTTCAAGGTTAGTGATAGATACCATCCCATAATCACATGGAACCGGAAAAGTTTTTGACAATTTGACATTCCGGCCACCTCGGTCAATGCCTACCAATGGCCACCCTCTGGTCGTGCAGATCGAAGAATGATGAAAAGTTGACCATTTCGCGTTGGGTGCATGAGATTTCAGTTCATGCTCAAGTGTGTTCTAGACTTCTAGTTTTGCATTCTTGGTGTTTGAGTGTCAATCTCTCCCTGTAATCTCTCTCATGCTGGAAAAGTTGACCCTTTCTTCTCTAACCTCTCCATGTAATCTGTCGACAGTTCTTCTAATGAAAATGTGAAGGTATGGGCCTCCCCGCCCGATTGATTAAAAAGAAAAAAAATCTCCATCTATCTTCGTGATCTCACCCTGTTTATAGCAGGATCAGATTGGATCAGTTCAGCCAGTCAACAGTTTTATATACGCTTGAAAAGGAGCGCAGATAGATAGCCTGAAGTCAAAGGAAAAGACAGTTCGCAGATACACCATCTCATAATCACATGGAACCAGAAGGCAAGTACTCTTGGATTCACAAGTAGTACTTTACTTCAACAGTACTGCGTACTCCCTCCGTTTGCGAATAAGTGTACGTTTTTCATTTTTTAAATTCAATTTTTTTAATTTGACTAAAGTTTTATGCAAAATTAACAACATTTGTGATATCAAATTACTATATTATTGAACTACATGTCAAGATGAATCCAATGATATTAAGTTAGTATCAATAAATGTTGCTATTTTTTTATAGAAAGTTGGTCAAAGTTAATAAAATTTGATTTAAGACATGTCCAAACGTACACTTATTTGAGGACGGAGGGAGTACGCTATAATTGATTATGGAGAGTATATTTTCCATCCACTATAGTTTTTGCCGACGGGTTATTTGCCGGGTATAGTTTGCCGAGTGTAACACTAGGCAAATCATTTGGCGACTATTTTTTGTACTAGGCAAAATTTGATTTTCCTGTAGTGGTCCGTCAATTTCGTACGTCATCCGTTTTCTATGTCTCGGTATTTCATCGGTTGCCCCTAGATTGTTTTTACAAATATGCCACTATGCGCATTGTCATTATCAAAAATACACCCATCCAAAACCTAATGTAAAAAATACCCTGACGAAAAGTGGAAAAAACAACACATGTCTCATCCCACCACACAGTGTGGCGAAGAGCATGTCCCTATACACGGAATAGCGGATGTTCTTCCCGTCCTTTGCAATGGGGAAGGCAGCTCAAGAAAAGAAATGGAGGATGGACACATTTCGAAAAAATTCGCAGATTGGCAAATGATCAATATAAATACTAGCTAACTGATACAAATTTAAATACATAGGTTTCAAATGTGTGTGAATTCCAATATAAATGGTTTCAAACCTGATAAAAAACTTACATGATGAAATATAACATAAAGAAAGGCGGTGAGCCCTTTGTTGTTAGATGGCAGAGCAGTGAGAATGTGTAGAAATGTTACCCATGCCTCAGGTTTTTTATCCTCCCATCCAACCAAACAAAACAAAACTTAAAGACGCACGGTAGCCTAGACCAGCAACAGTGGAGTGACGAAATGATGTCAGCTACATGACTCAGTAGACCAGACTCTAAGAAAAGGAAGTTGGCTCTGTTTACCCACATTCCGCCGTTCCGAAAGGTGGGAAGTCCATTCGGCGTGGCGAGACGTGCAAAGTGTGGCGGGATGAGACACGTGTCACCTTTTTCACTTTCCCTAAGGAAAGTTTTAACAATAGATTTAAAATGGGGTATTTTTTTATAATACTAATAAAGTGTAGAGGGCTATAGTTCAAAAAACAATCGTCGCCCCTCCTAGTCTGACCCTCACGGTACGCTATATTGGGACTAGCCCGGTTTAGTGCGTCGCTTATAGTCGATTTTAGATCAAATTATAAACCAATTGTAGCGCCCCGACTCCAGAACTATACAGTGAAGCTTTGTGCAACCGGTCATGCTACACAATCGAAGGTTACTGGGTTTACCAATCTCAGGCCAAAACCTTTGGCAGGTGTGCTCGGAATGGATCATCGGCACACAACACCTCGATCATGCCATAAGCTCAGACATAGCTATCATGTATAGTTAAGAGATCAAGACTTGTGAAACAACTGGCACATCACAGACTCTACGACACAAAGATTCATATAGCAACTCATATATGAGAAAGATACCAATATTACACACAAAAGGGGTCACCGACCCATCAGTACATCAAGCGGAAGCGAGGTAGCGTTGTCTAATACAACAAGATCCAAATACATGTCCTGAGGCCTACAATAACCATAACCCAAGCCAGCTTGTTCCACGGTCCCAAGCTGCCACTTGGGAACCCCGGACTACTAGTCGACGTCCACGAAGAACCCACCTGTGTGCTCGGTGTCGTCCTCCTCTGAAACAAAGTAATAGGCAGCAAAGAGAGACTGAGTACGACATAATCGCAAGTTTAGTAGGGCGATATAGGCCCAATTCTGACGGAGGCTCTAAAGATGTATAGTATTTATTTTGCATAAAGCTAATTTTCATAAACAAAGTTATATGACCCATGGCATCGACTACTCAGAGTAGTTTTCATAAAGGGGATAAGAGAGTAACTTTTCCTTCGGTTCTCATCGAACCAAGTAATACCAAGAATCAACACTCGTCACCACCAAGGCACTCCCCCGAATCACCCTCGAGGAAATGAACCTTTTGCCACACGTTGTAATTGCAACCTCTAGCTGCCAAGTTTTAATTAGGTTAAAGTTATTTATGATCCCGTAAATCTATTCCCAAGGCGTCCATAACCGTGGACACGGCTTTTTGAAAAGATTAACCCAGCAGGGGTGTACTAATTTACCCATTGGTACCGTCCGGCTCACCTGATTGGCCCTCTTCCGGGGAAGGCCGGCGAACGGGCGCGGTTAAACCTTTACCTCGCGTGAGACTATCCAAGAGTCATCAGTGGCCACAGGGCAAGTTTACCCAGCCTATTTCATCCCCTGCCCCATCGTCACGTCCTAAACACAAATCCTCCTCAACATTTTCTTTTCCACTCACACGCAAATGGAAAACCGAACTAGAGGACCCTTGGATACGCCCGCACAAGTTATTCAGTTAGTAAGGCGCCCATACACCCACAAATGGCAGCACGCTCAAACCTTGAGTCCGAAGACAGGAACTCGCACCTAGGGGCAAGAGTGAGGCAAAACACCATCCCCGATGGCAACTCACCCAAGCCTTTTAAGCAATTTAATTAAGTAACCACAAATAACCACCATGTCCGACATTCCATCAACATCAACATCATGGAATTATAACAACGGACAATATAGCATTTAACTAAGCATGGCTAAGCATTGCTAAGCATATAAAAACAACAATTATTTATTTATCTCCGGCCAACACATCAAACCTATGGTTCATAGGAGGGGAAAAACATGTATTGGTTCGGGGATAAACATGCATTCATAGGATCCTCTACATTTTGATCAAAAGAGACATTGGAATCGAATGCAATATTATGGTGGATAAAATAAGTTTATAAAACAATAGGATTCTAGATGCCAAGAAGGTTAGGTTATCTCTTGCCTTGCTGCCGGGGCGTGTAGTACTGCTCGTCGGGATAGGTCGGGGTGACCTCAACTCCGGAATCTATCGATACCCAAAATAATACAAAAGAACAAATAAATCACACGAACACAAGGTGCAATGCTCAATCACATGATGACATGTCAAATTGATGCAAAGATACCATCATATAAATTAAATAGCAAAATTAAATGGGGAGCCAAATAATTAGTGCAATAACAACCCCATATTTAACTTAATGACTACTTTATGTATAAAGTTACATTATTAGAGAAGTGGCTCAAATATGCATGATCATGATATGATTGGATAGGGTTTGTTCTTCCGATCAATTTGGTACCTCATTTGTGAATTTCCAATTATCGATGGTTAAATAGTGAAATAAATAATTAATTGAATTTAATTCTTTTAATCAATTAATGAATAACATCAAATAAATACTTGTGATCAAGATGTGATATTAGCATGGTTTGATAGCATTTGGCATGTTGATCACATTGATATCTTATTCACAATTTTTGATTAAATATTTCACAAGTTATGAATTTTTCCAATTTAGGTGTTATTTATACCATTTTAGGAATTCTTAAATAAAGGCAAATTAATTTACTCAAAAGAGTATGGAAATGTTGCCAACAGGTAGGTGATGTTTTTCTGATCAAATTGATATTTAATTTGCAATTTTTGAAGCAATAAACAAATAGATAACAATTAATTAAATTCTGTTTTTATTCAAAAAGGAAAAGTAAAAACTCTGGCAGGCCGGCCTCATGCCGGCCAGGCCGGGCTCAAGGCCGGGCAGTGACCCGAGGGTTCCGGCCTGTGGCCGGCCCAGGCTGGGATCGAGGACGGGCCACCACCCGAACCGGCCGGCCTCCGGGTCGGCCCAAGGAGAGGCCAGGCCGGGCGAGCACGCGTGCGTGGCCGGTCAAAGCCACGACCGGCGCGGTGACCACACGCGGGCCGACGATGAGCGCGCACGGCAGGGGCGAGGGTGAGCACGCGCGGGAGCGGGGAGGAGCGGCATCTCACGCTGCGCGTTGCAGGAAAGACGGTGGCGGCGCCAGGGACCTGAGGGTCGCCGGGATGTGCCCCGGCGACGAGCTACGGCTGCGTTGCGGTTCGGCCTTCGGCGCCAGGACGAACGGGAGGGAGAGGGAGAGCAGGGAGGGGTCCAGGAGGACGGGAGGCTCACCCTGAGCGAGTTTACATGCTCGTCAGGGACGGAGGTGGTCGGATTCGGCGGCGGCGGGGCTCGGCGTGCATCGGCCGGAGGCGGAGGGAATCGGTCGGCACCGGCGGGTCCGGGCGTTCCGCCACGATTCCCTGCACAGGGAGGATGAGGACGACGCGGCGCAGCTCAGGACGGTCCTCGATCTGCTCCTGGGTGACCCTACCGACGGCGATACGGTGGCGACGCGAGGCATCGGTGGAGCTCGGGAGCGAGAGAGGAAAGGAGCGGGGAGCATGGAGCAGGTGAGGGAGAGGGGGAAGAGACAGGGCGGCAGGGGCACGAGGCCCTCCTTGTCCACGCGCGGCACAGGAAGGGGTGGGGGCCGCGGCATAGTCGGCAGGGCGGCATGGGCGCCGGCCCTGTCGCCACAGTGGAGGAAGGGGACAGTTCTTTTGCAAAAACCCCCTGCCTATTTTATTTTATTTATTTACAAAAAGGTCCACAGCAAACTTTGGCGATTTAAAAGAGACACCAGGACATTTTATAAAATCTGCCAAAATTCATATGGGCTCCCCATGTCATGAGGAAGCTCCACAAAATTTGTTGTACCAAAATAAATTGTTTAGATTCAAATTTATTCATATTGTTGCAATTTGATCATTTTTGATAAATTTCAAAATGCATTTATTTGGAGCACTTAAACATTTCCAAAAATAATGAAAATATTCATGGAGGCTATCAGAATAAAATTGAAGCTCTCCATGATTTTAGTTTGAATTTTTGGAAATTTTAATTGGGTTTCAAAAATAGGATTTGAATTGAGCCAATTTTGAATTCTCAAATTTATTTCCTTGCTTATTAATAATTTGACTTTACCACATAATTATAATTGGGTGATTGGAACTTCCTGGACAATTTGGAAATTCCAGAATAGTTTGGTTTCACCAATTTGAGCAATTGCATTTAGTTTGAAAATTTTGGGAAGGATTTGCTTCCCTTTTTATTGTTTCCAATTGTTCCTTTATTAACTTAGTAATTTAAATATGTATGCCATGATGCAATGCAAAGCAAAAAGTGAAAATTTGGCCCATATTTTAGGGTGCCAAACTGGGGCTGTTACAATTCTACCCCCCTTACAGGAATCTCGTCCCGAGATTCTAGAGTAGGAAGAGGGATGAGGGGAACACGACAACACGCATCTTCCTCGTTGCACAGATTGGGCTAACCAACATGACATGCCGAAAGGGCGGAAAGGACAAAAGGTGGCTTAAGGTGACAGACAAAAGGAACCTTGTCCAAAACCATAAACCATTGGGGAAACTAGGAACAGCTTGACCGAGCAAGGTCGAGCAGAGGATAGGGCAACTTCTAGACTCCACGCTTTTGACATACCAACGTTTCCATAAGATTAAAGCTTGGCCCTAACGTGACTGATGAATTCACCTAACGTCCGTGTGATTGGGCAAAACCTTGGGTTCACCTATGAAGGATAGATATGACATTGGTCCACATTTAGATAGAGAGGTAAAACCTCATAAACGAGCTATTGCCACGAGATAGGTGGAGTAGGAAGATTGACCGAATGACGTTTAGTAACTCCGTAGTGAGGTTCTCCTTGTGGTTCTAGATATCGCACTCCGGCTTCAGAATAGCCTTCAATCGATCCTCAAGCGAAGATCGTACTTGAGGATAGAGAAAAGACCATATGGTTAACTCCTAGGATAAGTTACACATGATCCTCAAGGATAGTGGTTGATGTTAAAGATTTTAGGAGATTTCGTCAATAGGCCTTCCGGTGAGGTGCGTGAACCACATCATCGGACTTGTCGGGTTTACAACTAGGCCTAGGTCATGCTCTTGATAAACCACCAAGCATCATTTCCATTTGAGGTTCAGAGTTGGGCAGGTGTACAGATACTTCGGCTTAGCAGGTATGGAAGGAGTTTGCGGAAGTTAGCCGCAATGCAGGGTAACTAGCTTCTCAAGACATGGGCTACCTTGTCAAGCTCCAAAACACGAGCTAGATTGGGAATTCCAGGCGGCCACAACTACACATAGGAAATTGAACCAGTATGAACTCCAAACAATGAAGCACAATTGATTCTGATTGAAAAACACCAATAAGATGTTGAAGTTCGACAACTTCTTCTTATTCGAGAACGAATCGGCTATTGGCTTGGTGCGCATACATGGCTTATTCGGAGAACTGGAGGTAACAACCCACAAGCTCAACAACAAAGCACATACGCATGACAACTTGTGATTTATTCCCGGGGAGACAAGTGAACTTCACTCGGACTCCTGGCGACATATGTCACTGGTTGCGGGAGGAAACTTACTTTTCAAGGAAAAAGACGTGGTCTTGAGAGTTTCGACACGAATCTAACTCGTTGACCGAAGGTGTGCACCTGAACGAATGGACTTGGCAACACAGACAACTTAGCTCGATGATATGATTACCAGTCATGTTAAGAGCGCCACCGAAGTCCTTGGATTTCAAAACAATAACAATTGCTAAGAATATCCGAATACCACACGATATTCATCCTCAACATTCTCGAGCCCGAGTAGCTCGGAGGTAGATGGATAAGGAAGGGTAAGAGCATCACTTCATCAAGTACGCCATGAGACTAAGCACGACCTCTTGATATAAAAGAGTGTGACACTCCAAGGTGGAACAGAGCAAAAACTAGACAAGCTCTTACTCCGCGAATCACAAAATTTTGACCCTTTTTCGAGAAATGGACGAGGTACCGGAGTTTGTTTCTCCTGACATCCCGAAGTGGAATGCCTTGATGAACCACAAGAATAACATGCATCAGAACACCCCAATGCACGATAAAACTTGAATGTCAACAGACAGATAGAGGTCGGACGACAGATCTAGAGTAAGGAACGGGCTAGCAACAATCTCAAGATAATGCAGAAGCCCTTGTTAGCACTCTTCCGACAACTAGTGCCGAAAGGGTTTCATGAACGGTGTTAGTGGAGGAATCACAAATATTGCTGGACCACTCGCTAGGAGTAATCTTGTCATGATTCAGATGGTTCTTTGACAGATAGTCTAGCTAAAGCTAGTGACAGAGAGGAGCATTGTTGAGCAAAACAATTACGGCTGCAACCTCGAGCTTGAAGACTAACTTCAATTTTGCCAACCTGATGTAGGGTTTGAATTAACATCAGGGTTCAACGGAAAAGATCTTGGGTTAAAGATCAGCTTCATGCACCGGGACTCACAATAGCATAATGCTCACAAGGGTGACAACCCTCATGAATCATTACACCAGAGCCCTAGCACAATCCGGGACATTCGGTTCAAGATCTTGGGCCAAAGCAAAGGAATGTCTTGATGAACAACCATACTTCCTTTCTTCGTGTCTTAGAGTTGGCAGACGAGTAGAGCTAACCAGTAACTAAAGGTAGAAGCCAACCCGGTGAACCTAGATTAGAATTGCAGCCAAGCAGAAGAACCGCTAAAATCAAATAGAGGTAAGATGGCACCGAGATCAGAGTGAATTGGGTAAGGAGTAAAAGGAATCCTAGGACGGTTTTCACAACTCATTTTTAGCTTAAAAATAATTTTCACGAACTAGACTCGACATCGACCAATAGAAAGGGTTTCCTACATGCAGTCGTGCTCTGATACCAACTTGTAGCGCCCCGACCCCAGAACTATACAGTAAAGCTTTGTGCAACCGGTCATGCTACACAATCGAAGGTTACTGGGTTTACCAATCCCAGGCCAAACCTTTGGCAGGTGTGCTCGGAATGGATCATCGGCACACAACACCTCGATCATGCCATAAGCTCAGACATAGCTATCATGTATAGTTAAGAGATCAAGACTTGCGGAACAACTGGCACATCACAGACTCTACGACACAAAGATTCATATAGCAACTCATATATGAGAAAGATACCAATATTACACACAAAAGGGGTCACCGACCCATCAGTACATCAAGCGGAAGCGAGGTAGCGTTGTCTAATACAACAAGATCCAAATACATGGCCTAAGAGGCCTACAATAACCATAACCCAAGCCAGCTTGTTCCACGGTCCCAAGCTGCCACCTGGGAACCCCGGACTACTAGTCGACGTCCACGAAGAACCCACCTGTGTGCTCGGTGTCGTCCTCCTCTGAAACAAAGTAATAGGCAGCAAAGAGAGACTGAGTACGACATAATCGCAAGTTTAGTAGGGCGATATAGGCCCAATGCTGACGGAGGCTCTAAAGTTGTATAGTATTTATTTTGCATAAAGCTAATTTTCATAAACAAAGTTATATGACCCATGGCATCGACTACTCAGAGTATTTTTCATAAAGGGGATAAGAGAGTAACTTCTCCTTCGGTTCTCATCGAACCAAGTAATACCAAGAATCAACACTCGTCACCACCAAGGCACTCCCCCGAATCACCCTCGAGGAAATGAACCTTTTGCCACACGTTATAATTGCAACCTCTAGCTGCCAAGTTTTAATTAGGTTAAAGTTATTTATGATCCCGTAAATCCATTCCCAAGGCGTCCATAACTGTGGACACGGCTTTTCGAAAAGATTAACCCTGCAGGGGTGTACTAATTTACCCATTGGTACCGTCCGGCTCACCTGATTGGCCCTCTTCCGGGGAAGGCCGGCAAACAGGCACGGTTAAACCTTTACCTCGCGTGAGACTATCCAAGAGTCATCAGTGGCCACAGGGCAAGTTTACCACCTATTTCAGCCCCTGCCCCATCGCCACGTCCTAAACACAAATCCTCCTCAACATTTTCTTTTCCACTCACACGCAAATGGAAAACCGAACTAGAGGACCCTTGGATACGCCCGTACAAGTTATTCAGTTAGTAAGGCGCCCATACACCCACCAATGGCAGCACGCTCAAACCTTGAGTCCGAAGATAGGAACTCGCACCTAGGGGCAAGAGTGAGGCAAAACACCATCCCCGATGGCAACTCACCCAAGCCTTTTAAGCAATTTAATTAAGTAACCACAAATAACCACCATGTCCGACATTCCATCAACATCAACATCATGGAATTATAACAACGGACAATATAGCATTTAACTAAGCATTGCTAAGCATATAAAAACAGCAATTATTTATTTATCTCCGGCCAACACATCAAACCTATGGTTCATAGGAGGGGAAAAACATGTATTGGTTCGGGGATAAACATGCATTCATAGGATCCTCTACATTTTGATCAAAAGAGACATTGGAATCGCATGCAATATTATGGTGGATAAAATAAGTTTATAAAACAATAGGATTCTAGATGCCAAGAAGGTTAGGTTATCTCTTGCCTTGCTGCCGGGGCGTGTAGTACTGCTCGTCGGGATAGGTCGGGGTGACCTCAACTCCGGAATCTATCGATACCCAAAATAATACAAAAGAACAAATAAATCACATGAACACAAGGTGCAATGCTCAATCACATGATGACATGTCAAATTGATGCAAAGATACCATCATATAAATTAAATAGCAAAATTAAATGGGGAGCCAAATAATTAGTGCAATTATTTGAAAACAACCCCATATTTAACTTAATGACTACATTATGTATAAAGTTACATTATTAGAGAAGTGGCTCAAATATGCATGATCATGATATGATTGGATAGGGTTTGTTCTTCCGATCAATTTGGTACCTCATTTGTGAATTTCCAATTATCGATGGTTAAATAGTGAAATAAATAATTAATTGAATTTAATTCTTTTAATCAATTAATGAATAACATCAAATAAATACTTGTGATCAAGATGTGATATTAGCATGGTTTGATAGCATTTGGCATGTTGATCACATTGATATCTTATTCACAATTTTTGATTAAATATTTCACAAGTTATGAATTTTCCAAATTAGGTATTATTTATACCATTTTAGGAATTCTTAAATAAAGGCAAATTAATTTACTCAAAAGAGTATGGAAATGTTGCCAACAGGTAGGTGATGTTTTTCTGATCAAATTGATATTTAATTTGCAATTTTTGAAGCAATAAACAAATAGATAACAATTACTTAAATTCTGTTTTTATTCAAAAAGGAAAAGTAAAAACTCTGGCAGGCCGGCCTCATGCCGGCCAGGCCGGGCTCAAGGCCGGGCAGTGACCCGAGGGTTCCGGCCTGTGGCCGGCCCAGGCTGGGATCGAGGCCGGGCCACCACCCGAACCGGCCGGCCTCCGGGTCGGCCCAAGGAGAGGCCAGGCCGAGCGAGCACGCGCGCGTAGCCGGTCAAAGCCACGACCGGCGCTGTGACCACGCACGGGCCGACGATGAGCGCGCGCGGCAGGGGCGAGGGTGAGCACGCGCGGGAGCGGGGAGGAGCGGCATCTCACGCTGTGTGTTGCAGGAAAGATGGTGGCGGCGCCAGGCACCTAAGGGTCACCGGGATGTGCCCCGGCGACGAGCTACGGCTGCGTTGCGGTTCGGCCTTCGGCGCCAGGACGAACGGGAGGGAGAGGGAGAGCAGGGAGGGGTCCAGGAGGACGGGAGGCTCACCCTGAGCGAGTTTACGTGCTCGTCGGGGACGGAGGTGGTCGGATTCGGTGGCGGCGGGGCTCGGCGTGCATCGGCCGGAGGCGGAGGGAATCGGTCGGCACCGGCGGGTCCGGGCGTTCCGCCACGATTCCCTGCACAGGGAGGATGAGGACGATGCGGCGCAGCTCAGGACGGTCCTCGATCTGCTCCTGGGTGACCCTACCGACGGCGATACGGTGGCGATGCGAGGCATCGGTGGAGCTCGGGAGCGAGAGAGGAAAGGAGCGGGGAGCATGGAGCAGGTGAGGGAGAGGGGGAAGAGACAGGGCGGCAGGGGCACGAGGCCCTCCTTGTCCACGCGCGGCACAGGAAGGGGTGGGGTCCGGCGGCATAGTCGGCAGGGCGGCATGGGCGCCGGCCCTGTCGCCACAGTGGAGGAAGGGGACGGTTCTTTTGCAAAAACCCCTGCCTATTTTATTTACAAAAAGGTCCACAGCAAACTTTGGCGATTTAAAAGAGACACCAGGACATTTTTATAAAATCTGCCAAAATTCATATGGGCTCCCCATGTCATGAGGAAGCTCCACAAAATTTGTTGTACCAAAATAAATTGTTTAGATTCAAATTTATTCATATTGTTGCAATTTGATCATTTTTGATAAATTGCAAAATGCATTTATTTGGAGCACTTAAACATTTCCAAAAATAATGAAAATATTCATGGAGGCTATCAGAATAATATTGAAGCTCTCCATGATTTTACTTTGAATTTTTGGAAATTTTAATTGGGTTTCAAAAATAGGATTTGAATTGAGCCAATTTTGAATTCTCAAATTTATTTCCTTGCTTATTAATAATTTGCCTTTACCACATAATTATAATTGGGTGATTGGAACTTCCTGGACAATTTGGAAATTCCAGAATAGTTTGGTTTCACCAATTTGAGCAATTGCATTTAGTTTGAAAATTTTGGGAAGGATTTGCTTCCCTTTTTATTGTTTCCAATTGTTCCTTTATTAACTTAGTAATCTAAATATGTATGCCATGATGCAATGCAAAGCAAAAAGTGAAAATTTGGCCCATATTTTAGGGTGCCAAACTGGGGCTGTTACACCAATGCGACGTGATATAATCATATAAATATAAGAAACCATATTTCCAATCAACACGGTGACTAGACAAGAAGCCGCAGTCCACTATAACTCACCTCCGCCTGCGGATTTTGCCCGCCACTGCAACCCGACCTCCTACCCGCTTGCGTGCCTGGTGAGCGCAGTGCCATATTTTCGATAAAGAGTATATATTAATATCGCGAAGATACCAATTAAACCCAATCTCTGCAACAACGTAAAGCCCTAATGGCCTGATGGATGCACACAACCAAAAAAAAGAAGAAGAAGTTAAGGAGAAAAGTCCCGTTACAGAGTTTCAATCCTTGCAGCAACATCACAACCACCACCAAGACAACATCTGAAGTCAAGAACTACAAAAGCGACACCTCCAAGAAGGAAACAGTGCATCAGCACCGTCGTCGCCCGATCAAAGATCTTGGGTCTTCACCCTGGATATAATCCCCACTCTCAAAATAATACCTTTAACAAGTCATTGCCAGGCACAACCAATTAAGGCCGAACCTTGGATTTTCACACTGAAAGTTAAGACTATGAAATTTACTTGTGTTGTCGCCACCCCACTTCCATACCGCTGCTACGAATCTTGAAACTCGAAGTAAGTTCCTCATCGCCGCAAAGTCTCAAAGCACCGTACCTAGTCCTCCGATCTCAGCTTTCATGACATTCTCCGCCTCTGACTTCATCGAAGATGGCAACAGATAGCAGAGTTTCGTACCGCTACCTCCTTAACGAAGAATCGTGGGCACAACCGAATCCCACCCGATCCAGCGATCTCTAGGCATAAACGCCCATGGAAGTCCGCCGGCGGAGCATTCCGGAACCCGACACTCCGGCCAGACCAATGAGGACATGCATCCAGCAGATCTTCATCTTCACGCGGGAGAAATCCTAGGACCGCCGCCTGCCTTTATTCCGATCAAGGGCACAAGAGCACCCATGCCAAGCCAGCCATAGGATGCAAGAGAGCGCAGGGCCATAGACGACCTCAAGCACATCGTTTGCACGAGGCGACACAAGCTGGAATTCGCCGTCCTTTTTCTTATGTTGAAAGCTTTTGCCAACCTCCCCGTAATATACGGTACATATGTTATCTTAATTTATCAATTAGTATGATGATCACATATCACTATGTTACAAAACATTGTTCTTTCAGTGGTTTCCTTGCGTAAGTATACCCCCTACCCATAAGTTAATGACTTCCCAGCTTCACTAGGTCACGGTCAAGTTATTAGGGCACTTTGGTTGTGGCACTTTTCAAATTGCCTCAATAGTTTACCTATTTGGGGCACTTTGAATAAAATGCCTCAAATTCATATAGAAATTGAGGCACTTTTCAAAAGTGCCCCAATAGGTATAAGCTATTGAGGCACTTTTCAAAAGTGCCCCAATAGGTGTATACCTATAGAGGCATTTTCCAAAAGTGCCCCAATAGGTGTATACCTATAGTGGCACTTTCCAAAAGTGCCCCAATAGGTGTATACCTATAGTGGCACTTTCCAAAAGTGCCCCAATAGGTGTATAGCTATAGTGGCACTTTTCAAAAGTGCCCCAATAGGTGTATACCTATAGTGGCACTTCTTCAAAGTGCCCCAATAGGTATATACCTATAGTGGCACTTTTTCCAAATGCCCCAATAGATCATAGCACTACATGAACATCCAGAAGCATCACATCACTAGCTAGCCAGCAGAAGCTAGCACAAGCAATAGGTCATATAAAAAGCCAACACAAGCACATCCAGCAATAGGTCATATAAACAGCCAGCAAAAGCTTCCATAGTAGTCAACATAAGGAGCATCCAAAAGGAGCAGCATCACAGCAGTATCCAGCAGCATCCAAAAGGAGCATCCATAGAAGTCACAGCAGCATCACACTCACAGCATCAACCTAACTACAAGTCTATCATATACGGAAATGAAATCTAGGCGCTAATGACATCGAGGAACTCTAGACCGATTGTTTGAAAGCTTGGTTTCATCTTGATCAGCAGAACTGTTCCTTCCACAAATTTACCTTCCTGCATTACGTGAAGCCACCCATCTTCAAATTGAATGAGGCCTTCATATCTAGAGTACGAACCAAAAATTGTTTCCTCAAAGCCTCTCTTCCAGAAGGTGGATTTTCCAACTGATGGGCATTTGCAGCCACGAACAGTTTCTTGTGGAAGGAACTGTCAAATATTAGGGAATCAACAATTATATACTGCATTAATAGGAACGATCAGGAACTTGTATAATAGCAAACAGGAATGATACAAACGATCAACATTTGTAATTGAATGATAGAATGTACAATATCAGGTTTGGTCAAGCTATAACATTTGTAATTGAATTCATATCCAAACAGGAATGATACAATGTAGAACTGAATTCTGTAATAAACTTACCAGGGATTCACCTACTGTGTTCATTTCATCAATCTTGTGAACAGCAAACTTCATATCATCAATCTTCTCATAGAACTCCCCTTCAGCTAATTCTTCAGCAGGTCCCATGCAGGCAACTTTGTACAAGCCCCACACTACCCCAGCCATTTCAGCCTCGGTTACTTGTCTAATATTGGTGAAGATGGTCTCCTGAAGCATGCTCCTCACTCGAGGTATGACATCGCCAAGTACTGTTGACAAATGCAGAAAGTAGCAATTCATATCACCTCAATGCAGATCAAGGGCAACCATCCAACAAACAAAATGAAAGCAAATCAGGTTGTAATCATACCTGGGTTGGCAGTCATATGTTTTGCTTTCTTCATGCTCTCCACTTCACTGTAAACAGTCACCTTGATGTAATTGAACTCTTGGTCGTCATCATCTTCTACCTCTTGATCCAATTCAGCATCCATCTCGTCCTCATCATCAAGTTGGAAATGTACAACATCACCAAGTTGAATATCATACACTCTGACCAATGATCCCCAATATGGTCCACATATTATCGTATTGATTCCCCTCCTAAGCAGGCTGAAATCAAATGGGTGCTCTGTTGGGGAATAAGCCACCATCCAGCTTCCAGGAACAGAAGTGTCAACTTGCACTTTGTTCTTGCAAGGTACAGCCTGTACGATTTCAAATTGGTTACTTGCAAGAACAGATAGACAATAGCATACACATAGCGCACAAGGAAACAATATGCATCTTCTACATAATTTTTTTTGCCTGCTTGTTATCAACACTCCAATTATTTCCGACTACCACAAGACCAGGCTGACAACAATGCATTTCAACACATCCAAAACAAGTACCATTCAGGTATGATAGAGCATGTTTGTTCTTTCCAAGTACAATGCAACAATGCATTTGAACACATGCAAAACAAGTAGTATTCAGGTATGCATTTCAACACATGCAAAACAAGTAGCATTCAGGTAAATATGATCTAAACATTACAAATGTAATGGAGTAGTTGGGAAAGTTACCACTCCAGTCTCATATCCATGAACCATTTTAACCTCAAATGACACTGAACGCCGATCCGACCTCCCGCAGTTGTGCACTGGTTGCCTACAGTGCTGGCATGCCATCTCATCCATATCTGTAATTAAACAAGTAGAACAATCTTACCCCTTCGATTATGCTGGTATTTATTTAAAAATGTTATAGAACATTATACATCATTTCTATTTATTTACATTGGGTGATGTCAGATATGGTTGAAAAATCTAAAAATGTTATAGAACATTATACATCATTTAATTTATCTCTGCTTGTCCTAATCCCTGTTACCTGCTTGTAAAAATGAAAGATACAACAATAAATCAATGGAAATCCCCAATCTAGAACAACAAACCCTCCCTTTCGTGATACTAGGAAACACATGCATGAATCCCAAATCCCTCATCTGCAAACTTGAGAAAAAGTACGATTTTGCATGCAGCATAGCCTAGTACCCATCTCTTTCCACACTCACACATCTCTTTCCTTATTTGTAAAAAAGAAATAGATGAGCATCCCTCAAAGCCGAACAGAAAACCCTAATACCCAGTAAGGTTGACCCTTTGTTGAGCAATAAGAATACCAAGAGGAAGAAGAGGATGTAGAGAAGCACCAGAGAATCAGGAAGAAGATGAGGTATTCCTAGTATCCATCAAAGCCGAACAGTAAACCAAAGAAATGGTGGTTTTTGTTCAAACAGAAAACCCCAACAAGAAGAATACCAATCGAAGCACCAAAGAAATGATGGAAGAAGAGGACGTACAGATCCGCTGGTAATACAAATCCATTACAAAAAAGAGGAAGCTAAGTAAGATGTGTTGCAGATCCATAAGAATACGGTGCTTTTTATTCAATCACCAAACCCTAACCAGCATGAACTCACCTCTTCGTCCTCTGGAGATGGAGACGGAGACGGAGACGGAGAGGGAGAGTGAGAGTGGGAACAGTGTGTCGCCTCTTCGGTTTCTCCCCCTTTTATATTCTAGCACAAAGGAAAACAGACTTCTAGTTTCCGGGCTGAAGCAGGCCCAGTTGGGTTTACAAATTCCAGAAGTCAGAAACTGGGCTAACGCAAACACATGTTCTACATTGAGGCCCATTTGGGGTTTTCCAAAAGAATAAAAGGTAACTAAAAAAATAAAAGAAAATAAAAAAACCAAACACCACCCATTTTAAAAATGTAACAACTAGTGTGGACAAATAACAATGAATTGTAGGCAGAAAAACACAAGACAACACCAAAAAATTGATTGTAGGAGGCAGACAAACACAAGAGCAACTAATGTGGACTAGGTGCCTATGTTCTGAATACATAATTAGTCAGAACAATAACAGGCATCCTAGTCTTAGTTAAACACATTAAGCAAGCACCACAACACATAACTAGCTTTGGATTCAATAAATATAAGCACACACATATTGGATTCAAGTTCCCATAGATAGCTTTGGTTCACAAGTTATTTCAGAAAAACTAAGTACACACAGATTGGTTTCAAGGACACATATTCACTTCTCCTATTCACTACTCCAGCTTTGTCAACGTGAGCCTAAGCCAAACACCAAATCTGTCCCTCATGCTTGGTGGCAACCCCCTCTCATCCTTGAAACTGAAAATATAGATGTCTCCTTCTTGAAGCTTTAGTGCCCTTACAACCCTTGGCCAACCACATGTGATGGCAGCTTTAAAGCCTTGGCACATCTTCATCCTGCAGTATTTAGTTTCTGTGCTTCCAGTGCAGTTTACTACTATGGGAACTAGCGGTGTAAGGTTGTACGGGGCCCTTAGGAACTTAATGAGGTAGTAACTGGTGAATTCAGCAGTAAATTCCTGCAAAAAAATAAAGGAATAATATGCTTAATATCTTATGGTGAACATTTTTGCTATCTAATGGCACAATCATGGTGAACATTTTGTTAACTTACCAACTTGCAGTTGGGAAGCAACTTGTATGGGGCACCTTCCACCTATGGTTTGCAGAACAAAAAAACAATAATCAACCATCATGAAGTATTTGTTATGCGTTGCATGTGAATTGCATATGTAAGAATACTAGTACTCCTAAACTCACCATGTCTTCCAAAGGAAACACATTAGTTGACATCAAACAGTGAACATATTCTTTAATTGGTGGCCTTGGTAACTCTTCAACTAATCTCTTAAGATTCATCATCTGGCTAAATGTCATTTGCACTTCATTACCAAAGACGCAGTTCATGTCGAATGACTCAAATCCAACATGTCCAGGTCCTACATGAGCAACACATGTAACTGAATGTAACCATACCTCAAAGATATCCAACTCATATACTAGCTACATGTAACCATACCTCTGATTGTTATTGTTTCTTCTTCAGGACTGATGTAGTCGTCCTCTTCCTCAATGTAACTGTCATCTGGACTGATGTAGTCGTCCTCTTCCTCAATGTAACTGTCATCTGGACTGATATAGTCGTCCTCTTCCTCATTGTAACTGTCGACGATATCCACACTAACCCTGCAATGTGTTATAACATGATTCAGTTGACAGAACTAATGAACAATTGCATTGTTCTGAACTCACAACAAGGCAAGAGGACACTAGGACAGAGAGCATAGTGTATAGAGCATAATGGTAAAGTCCATAAGTCAAGCCCTACAATGTACAGAGCACAAGGACAGAGAGCATAGTGTATAGAGCATAATGTTCAGAGCACTGCAAACTGAATCCATTCTCAACCATTTGAAACAAAAACACTTCATGCCTCTACAAATTCAAGTCTAATGCACCTAAGCACCCAATCAAGCATCAGGTACATGCAATACAAGCAAATAAATCAATAAAAGCACTACAATCAGTAACCCTACCCTAACCCTAGAGATGTGAAACCTAGTGATGCGAAGATAGGGAACCTGGATGCGGCGGAGGAAGAAGTGGAAGCAGCGACGGAAGGCACAGGCGGCGGAAGGATGTTGTGGTGGCTCGATGTTCCCCATGGACGCGGTGGTGGCTTGCTGTTCCCCGTTGATGCGGCGGAGGAAGAGGTGGAATCGGCGACGGAAGGCAGAGGCGGCGGAAAGATGCTGTGGTGGCTTGCTGTTCCCCATGGACGCGGTGGTGGCTTGCTGTTCCCCATGGATGCGGCGGCGGAGGAAGAGGTGGAATCGGCGACGGAAGGCAGAGGCGGCGGAAGGATGCTGTGGTGGCTTGCTGATCCCCATGGACGCGGTGGTGGCTTGCTGTTCCCCATGGATGCGGCGGCGGAGGAAGAGGTGGAATCGGCGACGGAAGGCAGAGGCGGCGGAAGGATGCTGTGGTGGCTTGCTGATCCCCATGGACGCGGTGGTGGCTTGCTGTTCCCCATGGATGCGGCGGCGGAGGAAGAGGTGGAAGTGGAAGTGGGAGGCGGCGGAAGCGATCGGGGAGGAGATCTCCTCTAGAGCGGATGAGGTGGGTGAGGATAAGGCACCTATGTAACTTTTACAGGAAAAACCTTCCACCTATGTAACTTTTACACGAAAAACCTCGAGGAAAAGCCTATGTACCTACTCATTGTCTCTTTAGTTCTGTAAACCTATGTATCTAAATTTGAAAATATGTTTTTCCAAATTTAGAATTATGACTGCACAAACATGTTTTAAAATATTCAAAAGGCTATTTCATTAGCCTCCCTATTCTCCTGAAGCAGGTTACCAGACTTCAATTGTATAAGAACAGTCACTAATATGTTCACTAATATGTTGCATGCTAAGATGAACAAACCCTCTGTTCACTAAAATTAAACCATCAGAAAGGTAGCATCACATAATGTAGCATAACATCACATCACACCACATCAGAAGTCTTACTTTTGGTAGCATCACATCGGACATAGAGAAGCACAAAAGCAAACACTAGGTTCTCCTTAGGAACCTAGGTTTTTTACTTAGTTCTACTTAGTTCTACTTAGTTTTTTACACAAAAGCAAACACTAGGTTCTCCTTAGGAACCTAGGTTTGTATACTGGACAGAGCCTTGCACCATTCAGTTAGCCGGAAGGCGCGCAATGCGCAACCTCAGTCCACCAGTTGTTCTTGTTCTGAATTCGAAAAGGAGAATGTCATTCTCCTTAAGATCGTACTTGTTCACAGCATTCCACCATTTAGTTGTCATCATTGCCTTGTTTGTGAATTGACCCATCTTCATCCTGATGTTGTACTTCTTGCTGCTGCCAACACATTGTGTACGCACATCCATAGCTTCTGGCAGGTGACTCTTAAGATACATCTTGCTGAACTTTGCTCCAAAGTCCTGTCAAGACATCAAGTACATGAATTAGTTCAATGCACATATGATTTAGTTAAATTAGAATATGAATTAGTCTTATTCATCCTATCTTTCATCCTAAGATGAATTACTACTAAATTGAACACAATATAGCATCACCAACACTACTGTCCAGAGCATCACCAACACTAGCAGAGCAGCACCACCCACCTACTGTCCAATATAGCATCACCAACACTACAGGAAAATTCAGAGAACACAACAACACCATCCCTAAGATGAAACAACTGAGAGAAAAAAATAGCAGAACTCACATGCATGTAACAAATTAGTATATGATTTAGTCTTACCATCTTGCATTTGTTGGGAATGATATTTGAATTATTCATCCTATGCACGTAGAACTTCATATGGATTTCTTCGAGATCACCGCAGTAGTGGTCAAGGAAGTTCATCTGTTGTTCATTCAAAACCATGTCGTTTCCGAACATGCAAAACCTGTCAAACTGTCTTGGCTCACCAAAAAGAACCTCAGATGGTCCTGCAAAAAGAAATGGAGGAGACATTACTCTACTACACAGCAAATGTGTAGGAACTGAATCTGGGAAGAAAAGTATCAAGTAGCAAGATGCATGTGAAACATATACATGAATTTGTAGGAACTGGACATGAACATGTAGGTACCTCTGTATCCCAGTTCCTCAGAGCCATTAGATTCAACAGAGCCATCAGATTCAGCAGAGCCATCAGATTCAGCAGAGCCATCAGATTCAGCAGAGGCATGTTCATGTCCATCAGATTCAGCAGAGGCATCCATAGCAACTTCTGTTCCCTCTATATCCTCTTGTAGTAGTTTGAGCATACGTCTGGCATGTTCTGGCTCTATAACCCCAGTTTGTGTCAGAAACTTAAGGTTCTTAACGTAATCTGGGACAAGTGCAGGAGCATTGTTCTTCAACTTCCTCGGGTCAAGTGCCAGACATGGGATATTCAGTGTATCTGGGACCTTGCATTGCCTTGCACTGGGACCTGAGATGTCAACTGCTTCCTTCTCCTTGCATTGCCTTGCACTGGGACCTGATATGTCAACTGCTTCCTTCTCCTTGCATTGCCTTGCACTGGGACCTGATATGTCAACTGCTTCCTTCTCCTTGCATTGCCTTGCACTGGGACCTGAGATGTCAACTGCTTCCTTCTCCTTGCATTGCCTTGCACTGGGACCTGAGATGTCTTGCACTGGGACCTGAGATGTCACTGGGGCCTTGTATGCACTAGAAGAAGTCATGTTACCAAAATCCTCTTTGCACCTCATCTCCAGGTACCTGGCATAGTCTGGATCAATGGTACCTTCTTCCTTCATCTTCTGAAGCTTCTCCTTAAAATCTTCCTCTTCATCACTCGACTGGATTTCAATGACTACATTCTTCTTGCTTTCCATCTTTGAGTAACCTGCACTCAATGTTCAAATGTAGCATACATCAGTGGACAGTAGTGCTTGTCATTCTCGACAATAGCTATATTCTGTCAAGGAAAAACATGTTTCAGTACTCCAATAACAACCCTAAGAGCACTCCAAGAACAACCCTTAGAGCACTCGAAGAACTCTGTAGATATAAGATCTCCAAGAACTCTGTAGATCTAACTTCAAAAAACCAAAGAGGAAGCGCCGCAGATCCCCTTTACCCTAACCCTAACCCTAAGAGGAACCATAGCTTCCCCGTATGTTGGAGATCTAACCTTGGCCGGCGGCGGCAGCGGCAGCGGCGGAGAAGTTGCTGCGGCGGAGAAGTTGCTGCGGCGGAGAGAGAAGTTGTAGTGGGAGTGGGAGAGGTAGAGAAGATAAGAACAGGAGTGGGAGAGGTAGATAAGATAAGAAACCCCACGCGGCCTCTCTTTTACAAAAAAACACCCCGTAACTTTTTTTTTACCCCGTAACACTCTTTTCTTCCTCTTCTCTCTCCTTTTCACTCGCTCGCTGCGCCTTCCGGCCACGCTCGCGCCGCCACGCGAGCCGCCGACGCCGCGCCGACGCCGCCCCCGCGCTGCGCCGCCCGGCCACGCCGCCCCCGCGCTCGCGCCGCCTCGTGCGCCCGCGCCGCCGTGCGTGCCCGTGTGCGTCGCCTCCGTGCGCGCCGTCGCCTTCCACCGCCGTACGGGCGCTGTCGCAGCTCTCGTCGCCAAGCCGTACTCGTCGCCAAGACCTGCAGCGCCGCCGCTCTCGTCGCCAGGCCCTACCGTCGCCAAGCCGTACCCGCCGTGGAGACCCCTGCACACCTGCAAACCTTCTGTCGCAATGGGGTTTGATCTGATGGGGTTTGATCCGCGACGGTCATTGCTATCCCGTCCAACTTCACACGCGACCTCATCTGGTTAGTGATCCAGTCCATGATCCAATCCATGTCTGATCGATCTGGTTGTGCTCTGTTAGTGCTGCTTGTGTAGACTTGAAATTGTGAAGTTCATGCTTCATGTAATTGCAGGTACTGCTTGATATTGGTAGTGCATGATATCGGTGGCTTGCTATTGATAGTGCTTGATATTGGTGGTTAGCTAGTTTTAGTTATCATGGACAAGAGCTGGATGAGAGCCCCTAGATCAACTCCAGTTTTCGAAACTGGTGTTAGGAAATTCTTAGAGTATGCTGCATCTGAAACTGGAATGAAGGGCACATTTCTGTGTCCCTGCAAATTTTGCAGAAATAGGTTCTGGAGATGTGAAAAAGATGTTACTGAACATTTAGTTTGCAATGGTTTCATGGCTGGTTACACAACTTGGGTTTTCCATGGAGAAAAACATGTAGACCCTAACCGTGACCATGACCATGATCATGACCAGGAACCTGAAGAGTATGCTGACAGCCATGAGATGGACCAGATGTTGCTTGACAATTTTGGAATGTATGACTATGACAATTTGGTCAGTGATGATGATGATGGAGTTAGTGTGGACGATGATAGCAGTGATGAGTTTGACAGTGATCCTGAAGCCTACAAAAAACTAGTAGAAGATGGAAGCAAGAGTGTTTTCCCTGGCTCGAAAACATCTAAACTGCCATTTCTAGTCAAGATGATGAATATAAAAAACACCTGGAAAGTTCCAAATGCTTGCTACGATGCCTTTTTAGAACTGTTCCAGGAAACACTTCCAGAAGGTCACTCGTTGCCTAAAATTTTTCATGCTTCCAAACGATATATAAAGGATGTTGGCATTGGTTATGATAGTATTGATGCTTGCACCCATGACTGCATCATGTTTAGAGGACAACATTCTAATGCTACTGAGTGTCCAGTGTGCAAAACAAGTAGATGGAAAAGTGTGAAGACAGGGTTGGATGGAAAAAGGGAGTACAAGGTTCCTCAAAAGGTGATCAGACATTTCAAACTTAAGCCTCGAGTTAGGAGAATGTTCATGTCTACCAAGACAGCACCATACATGACTTGGCATAGTACTGGCAGAACTAGGGATGGAATGATGAGACATCCAGCAGACTCTCCAGCATGGAAATACTTTGATAGTAGACACAGATGGTTTGCTGATGAACCAAGAAACCTTAGGTTTGGATTGGCCACTGATGGGTTCAACCCATTTAGGAACATGAACCTATCGTACAGCATTTGGCCGATTGTTCTAATCCCATACAACCTACCTCCTTGGATTTGCATGAAGCAATCCAATTTCATTCTCAGTGTAATTGTGCCCGGAAGAAAATCTCCAGGAAAGGAAATGGACATCTACATGCAGCTTACCCTTGAAGATCTTGATGAATTTTGGAAACCTGGAGTATGGACCTATGATGTTATTCTTGGTAGGAAATTCAGATTGCATGCAGCATTGCTATGGACCATATCTGACTGGCTAGGAAGGGGCTGCCTAAGTGGTGAAAGCTTAATAACTTGTTCTCATTGTTTGACTAATACCTGCACAAGGTGGTTAAAACATGGGAAGAAGACATGCTTCTTAGGACACCGTAGATTCTTAGATGACAAACATGTGTACAGATTTGACGAAGCGTCTTTCAATGGCAAAGTTGAGTTGAGAGAGCCTCCAGTCCAACCTACAGGGAAAGAAATATCTGATATTACTGCTTGTCTGCACACTGATTATGGGAAGCTACAGAAAAAGAAAGAAAAGAAAAGGAAGAAACGATCTGGACAAGTTGAAGAGTATGATGACATTTATGAGCACAGTGTGGAGGTTACATTCAAGAAAAGGAGTGTGTTCTTCAACCTGCCATACTGGGAGACACTTCTTGTCAGACACAACTTAGACATCATGCATGTGCAGAAAAATGTATTTGATAACATTGTTGGTACTATTCTAGACGTCGATAAGAAATCAAAAGATGGCTTGAATGCTAGGTTGGACCTACAAGAAATGAACATAAGATCTGAATTGCATGCTGATATAGAAGGACCAAAACCTATAATACCCAGAGCCATTTACCAGATGACTCCACAAGGAAAAATGATTTTCTGCATGGTTATTAAACATGCAAGATTTCCTGATGGGTATGCATCCAACTTATTTCACAAGGTAAACTTAGAGGAAAAAAAACTAGTAGGTTTGAAGACACATGACTGTCATATCATCATGCAAGATTTGATGCCATTGGCACTGTGTAGGTCATTACCTGAGACTGTATCAGTACCACTGATAAGTCTATGCAGGTATTTCAAGGTGTTGTATGGTAAGGTGGTAGATGTTAGAGAGATTGAGAAGTGGGAAGCTAAAATTCCAGAAATCTTATGCCAGCTAGAAATGATATTTCCTCCTGCCTTCTTTGACATCATGGTGCATTTAACTATGCACCTAGCAACTGAAGTAAGAATTGCTGGACCAGTGAACTACAGAGACATGTGGTCAACTGAGAGGTTTGTTGGCAAGTTGAAGGGCATGGTACGAACCACAAGTCACCCAGAAGGAGCAATTGCAGAAGGCTACCAGTTTGAAGAGAGCCTGAATTTTTGTTCAAGATATTTGCATGACACTACGACGTTGCTTAACAGAGGTCCAAGGCATGATGATAGTACTGGTTCATCAACTGAGGGTCAGCAATATTTGAGAAAAATTGGTAGGCCTTTGTCTGGTTTTGTGTCTAGTCAACTTGATTTCACATCATGGACACAAGCTCAAAGATGTGTGCTTATGAACTATCCAAACATTGAAGAGTATGCCCAGTGAGATTCTGATACACTTGTCCCTTGGGTGGCCATTGCACTATAAAATCATAACATTAACTAACTCTTTCCTAAATAATGTAGGCAACACAAACTCTCCTTGCAAGTTGGAAGAAAGAAGTCCAAGAGGGAGATAGAGCACACTCACCACAAACAATTCCATACTTGGTTTGTTGACCATGTAAGGAATCAATTATGTTATTATATAATAATTAATCATATATGTTAGGGAAAAATTACTTCAAATTAATCCTTGTTATTTACAAATGTATCTTGTATGTTAGGTACAACATCTCAAAGATCAGGGACTAAATGTACCTGAAGAAGTTTTTACATTGGCCCAAAAACCATATATGATGGCCAGATCGTACAATAGCTATTGCATTAATGGCAGCAATTATCATACACAATACTATGGTTCAGGCAAGGTTACACAATGTGATGGGGTTTCGGTGGTTGCAAAAACTTCTAGTTATGCCAGTGCCAAAGATGGAAATCCAGTTGAAGGGGATGTTACCTATTATGGCCGAATAAGTGAGATTGTCGAGTTGAATTATTCTAATGTAGGTCATGTAGTCCTTTTCAAATGCGACTGGGTAAAAAACATTAATGGAGTTAGGCACTTGGATAACTTTGGAATAACAGAGGTTAATTTCAATCATATGTGCAATGCACTGGACCAGAATTTTGAACCCTTCATTCTAGCTAGTCAAGCCAAACAAGTGTATTATGTGCAAGATCCTATGGACATTGAGTGGCATGTTGTGATTGAACCAACTGTAAGGGATTACTATTCTATGGATGCTGTTGTGGACAATGTGAGTTTTCCCCAGTAATGTGTATGTCATGATATGTCGTAGTTCACATGAACTAACGTAACCATTCATTTTGTTTGCAGGTGCAGTAATGATTGATGATCCGAATAGGAGATTACAGGAGCTGAACACCAAGTTAAATAAACTAAATCTACCTGAGGCATGTCTAGATGAGGAAGCAGCTGAGAACTACAGAATTAGTCTACTGAAGCAAGCAAAATCTAGAGGCATATATTTCTCCCAGAAAGAAGTAAGTTTTAAAATATGGCATTGTTTCGACTGGACAAGTAGATAATATAATTTGATATATATTTGTAAAACAGACTGCTAGGGATTATGAAACTGAAGATGGGAAGCAACAAGAGTTTGAGGATATAAACAAGGGCAATTCAGGATACTCCTCTGAAGAAACAAGAGATTATCGACAGCAACTGTATGAGGAGCAGCACGGTTACTCATCTGATGAAACAGTGGATGAGAATGAACAAGAGCAAGAAGAAGAGCATGATGAAGAGCAAGAAGAAGAGCAAGAACGACAACAACAGCAACAACAACAACACGAGCAAGGACGAGAACATGGACTAGCAACCAAAAGTAATGGAAATGGTATGTATTAACAAACTTCCATTGTTGAAGAACACAAACTTCCATTGTTGAAGAACAAGTAGTTTTAGTTTGTACTTGATCAAAAGTAATGCTACCTTTGCCAGTAATTGAAGAGAAGCGAAAAAGGGGACCTACTGATATGAGAAAGTTTTGGGACAAGCATGGACCAAACAACAAGGTGCAAACCAATTTCAACCATCTAGGACAGCCCTGTGGCATGGAGACATCTAAATTAACGAATTTCATTAGTACTTTGGTCAAAGGAAAAGATGTGTCTGTTAATAAAAAAATTGGAGAAAAGTGCCACATTCTGAGAAAGAGAAGTTGTGGAAGACTGTGAAGGTACCACCACATTTTGCCTGTCTACTTTTGTTGTATGTGCATAATTACCTTGGGCTCATCTGTAAGTTCACCAAAACGTAGGCTTTCTTCGTCATCGATGAAGTCCACAAAGAATGGGTGCTGAAATCGGCAAGTAAGAAATGGAGATCATTCAAATCTGCTATGAAGAAGAAATATTATAATGCAGAGTTGTCCATCAAGCAAAATGTAGACAATGGGTGTGAAGGAAGAATCGAAGACACACAATGGGCATGGCTTGTGAAGCACTGGAGATCTGAAGAATATATGGCAAGTATTTCTATAGTGTTGTGGTACTAAAGCTTGTTGTCTGCTTACCAAATATGGTTATTAACTTATTTTGCTCATGTCTGCAGACAATGTCGACCAAGAATAAAACTTCAAGGGAAAATCAGGAAAATGCTAGGCACACTTCTGGTACCAGGGGTTTTGCAGTTGTGCATGATCAAATGGTATGTTTTTGAATTAATATGTTGTGAACAAAATCTGCAAGAAAATAATTGGCTACATGTATAATCTGTGCAATTTTGTAGGAACTGAATTTGGGAAGAAAAGTATCAAGGGCAGAGCTGTACCGTGTCGTGCACACAAACAAAAAAGGCCAACCAGTGGATGATTACTGCTCAAAAAAAATTGTATGTCATCATTTCTTGTAGACAATGCAACTCACATTATTCCTTAGTAATGCAATTGCATATTAATGTTCCATAAATGTGTTGACAGGCAGAAATAACAACGAGTTTTGAGAAAAATCCATCACTTATTTCGGAGGAGCACGGAGATGGTGATGTCTACTCCACGGTATTCCCAAGGTCTAGGAACTCTAGAATGCATGGATTTGGACTGCTTGTGGGTGGCAGTTCATCAAAACTGCTGAATGAAGCTATATTGTCATTGCGGGATGCAAGAGAAGAGAACATGCAGCTCAGATGTCAAGTGGAGGCACTATCAGCCAACCAAACAGCAATAGTACTCAGGAATCAGCAAATGGAAGAGAAGCTTGACTATCTGCTTTCTCAAAATGAAGCAAACAAGTCAAGCCAAGGAAATAATCAAGTTGGTAAGGAATTGACAAAGGAAGTAACAACAGAAGAGGAAGATGTTCATAAATTGGAACTTGAAGCAACTGCCAAGAAAATAGCAGCAGCCAGGAAAATCATGTCAGCAGTTAACCAAAAACTTAGCCAAGCAAATGTGATTACAGAACCTAGCAGCAGTGAAGCAACAGCAGCAGGAAAGGAGGATCCCAAACCTAGCAAGGCACCTACAGCAACAGAGGCTCTGAAATCTAGTAGCAGCCAAGCAACAGCAGCAGGAAAGGAGGATCCCAAACCTAGCAAGGCACCTACAGCAAAAGAGGCTCTGAAATCTATCAGCAGACAAGCAACAGCAGCAGGAAAGGAGGCTCTCAAACCTAGCAAGGCACCAACAGCAAAAGAGGCACTGAAACCTATCAGCAGTGAAGCAACAGCAGCAGGAAAGGCTCTCAAACATAGCAAGGCACCAACAGCAAAAGAGGCTCTGAAAGCTAGCAGCAGTGAAGCAACAGCAGCAGGAAAGGGGGATCCTAAACCTAGCAAGGCACCAACAGCAAAAGAGGTTCTGAAACCTAGCAGCAGTCAAGCACCAACATCAACAGAGGCTCTCAAATCTAGTAGCAGTCAAGCACAAAAAGGAAAAGAGGCTCCCAGACATAGGAGCAGTCAGGCAATAGGTAGCCAACCTGTAATTGGAAGTAAACGAAAAAGGACAGAAGTCAACAAATCAGATGATGCAAGAGAAGAACCTGAAGCAGTTAAGTTAGAACCAAGCAAAGCAACAGCAGCCACAGCAGCAGCAGCAGCAGAAACAAAAACAGTAATAGAAAGAGAAGTTTGTGAAACAGCTGCCACCTTGATTACGTTGAAGAATAAGTACAAGAGGAATAAAAAAGAAGAGAAAGTTGAACATTCAGTAACTGTCATTGGTAGTCAAACCACAAACTCTAAAGCAAAGAGATCTTACCAACAACTTCTGTCAGACTCAACATTACATCAAAAAATTAAGCAGGAAAAGGTACAAGAGAAAGTTGCAAATACAAAGCAAGTTGATGATGAAACCCATACAAAGCAAGGGAAGTATGCAAAGGACAACTCTGATTGGCTACACCCAAGAAAGCCCATGAAGGTTAGTCTGCTGCACTTACAAACATGAAAGTTCTACTTACTAACAGGGATTTGAAGTATTAAACATGAAAGTTCTACTTACCTTTGCAGAGTGACAAGATCAAAAAAGGCATGGAAGTAGGTTTAACATCACCAAATAGTGAGAGGTTGGTTGCATTGGGAACTGTGCAAAAAATTGGAAAAGAAGATAAAATTGAAGTCCTCGTAAACATAGTCCTACACAATGCAACTCTTCTACCTGAACCTATAGGAAGAATCACTACTATAAGGCATGCAGAAGCACACTGCATCACATGGCCAAAGAAATTTGTAAGTTAAATGACTCCATATTTGTAGTATTCTGCTCATTTGTGATATCACTCAAGGAGTACTGTTTGCTATATGTCAGCTCATTTGTACTATGCTGCTCACCGTAAAAACCATAGTTGTTGGTATTATTATGCTAATTTGTGACAATCACTATAGGTTACAGAAGCAGATTTGAATCCAGCAGTAACATATATGTGCAGTGGTATTGCTAAAGAGTTGAGCAAATCTGAGGTCAGGATAGTTGATCCGGTATCAGGCAAAAGCAGGAAAGCAAATCTGGGATCATATTGAAGGTAAATAAATCTGCTTCACTGTGCAATACCTATTGTGTTCAGTGATGTTTCAGCACAATGTCATTGCAGCAGCAGAATGATTGATACAAAGACGGTAGAAGCTCATGGAACATTGAGGTGTTGATAGAAAGTGATAGAAACTGATGAAGCATTCATATAGAAAGTGATAGCATTCAGGTGTTGACAGAAAGTGATAGCATTCATGTTTAATATGTGTTTTAAAGGGTGTTGTGACAATATGTGTTATGATTGATTTCAACTATGTTGAATTTGAAATCTGGTACTGTTGGAAATAATGTATGTGCTATGCAAATTGGTTCTATTGGATAGAAAGTGATAGTTTGGTGCTTTATTGAGTTAATGCCTCATATTGAAGTTCAATTAGTGGCACTTTGACAAAGTGCCACTAATTGGTTTTGGGGGCACTTTGACAAAGTGCCACTAATGACCTATTGGGGCACTTTGACAAAGTGCCACTAATGACCTATTGGGGCACTTTGACAAAGTGCCACTAATTGGTTTTGGGGGCACTTTGACAAAGTGCCTCAATAGGCAATGACCTATTGGGGCACTTTGGAGAAGTGCCACTAAAAACTTTTAGTGGCACAAGCAAAGGTGGCACTTCTCCAAAGTGCCACAATAGGTCATTAGTGGCATTTAGACCCCATTTAGTGGCACTTTGAAGTGCCTCTGTATATCAGCCGTGTTGTAGTGCTTCTTTGTAGATCCGTTTGCTGACGAGAATGCTGAGGCTCTGGCGCAGGTGCTGGATCAACGAACTATGTGGATGTGGTGTACGATAGCGCAACGGAAGAAAGAGTCTGACAACTGATAAGGGGGTTAAGAGATTAATTATAGCTATAACAAAATTCTCAGGGAGCTAAAAAAAGAATTCTGCTTTAAATAATCTCTCCAACGGACTCCATGATTCCGAGCTAGGCCAGGTACAGTGAAATTTTCTTATCTTATTGGATGAAAGTTCTCTTACACAAATATGAATGATTTTCTATACTTTCAGGTCATTCAACTCAGCGTTACCAGCGTAAAAACTTGCTAGTTCAAACGTGTTGTTTAGCTGCTGACAGTAGCAGTAGCATCCCGTCAAGAATGCTACTCGACAGGAACAATTCAGTTAACTGATGGTTTTCTTTCTATCCTAGTCTGTTTTGACCAAACCAAATTACCCCAGCTAGTGTTGGTGCCGGGCATACCCATATCAACATCTGTAGAATGCAGCATAGGTGTCGTCCTACATACATGTATCATACAATTAACCACCATCTGTATTCATTGCTATTTTTAGCTCGCACACCATCGCCACTACCGCTTGGCCACGGTCACAAGACGGAAGAACCGGCCAAGAGAAATCTCCAATTCGCCATTTTTACCAAATATATAGAAACAGTCATCCTAGGCATGCAAATCGGCCGCTACATACCTCCACCACAAGCTCACAAGAAGCCGTCATCTAAGCATGCAAATCGGCTGCTGCATACCTCCACCGCAAACTCCCAAGCAGGGGCGGACGCAGGACAAAAATCTCCTGGTGTCCAGGTTAACATCGCATTGGCACGTGAATACAACACAATGCTTATAAAAAATATAACACACTTAACAATTTAATATCCATCAGTAAAAATGCTTACCAAAGTAAAGTGTTCTCCTTAATAAAAGTTGCGCAATAAAGCATAAAAAATCTTGTCTTGGGGCCTTCCTTTGTTTTCAAAAACATTTCCATAAATTCTTCTGCAGTTTGCCAACACATATTTTAACGCAATTGCTTTGTTAATCGTACTCTGACAATTGTAAGTAAAGCAAAATTGGGTTTTTTGGGGTTGATAGTGGAAAACTTGATAGATAAGTCGCCCTCACCATCCCTTTATACAACCGTACATTAGTTTTCACCTCATACGGCTCCTCGGTCAATTCTTTCGAAGGGCTCCTCGGTCAATTCTTTCACTCCGTCCCGAAGACTAACTAAAACCAATTGAGTCACATTTTCATGTTTTAATTGAATACTTTCCATCTATGATATGATTAAATGAGAAGATTGTTGTTTTATCAAACGGATCAAATCACGTCGCATATTAATTGATTGCAGTACTGATATGTGCAGTTTAGAAGTTGAACTTACATGACACTGCAATCTTCTGTAGTCGTTAATTGAGAAAGAACCACCAAAATGAAATTGCAATGCTGAAACCCAAAAATTTCAAACCCTAGTACGGTTGTTCAACGCGAATGAATTGGGCAAAGCAAAGCAATTAACTTAGAGGGACTAAGGACTAGCCGATGCAGTACCTTTTTTCTCCACTTCGCCGGCGAACGGCGGCATGCCCGGCGATCTTCTGATCGGGGCGACTAGCGATCTTCCATAGGCGATGGTGTCTGCGTGGCGGTCTAGCGGAGATGCGATTAGGCGAAGAGACGAGACATCTCTGTACTAAACAATCAGATCGAGCAGTTGTCTTTTTTTTTTTTACTTGTAGCATATTGATCGACCTTGATGGGCTGCCTCACGTACAGCTGGGCTGACTCACGCCCCGCGCCTCGCTTGTTAAATAGATGGGCCTAGTTTTAGGTCCCTTCAAAAACAAAAAAGAACAAATGTTTTCAGGGGTCTCCTGTCAAGTGGAAATTTGGTGCTCGGAGCTATCCTGTTCATTTAAAAAATGGAAAAAACTACTTATGAATTTTAAAAGTATTAAAAACAGTTTTGGATGTATTCAATGGTGTATCCCACACACTTGCAACAAATCAAAATCAAACACTTAGTATTCTGAGCTACATAAAGATGACAAAAGTGTGGATATGAGTATGTACATTTTCCAATCTCCAAAATTTATCTGATTTATCATTTATGTGTGGCTTAGAATGCAAAGTATTTAAAGTTGATATTTTGCATTATTGTGGGATTCACCATTGCCTACATTTGGGATTTTTTCCATATATTCTAAAACTTATAATTTGTTTTTTCAGTTTTTTTTAAATGAGCAGGATCACTGAAGATCGGGAGCCAAAGACACTTTTCGGTGTCACATTAGTATATGGGCTATATATGCAAGGTAAGCCTAAATTCTAACTGGTGTCATGTGACCCCGGCTAGGCCTACGTGTGCCCTCCCGACCCAAATATATATTTCACAGAAGTACGTAACTCAAACTCACACGCGCACAATAAATCCTATCCATCCATGCAAGCTACAACAATGTCGTCTCACATGAGCACCACCACCTCCCTCCCCGTCTTCCTCTTCACCGCCACGGCTACTGAGTCCACGTGGCCAACCGGTGCGGCTGCCTCCCCGCCAGCACCGCCACAGCCGCCGTCGTGTATTGCGCCTCAGCTAGTCGCAAGTCGCAACGCATACGATCAATGGATACGATCATCGCCTCATTTTTAAAACTTGACAAACCGATGTCCACCTTCACGGACTTGTTGTGACAACTCCACACGCTGCATGCTCGAAAAGCTGACATCTAGTCCGTTTAGGATGGGAAATGCGTTCGGTGGGGGGTCGACCTTATCCTCTGCCGCTTTGAGAGTCCGCCGTTCCCTTCCGCTTCCGGCCTCTCCCGCCGCCGGCGTTCACGCTGGTTGGTGATGAGATGGGCTGGGGTGCCGCCCCCCTCTGTATAGAGTAGTTTTAGGGTGTAGTTGCTGTTGCTTGTGGTTTTCCTCCGTGGAGAATGGCGTCATGTCGTCTTCTCTCCCCTAGCGCTTACTAAGGCTGCTTCCGAGCAGCAGCCAAGGCGCGGTGAAGCTGTCTTCCGGTGAAGATCCGTGGTGGATGAAGCCGGATGGTGGCAGATCTACAAGCGCGTGCTTGAATAAGCTCGGTTTCATGGTAGGGGTTCTTCTCCTCCTTGTTTTGCGCTCTTTTGTGTCTTCTTCTCTTCCGGCCGGCCAAGGTGGCGAGGGGAAGGGTCAGGCTGGCATGGTGGAGTGTGGATCTGGAGGAGATGATGGTCGAGGTGCTGAATCTGGGTGGATCTGGATCCTCCCAATCTGCTGGTCGAAGGGCGACTGTTCTGGAGTTCATCCTCGTCGGCCTTGGTTGCGGAGCAACGCCGCTCGCCACAAGTTCGCTTGGTGGCGATGGATGGGCGGCCTTCGCCGTGCCGGCGACTCTTCTTGCCGAAGGGCGGCGTCAGGTGGGTTTGCTGTGTGCAAGCCGCCATGTTCAACCTCCAAGCGTCTAGCTGATACGGAGGCCCTGCAGCTCGGTGGTCGTGGCCGTGAGCCATGTCGCCCTCGTCGTCCCAAGTGGTGCGTCCCCGGTGGCGGCGAGGTTGAGTTCGAGCTTCTTCAAGGACCTGATTGCGTTCCCAAATTCTTGTTTGAGGTCCTCTCTGCTAATGGCCAGGAACCTTGTTGTAATTTTTATCCTTTCTTGGGTTCTGATGTAATTTGTTTTGTAACCCTTGCCAAGTATTAATGCAGAGTACTTTTATGTTAAAAAAAAAGTCCGTTTAGGATTGCCAATCTGCAAAAATAACACCAGATCACTTCGGTTTGAAAGCGCTCTCGATTTGTACTCCACTAAGCTCACCTACCTTTTATCTTTCGTTTTCTTTCTCTCACAGAATTCGCTCAACAATAGAGAGGAGAAAAAACTAATTAACTTATTATTAGTTGCTGCATGGACAACTTTTTTTTTTTTTGAAAGATCCAACCAGAGTTGGCATTTCAATTATAGCAAGGGGGCCAAATTTAAAAAACAAAGTGCAAAGGAAAATGAAAGGAAAAACTGGAAGCATGCAAAGAAAACACGGAGGTTCGAACAACAGCGTTCTGAGGGCCTTGGCACCAGCATATGCCGTAGCGCGGGCTTCGTCCTTGATCCAGCTTATCGTAGCTGTGCAGGGATCGAAATGATTTCTGAAAATCCGCTTATTCCTCTCTCTCCCCCAATTCCCCAGCAAATCAGGAGGAAGAGGGATTTCGTCCCTTTTCTCTGTTTGGCGGAGGAGGAGGCGCCGATCATTTCCCAACGGCAGGGCTCGAACCCTGCGCAACCCGGCCACTGAGATGCACTTGTCCAGATACGACGGCTGAAAGGGCATTGGAAGAACAGGTGCCACGAAGATTCCAGGCTCCTATTGCATAGCTGACAGAAGTAACAGTTCGTCCATCCCCTTCGCTGCAGCCGATCGGCGCACCAGAGCCGATCATGCATGGATCATGAGCCAGGCAAACAGCTTGCAGCGTTCAGGGGCTCAAACCTGCCAGACGGCCTCGGGCGCGAGGGAGCAGGGTCTGCCCATGAACTGAATCGCGTATGCGGACTTGGAAGAGCAGACATGGACGAAGTCTGGAACCAAGGCTTGTCTTGTCGATCGTGCATGTGTGTGTGATCTTGGAAGAATTTGGTAGGAAGATGTGTGCCTTCCTGACTTAGTGACTTGTCGACCACCTCGTGGTTGGTAGGTGTGTCTGATCCATCCGTCCATGGATCCATCCCTGCTACTAATACAACTACTCTTCCGATGTTGGAGCACTGAACCTAGTAGTGTATGAGCCAGATTGGCCTACAAAAGGCAGTGATGCTGACTAGGCCCCTTCCAGCCTGCTGCATCCTGGTATGCTCACGCTTTCGAAGGTTATTGCAGAAGATGCTACTGTATGTGTCAATTCACAATAAATCAACCTGTATAGAGAACGAAAATGGTCGATTACATGTTCATTGACTATAAACGTTGCGCATGCAAATGGTCAGGAGTAAACACGCTTCTTGCTTCTTCCGTGGGCGTACAACTTAAGAGGTGGTAAAATTAACACAACTTTTGCTAAATGGGATTCGTCGGATGAATACTACTCCCTCCGTCTAGGATTGTAGGGCTCCTAGTGAAAATCTATTTGTCCCAAATCCCTCTCCAAAGAAGGCCCGTAATCATTAAATATCCTAACAAACCGTGCCTAATTAAACTCCCAGCCGCAACCTCCTCTCTCTCTCCTTTATTTTTTTCCCTTAAATCTCCCCCGTGTGAAACAGTTTCCTGGCATGTGCATACCGCTTCAAGTAGTAATAGTGGTGAAAACGAATCTGCATGCATCTCCCAATTAATATAGTCATTAACGAAAAATTCCTAATTAAACGCTGATAGGCTGAATAGAAGGAGACGAGGTGAACGACTACAACCAGTAGATTTGTACCTTGGTCGCGCTGCAACGTCTAATAAGCCCTACATACCTAGACGGAGGGAGTAGCTAAATGGGGGTAATTATTGTCAAAATTGTAAAAATAGGAGGTAAAAACTAGAATTTACTCCAAGATATAACATAGATGTGCATTCTAGGAGCTGGTATGTTTGATCTCGTTTGTAAAACTTTACAAAAGATGTATTTAGGTTAATTGTTGTTTTTCTTTAAAACTTGACAAACTGCTGGTAGAACAACAAAAAATACGCCGTATGAAATATAAAGGACTACTGAGTATTTAGCTATTTATTACATGGTGGAAAAGGATTATGTCGTATAAATAAACTTCCCTTTTTAGCTATTTATTACACAGCAGGAAAAATTGTGTCGTACAAAATATAAAGGACTTTGGGTTTTTAGCTATTTATTATATAGCAAAAAATGTTGTATAGAATATAAATGATTTTTCTATTTAATAGACAACAAAAATAGTATAAAATATAAAAGACTACGGGGATCTTAGCTATTTAATTCACAGTGAAAAAAGATTGCATCGCTTAAAAATAAAATATAAAGGACTACGAATTGTTAGCTATTCATTACACAACAAAAAAATATGTCATATAAAATATAGAGGACTACCAGGCATTTAGCTACACGACAGAAAAGGATTACACTATATAAAATAAAAGGCTACCTTTTTAGCTATTTATTACACAACAGAGAAAAATTTGCGCCGTATAGAATATAAATGACTATGAGTTTTTAGCTATTCATTACACAACAAAAAAAACATACGGTATAAAATATACATGATTTAGCTATTTATTACACATCGAAAAAATATGCCGTATAAAATATAAAAGACTACGCATTTTTTAGCTATTTAATCCAAAACGAAAAAAGATTTCAGTGTATAAAAAAATATTAGGACTACTAAGATTCGAAACACGGCGTAAGAGGAATGGTGATGGAGCAATGCCACATTTCCATTGCATGCATGCTTTTAAGTATGGATAGCGACTTCACTTGTGTATTTGACAATACCGTCCATTTAGGTGGTCCTCGTGCTATCATTAAAGAAAACCATTTTTGCTATTTTCTAAATAAAACGAACAAGTGTGAGTGTTCATAAGATATGTGTCTACAATGCTCCTTTCGAATTTGGACCTAATCTTTTTGAAGGCTGTAGATAAATATTTTGTGACTACTCACACTTTGCATAGAACTCTGAAACATTTAGAATTGTTTTTGTAATAGTAGTATTGGTCGCATTTAAATAGGCGGTAGCACTGGATAATGCCTTATTTCGACGGTAGCTCACTATCCTTACCGCCAGGATGTTTAGCGGTGCTTAAAAAAAAATCAAATTTCGGCTAAAAATTCACAAGTGGATCATTTTGCCTACAGCTCCGCCCTGTAACCAACCTGTTAACCATCCAATCTCTAGACAACGGAATTGTCGATCGAGATATGAGAAAAAAAAAACAGTCGACCCAGGTTTAGCAGTTTCCCTCTATATACGACGACGTCACTGCACATCCGGGTCAAAATCAGCAAATTTGCAACCGCGAAATCTATCCCGTGCCTGCGCACTTTCTTGTCTCTATCTCGTGCCCACCCGTGCGCGTCGTCCGATCGCCATCGCGCGGCCGAAAACGAGCGCTGGCGTGTCTCGTGTCCGGACAAAGTCCACCGCCCGTTGAATCCTCAAGGAAGCGAGCCGTTCGTCCCTACCTTTTCGCCCGCGAGGAAAAGCTCCTCTCGCTTCAGTTCCCCTCGCTCGTCCCTCGCGAATCTCCTACATCGCCGTTGATTCCCGCCGGCGCTGACCTCCAAAAACCTGCGGGAGGCGAGCGGCGAGCTTCTCCATCCACTGGTCGTGCTCGTTTTGGTGGATTTCGTAGTGTCGGAGTGGAGCTGCAAACCTCGGTCTCCTGCTCAGCGCCCGCCCCGGAATCGAGCTCCGACCACGATATCCTCCGTCGCTGACTTCCAGATCCTCGAGGGACGCGTGCGTCCAGCCGTTCCATCGACTGGGCACGCTCGTTTTGGTGGATTTGGAGCAGCGGAGTGGATCCTTCCTCGTCTCCTCTTCGATCTCGCTGTGTAGTCGCGGTCTGGCCGATTTCCTTCGATTCAACCACACCGAGTTTGGTCCCCTTCGTTTTCGTCTAGGTGAGCCAAGCTAGAACTCAAGTACTCGTCCTCTATGGTGGTTTTTGCGTGATTTTTCTGCTGAATTTTTCGATTGATTTTTCTGGATTCTAATCAGGTTTTGTGCTTGTTATGCAGGGTTTGCAGGTTTTGTTCGTACAAGGAGTAGCAATTTTGGCTGAGATTTAGGAACTGGTGATCCCTAATCTCAATGTACATCAATATTATCCTGTAGTGTTGCAGCCAACGTTTAGATAGTCTAATAGATGTAGGTTTTGCCCTGCAGAATGGATTATTAGTGGTTTTTTGTAGTAGCTACATGTACTTTTTTTTTGCTTGCAGCATATAATCTACACCATTCGGCGTGTTGTGAAAAGTGTTGTGGCTATCTAGGGGGGATTAGTGTTTTTGTTTGATGAACATTTAATTATGTGCAGTTATAGAAGTAGTATGATTAGTCTCGATTTGCATTACATGTAGTTTCCTACTGATATGCAGTTTTACTCCTCAGTTTTTTGCTTGTATTTGGTAGCATGTAGCATATTTCCAGATTTAGATATCATGTAGGTTCTCATACAGAATTGATGTAGTTCATTGTATACTTGTTGTACTTTTAGACTTACATGCGTCCTTTTCTACGTATATTTTGTGCTCTCCACTCATTTTTATCACTGATGTTTTTTTGTTGGTGCATATAGCACAAACGCACTACCAAAACATTTGACATTTTTTCTGAATGTTCATATGTAGTTTCATCAACCATATATGTATAAACAAGATGAAAACTCCATGTCCGACATACATGTATTTATTTCTTGATGAAGAAATCTGCATTTAGCATTTTTTTTGGAAAATGTAGGTAAAACATTTTTGACATTTTTTCTTGAATGTTCATATGTAGTTTCATCAGCCATATATGTATAAACAAGATGAAAACTCCATGTCCGACAGACATTTAGCACTGACTTATCTTTTCAGTAACATGCTTTATCTTTTCAGTTTTCAGCAGGGGAATCCTACATACATATTAGCACTGACCTTTTTTAGTGTATTAAGCATATGTATATGTATACAGCCTACATGTAGTTATCCTTGTCGATAGATGTGTGTTTTTATTCAAAATTCTCCATATGTAGTTTCATCTTCCATATTGT
Organism: Puccinellia tenuiflora; assembly: GCA_012064385.1. NCBI lineage: Eukaryota > Viridiplantae > Streptophyta > Magnoliopsida > Poales > Poaceae > Puccinellia > Puccinellia tenuiflora. Next base: position 2,776,569 of record QRDG01000308.1, on the reverse strand, counting down.
ATAAAGCATATGTATATGTATACAGCCTACTCTTTGTGATGCTCCGGTTTCGCTGCAGTCTGACTTCTTTGTGATGCTCCGGTTTCGCTGCCTTACCGGTGGCACAGCTTGCTCATTGATATCCTCTGGTTTCCCACTTTTGTTGCACACGAACAAGCACTTGTCTCTCTGCTTGTCCATAGCTGATTGCCTAGATGTACTTGCTTTGATTGAGAAACCAACTTGCTTGGCATACCTATTGTAATGTAGTTTTGCTTCTTGCCAACTCTCAAAGATCATGTCAGGATATGGTTTCTGGATGTTAGTCTGGCTGCTAGGTGTCGACTGAACTTCATCTTCACTGCCCGAATCTTCACTAGATAGCGTCTGCCCCTGTACCCACTCCGGTGTCACCAGACGGAATTGTGTTATCCGCGGATACCTGAACTGGGTTGATAAGAGGAATTACTTCACCTTCTTCATGAACAACTGGCTGGCTGTCATTATCTACAACTGGAATGTTCAAATCAATACCACCAGCTGCAAATTCCATGTCTTTTTTCCTGCATGAAAAACCATAATTGCATCAGGGCAAATGTCTGCATGGAAAACTTCATGTTTACATGGAAAAGCACAAGTTTTTGTTGCTGTTTTTTCTACACATGGTCTTTTTAAACTTTCCAAACTTCGTCATTTTCTACTAAGCAACTAACCTGATCATTTTTCCATTTTTCACAGCCAACACTACATGGAGAAGTTACTCAATGTCCAGTTCACGAGATGAGTTTAGTTGTGCATCACGAATACAGAGGAGTTTTTGGGGAAACAATGCATCAAGGCCCTGATCTACATGTATAGTTTAGCCTTCTAGGGGGAGAGAAGTTCAGAACTGTAGATGGCATCAGCTTATAGAACTAGTTCATGGTTTTCCTGCTCTAATGTTGCATCAGTTGCTAGTGCTTGCAGTTTCCAGAACCAAGTTTTTTCACCCAAACTACCTGCTGCTGGAATTTCTTCTTATTTTGAACACTTTTCCTGACGTTTTGTACATCTGAATACCTTGAAAAAACTGCAAAGTATGTTTATCCGTAGAGGGGGTGGTCTCCTGGATGATTCTTCTTCACTGGATGGTGTTTCTTCCTTGCAAATCTCCTAGTTTTTGTTCTGCAGATGGATCTTTCCTGGGGTGTGGGGGAGGGATAGAGGAGTTTCTGGCGTGGTGGATTCTATGTGTGGCCTTCGATCTTGCTTTTTTTTTTGTACTGTTGGTTTTCTTACATCGCTGGCTGCGCCTGATGGAGGTAGTAGGTAGGAACCTCTATCCTGGCGGCGGCTGCTGGAGGAAGAAGAGAAGAAGAGAAGGAGCAGGTAGGATTTGCCTGGGGATCGTCCCAGGTGTATTTTTATATGTCTGTCCTGGTGGTCTTGGTGGTTTGTATGGTTGTTTTTGCCGTCTGGGGATCGTCTGGCCATGTGCGCGAGGCGCGCGAGGGCTAATCCATATGCTGGACTGCCGGGAGGTGGTCCTTGCCTTTTTTGACTGCGCGGGACCACAATTTCCTTTTCTGGCTGCTGTCGGAATCGGACAGGGGGCACCGCATAGCGCAATACAGTGCCCGGGCACTGTGTAGTCGCGCATTTGCAACATGTTTATCCAACGGCGAGTTGTTCTAGCACTCCAAGAAAACCGCGGTACCTCTTGACCTCGATCCATCCACCGAACCGAAAGTTCTCGGCCGCCTCCAGTTTGTGAGCTAAAATCCATTTCTGGGCTCCGTGCTACGGGGGGTGCAGTGGGCCCCGCCAACACACCCTACAGGCTACATCTCCCATTGTTTTGGCACCGCGGCGCCGAACCCGTCCTCCCAAAACCACGGGCGCCCAACCCACATATAAATCACCCGCCCCCCTTCTCCCCTGCTCGCTCCATCGTCTCACATCATCACCACCATCGCACCATTAAAAAGCTTCGAAGAGTTCCGGGAGAACCACCTCGATCGATCTCCGACAACTCCGGTGCCGATCGAGTTGATAAGCGACACCAAACCACCTAGCCTTCGATCGACCCGAAGATGCGGGTGAGCTGCAACGGCTGCCGGGTGCTGCGCAAGGGGTGCAGCGACGGCTGCACCATCCGCCCGTGCCTGGAGTGGATCAAGAGCCCCGAGGCGCAGGCCAACGCCACCGTCTTCCTCGCCAAGTTCTACGGCCGCGCGGGGCTGCTCAACCTCCTCGCCGCCGCTGGCTCCGAGGACGGCCTCCGCCCGGCCCTCTTCCGCTCGCTGCTCTACGAGGCGTGCGGCCGGATGGCCAACCCGATCTACGGCTCCGTCGGGCTGCTCTGGTCGGGCCAGTGGGAGGCGTGCCAGGCCGCCGTCGAGGCCGTGCTCAAAGGGAACCGCGTCGTCCAGGTATCGTCTGACGCCGTCGCCGCCGGCGCGCAGGCCACCATCCCGCCTCTCAGGGCGTACGACATCCGCCACGTCGCCAAGGATCACGACACGGCCGATCACCCGCTTCGCGTCGTCTCGCGCGCTGGGCGCACCCGGTTCAAGCGCGCGTCGTCCTCGACGACGACAAAATCCAAGATCAGCTCCTGTGCGAAGCGTGTGTACTCCGCCGTCCAGGGGCAAGAAGAGACACAGCGGGTGGCCGTCGCCGAGTACGACGATGACGACCTCGACCGCGCGCCGAGCCACGAGGAGTCGGCCGGCAGCCACGACCACCGCGGCCACGTGGACGACGACGGCATGGCGGTCGAGAAGACGAGGGAAGAGTCGGACGACACTGAGGTTGAGGCGGGTTCGCACGTGAGCCAGGCAGAGCAGAGCCCTTTGCCGCCGATGGATGATGCGCGTGATGACGAGATTGAGCTGGAACTCACGCTCGGGTTCGAGCCGGTCACGCGCGCTGCGAGGTCCCCGCCGCCGCGGGCACGCTTCGACGTCAGCAGATTGAGCGCGGAGCCGAGCCACGTCGGCCTGAGGCTTGAGCTCACGGCGTGAGAGAGTCGCGGCAACAATCGTAAAAGACAGTTTTGCGAACGTGTAGTCTCTCAGCAGGACTCCTTCGTTTTTCTTTTTCACTAGCAAAAATGCCCGTGCGTTTGTTACGGAGGAAAGAGAAATATATTGTGTATACCGATGTTTTTCGCAGGACGACAATTATGTATACTTTTGCATTAAATATAATTGGTTCCAAATGATAACATATTTTTTGTCATTAAAATATTTTACCTGAATCAGTCACGTCAGCCTACCCGAGAACTGTGGCCACGCTCATGCTGCCTTCTTGCTCGGCAAATTTCACAAGCTTGTCGCTACGGTTCACATGCGCGAGAGACGAGTTTGGTATTGTGCTTGAGGCTTGGGAAGAGCCGCCCGGCGTAAAACATGATGTCGTCGGCAATGCGGTTTCGGAGGGCTGTCAGTTTTCTAACACTAGTGGAAAACAGGGCACTAGTCCTGGTTCCAGAGGGTCTCTAGTTCCGGTTGGCAACCGGGACTAGCCAATCGGGACTAGAGGCCCCCCCTCTAGTCCCGGTTGTCCACGAACCGGGATAAGAGGCCCTCCCACGTGGCCACAGAGGAGCCCGCGGGGCTGGACACCTTTAGTCCCGGTACGTAACACGAACCGGGATTAACGTTAGGCCTTTTTTCCGAATATTTTTCAGGTTTAGGGGTTTCGAATGGTTTCCATCGTACGGGATCACGTCGATACACCAAAGACGCGATTTGGTATATATATATTATATTACTACATAAAGATCACGTTGTTGCATATATATATATATATATATAGAGAGAGAGAGAGAGAGAGAGAGCAGGACTATTCTCGAACCCCCCTTAAGAGGTTCTAGAATAGCTATTCTAGAACCCCTTCTAATCACCTTCTTATCCCGTCCAAACCCACTCCAAATCACCTTCTAATCCCGATCCCACCCCACCCCACCGATCCACCTTCTTCCCCGCACTGACCCCAACGCCCACGAACACGACCCCTGCCCCCGACTTCACCTGCGCGCGCCGCCTTTCTCCCCTGCGCGCTCGCCACCGGCCGCCTCCTCCCTGCGCTCCCCGCTGCCGGCCACCTCCTCCCTGCGCTCCCCGCTGCCGGCCACCTCCTCCCCTGGCCACCGAGCCCCCCGTCGGTCTCCACACGGGATCGAGCTCGCGAGCCGACCATGGATCTCCCACCGCGCCCCGCCCTCGTGCCGCTCGAATATCTCGCCGGTGCGCCGCCCCGGGAGCTTCCTCTGTCGACGTCCACCGCCCCTGGCCACCGGGCCCCGCCGCGTGCTCCCCATCCTCGTCGGATCCCCATGCGCCGCCGGCCAGCTTCACGTGCTCCCGAGATCCGCCGGCGAGGCCACCGTCACCGCCGAGGCACCGCATCTCGATGGGCGGCAGGTCGGTGAGGCAGCAGCAGGCCTCCTTTTTCGACGCCGGTGGAGCCCCACCCCACCCCTCCAAGCACTTGACCGGTGCCGTCCCCCTGCTGCCAGCCCTCACCTCGGTCGAAATCCAGCGCCACCGCGCCGGGAAGGCAGGCTTCCTCGGCCAGGATCCTGTGTCTCTTCCTCACTCCAACCCCAATCTCGTGGCTCGTGGCTCGCCTGAGACATCTGCGCTACCTTCCCTGCATCTGGACTACCCCAAGCTCTGCTCTGAACCTGCGGTTGTTTTAGTTCTAAACTGTACAGGTGCAGAACTGTGGTTGTTTTAGTTCTAAACTGGAGAGTGTTTCATTTCAGAGCTTCTACTAGTTCATAGCTGAACCGCTGCTTGTTCCCTTTGCCAACATGCGTGGTCCATTCATTTGTATTTATTCTTTGGGAAAGTTCGCAACTCATTTCGGAGAAATTCACTATGTTTGTTTGTGAAGTCCAATGAGAGAGGTGTGGTTGAGACGTGAATGCTGTAATGTTTGCTTCTATTTGTCATGGTATTCGGTTTATTCCACAATGGAAGCCCGAAGAGAGAGGTGTGAGAGTTTTAAAAAGTTACTCATGTTTGATCTCGCTTCAAAGTTCACTATTATTCTGTGAGGAAGTTCACTTATGAAAAACAAAAATAAAAGTCAAAACTGTGGCGTAGTACGTGCGTCTAATTCTCCGTGAGGAAGTTCACTTATGTCTCCCGTAAAGTTCACTTTCGTGAAGTTCAGAAATGGTCCGAGTACGAAAATCAAACAGGTTAACAAAAATGACGTAGCACGTGCATCTGGTGCTCCATGAAGAAGTTCACATAGTGTTATGAAGAAGTCCAGTGTTGTGAAGTGGGAAGTTCAGAAAAAACGAGAATTTTAAAACAACAGAATTATGAATATTTAAAACTGCTTTTCTTTATTTGCTTTTCTTTATTTGAAAGTTCACTTGTGGAATTAAAAACTATATGAAGTTCACTTACATAATCACGAGAAGTTCGGAAAAAAAGATGGTCCGCTAAAAATAACCGCTAAAAAACATGATGCTCGTTCGCAAAAAAAAATGAAGTTCACTTGCGTGTCGTGTGAAGGATATGAAGTGCACTTTGCAAAACATTACGAAAAATCAAATAACTGTGTCATAATACGCTCGTCTGATGCTCCGTTAGGAAGTTCACTTACGTCTCACATAAAAGTTCACTTTCGTGACGAGGGAAGTTCAAAAATGGTCCGAGTACGAAAATCAAACAGGTAAAAAAATCAAAACACGTCGAAAACATGACGTACCACGTTCATCCGGTGCTCCGTGAAGAAGTTCACATACGTGTCGGGAAGAAGTTCACATACGTGTCGATAAGCGATTGAATGAAGTCCATCTACTCTGCCACGGAAGTTCACAATTGGTTCTAGAATAGCTATTCTATAACTAGTTCGAGAATAGCTGACCTATATATATATATATATATATATATATATATATATATATATATATATATATATATATATATATATATATATATATATATATATATATAGGGAAAATGCTTCCTACTCCCGGGTGTAGCTACACCCATGTCTAAATACCACCGTACGGAAGTATATGTGATACTTTATCGGTTTGAGTATGTTCATATAATATATCTAAGATACTTCATATCAAGTTACGTGAAAAAATTTGAAAGTGGGTATGTAGTTTGCATTATATTAAATATACTATCATATTTATACGTAAAAAGGAGTATGTACAAAAATTATACATACTACATATAAAGTAGTATCTATACTTTCTAAATAATCATATATACTTCATACTACATGTACATACTCTCCGATATGATAGATACCTCATAAATCGTGAGAAACGTATATGGGTGTAGCTACACCCGGGTGTAGTATGAATATGTCCTATATATATATATATATATATATATATATATATATATATATATATATATATATTCCAGCTATTCTGCATTCCCGTACAGAATAACTATTCTGCACTCCCGTACAGAATAACTATTCTGCACAACTTTATGAACTTCCTAACAAAAACCAGTGAACCTCTCAGCGGAACTCCCAGATTTCCTGTGTTTTGCGGACTGTGTTTCAATCGTCATTTTCAAACCGTTAATCGGAATGATACATATGATATACCGTTGGATAGCTACGGAAATTGCGCAACTTTTTTACTTTTACGGGTTTTCCAAATTCGTTACGGTTTTAAAGTAATTTTGAATATATTAAACACAGTTTTTCGCGGATTTTGTCCGTTTTTACAGTATTTTGGACGCTATTTTCTAACCGTTTGTCGGATTGATGCAAATAATATGCCGTTGGAAAGGTATGAAAAATTCGCAACTTTTCTATCTCTGAAGAAATTTTAAAATTCGTTACGGTTTAGTAGCAGTTTTGAAAATAAAAATTCTGTTTTTCAACTTATAGATCCAGCGGACTGTTTTTTCACAATTACTTTTAAACCGCTTATCAAAAGTTAACAAATAATATGCCATTGGAAAGATATTGACTAGACGCAACTTTTTCGTGAAGAAATTTTTTCGAAATTCAATACAGTTTTTGATTAATTTTAAAAATACGAAAAACAGAGAAGAAAGATAATATATCGGTGGTCTATCTTTTTTCTGAACTTCTCACGATACACTTATGAACTTCCTTTTTTAACCACTTCTGATCTTTTTCTCACAAAGTTGGTGAACTCCCCTGGATTCGAAAATGAACTTTCTATTTTTTTTTTTGAAATAAATCTCTTTACTGGAACATCTTTTTCTGAACTTCTCATTAACCACAGGTGAACTTCCTATTCGCGAATCACTTCTGAAGTCACTTACAGTGTGGATGAACTTTTTTCTGAACCTCTCACGATATGTAAGTGAACTTCCTATTTTTCCGCAAGTAAATTTTTTCTTTTGGCGTACTATTTTTTCCGGATCGTCTCAAAATGCGTAAGTGAACTTCTTTTTCCAAAACGTGAATATATTAGCGAGTAAATGAACTTCTCGTTATACCGAAGTGAACTTCTTATTTAATGTGAACTTTTTCCCAGAAAAGTTAATGTGGATATTTTTGTGAACCCCCGTGATGCACGATTTGAACTCCCGGACAAACAGAAATGAACTTCGCAACCAAAATTTACACACGACGGCAGTCGACTTTTTAGACAATTAACTCCAAACTTTTTGAAGTTCAAACAGTGGACTTCGAATTTTTACACACTGAACTTCTAAAGTTTTGAAGAGTGAATTTATAATTGTCTTTTTATACAGTAAATTGTTGATTTGCTTTAATTAAACGCGTAGTTGCTTGGTGGAGTTTCACTGAAACCTGCAGCAATTTCAGTCGATTGAAGGAGATGGCCCCGCCAGCCCGTACGGCCGACGGCGATGCAGGGCAGCCTAGAGGCGAGCTCTACGGGGATTTTCTCGGGAGCTCGAAGCAGCGTATGGGAGGTCTACGGGGATTTGCCCGAGGGGACGTCAACGGGAACCACGTCGGCGTCGACCTCAGGTCCATGGTCTCCGCCGCCGTCGTCGATCTTGACCTCGCCGGGGTCGAGCTCACCAGCGGCAGGACCTTCTACGCGTGGATCGAGTACTCGCAGGAGAAGCTCGCCATGGAGGTGTTCATGTCGTACGCGGCCAAGCGTCCCGTGACGCCCGTCCTGTCCACGCCGCTCGATCTGGCGGCGTATGTCAAGGAGACGGCGTTCGTGGGCTTCTCGGCCTCCACGCAGGGGAGCACCAAGATCCACGCCATCGAGTGGTGGAGCTTCTCCACCCCGTCCCCGGCTCCGTCCGCTTCCCCGCGGTGGCTCGATGCGGTGGAAGGGGAGGCGGGGCGTCGGTGCAGGGCCCGATCCAGGGCAGCGACGACGGTCCGGAGCCGTATCGGCGGCGGAAGGCGGCGGTGGAGGTCCTCGGCTCGATGTGGCACACTGGGAGGAGGCGGGGGCGGCTCGCCGGCGGTGGGGACGGCGCCGACGCGCGGGAGCCGTCGTCGGCGGTTGGAAGCACGCGGGATGCGGACCAGGAAGCCGGGGTAGCGGCCCTCCATGGGCGGCGCGTGGCGGAGGTCCGGGGCCGTCCCAGGGCTGCGCACGGTGGAGCTCACGGTGGTTGGGTACGGGAGTGGCGACGGGGGTCGGTCGTTGACTTTTTTTTTGGTTCGGGGCAGGTGGGGCTGGTTCGGGTTTAGAAGGTCTGTAGTTTGGGAAAGTTGTGCTGAATAGCTATTCAGCAAACACTTAAGGGGTTGTGCAGAATAGTCCTATATATATATATAACACATACAAATTAAGTAGTACATGAAGATCATGTTTCCGTATAAAGTACTTAATTACATGGAGATCATCATTAGTACATGGAGATCACTTATGTCGGTAGTAGTACTCTTCGTTTTCAGGTATGACCTCCGCAAGGAGAAATCCCGCCAATTCCTCCGCAATTGCTTTTATGCGGTCATTTGGTAGGAGGGCGTTCCGCTTCCTTGCAACCTTTAAAAGAAGGAGAAAAACAATTATGAATGAAATTCAACACAATTGATGGTAACAAAATAAAATTGCGAATACTGTTTACGTACCTCTTTATTTCTTTGATTATTGAATCTCTCAGTGGTCCTCATTTGAATGGACTCGCAAACGTAGTATCCACATAAGTGGGTCCCGGTTGGCTGTTCCAGACACCACTGTTTGAGAATAGAATTCAATCAAATCAAGCTTGATAATGGTATTGAAACTAGAATTAAAGAGATATGCGGATCTAGGTAGTACTACTTACCTTGTTTAGAGACCATATCAGCTTCGGTTTCCATTGACCGGGTTCTTCCTTGATGAACGTTTCCCAAACTCTGCCCTGCAAAGAAAATGAACAAAGGAGTTTTATTAATTACTTGATATCACGAAATGAACGAAATAGGCCGATATAGTGCGATAAGAATTTTAATTACCCTTTGATCATATCAAAGCAGCTCTTGTAGTCTTTAGGATGTCTCCTATGAGTCTAGGACCTCAATTTCTCCAACGTCAATTTTAAAGCTGCACGTTTATATACGCAGTCATGCATAACTCATCAATTACACTTAAGATCGGGTGAGCAAAAATAGAATGTGTACAAGAAATGAACACTTAATTGAAGTTGTAAGGAAGAAGTATTTCTTTTTTGTTATGTTGTCGCTTGAAACACCTTAGCAATGTCTCCTTTACTTCCTCGGGTTTGTCTTCTATGTTCACCTCATGAACTTTATCCGGATCAATGAACCCAACGTCCGAGATCAGTCCTGCCCTTTTGTAGTCGAGCATCTTCATTCTGCATAAATAGCGTACCAAAGATTATAGAACGAGAGCTGAGCTAAAGACTTAAATTACAGAAATAAATCACTTACAGACAAAAGCAACTGATGATAGCTTTATCCAGGGCGCGTTAATTGTATAACTGAAAAGGTTCACTAAAATCAACTTGCACACCGTATTCTTGTAAGTAATGCTCTTCCTTAACTCTCGCCATGACACCGATTATATCTTTCTTTGCGGCTTTCAAGTACCATTCATTTAACTGACGCATCTTTGTTGGTAGATACTGGACCAACTCAGGTCTGACCAAAGGCTGGCCGTAAACATATTCATATACTACCTCAGCTATGTGGACGTCTTTGTCGGGAAATACCTTGAGCGGGGGGACCGATTGTACATCCTGTTCTCCGAGCTGGGCTATTTGTTTCCCGTTTTTCCGCTTCTCCATCTCTGAGCTAAATGACTTGGCTATTTGGTGCTCATAGTCTGATGTCGGCTTTGGTGGAGGGTTATATAAGTTTTCCAAGCAGCGCCTAACGGCTTCCGGATCCAGTATTTGCCTTGCTGGGGGGCTTTTTCGGTGCAAAATGGGCTTCCACCTCGGCCTTCGAGATGGCACAGTTTTCCTCGTAAGTCCTTTCGGCCGGTAACTTCTCAGGAGTCTTGACTTTTGCCTTCTTTCTCTTTGTCCTCTTAGGAGGCGAACCGGTGGGCTTCCTCCTATTTAGCAGCTTAGTGGGCGGAGTCGGCTGGACTGGCACCGGAGATGGAGACGGACTCGAGCTGGGGTCCCTCTGGAGTATGGTTGGACTTAGAGGTGTTGACTGCTACTCGGAGGAGTCGGTGGCCTTGGTGCCGAGTCTGGAAACATGATGTGTTTCTTGTTCCATAGAACGAAACCATGCTTGACTTCTCCCAATGTCTTCTCGTCGTCACCTCCAAGATAGTCAAGCTCCAGTGTCTCAAATCCCGGCAGAATTTCATCCACCCCGACACGAGCATAGCCAGCTGGAATCTGACCAAGATGGTAGCTTGCTCCAGATTTATTTGGTAAAGCATAGCCGACCGCCACCTTGAAGGATATGTTCTTCATTAACATATGTAGCTCACAATCTTTCTTCTCCGTGATATCATCCACGGGGTAGTGAGGCGCCGGCTGTTCTAATGCGGCAGATGCTTCTAGTTGCGTGGAACCCACGCTGCTTTTCCGCTGATCAGATGGGACGGCATCGACTTTAGGACATTCTAGCTGCTGGTGATGAGATGCCTGCTGACTGATTAAGTCCAGTTGCTCCTGCTGCCGCTGCACCATGCGTTCCAATTCCGATAACCGGTCTAACTCCTTCTTCTTCTTTCTCCCACGGCTTCTATAACTGTCAGCGCACTCCGGAAACCCTTCCTTCAAGGTGACACCGCCGGGATAGCCTCGTAATCGTCCATAGTGTTCAGGATTCCCCAGGGCGAGTGTCAGCTCGTCGTTCTCTCTCTCGGGATGGTACTCTCCCTTTTGAACTTTATTTATTGCGTCTACAAGCAACGGAGTGATTGTTTCAATTTTTTCTTCCATTTTCCCTTTGCAACAATCAGCCCTGTCAGTGGGTCCAACACTGCCCCATGCGCGAACAACCAGAACTTGGACCTCTCGGGCCAGTCCGCTGTCTGTGGAGTGATCCCTTTAGCAAGCAGTTCTGCTTCAAAGGTAGGAATGGCAATCTTGTAGCCACCTGTCCCCAACCTATGGTGATATTCCTTCTTCCCAGCATTTATCTTATTTATGGCCGATCGGGCCACAGCGGTAGACGATTTCTTATACGCCACAAATGCAGGCCAATAATGTTTTATCTTCTCGAGTACTCCAGTGAAATTATCTGGATCTTCATTTTCATATTTTCTCCATAATGTTTTCTTCCAGCTCTGGAATTGTGTGGCCATCTTCTTAAGAGTCCACTCCTTCACTTTCTCCTTCTTTCCTTCTGGTACGTTGAAATGTATCATGAGCGTATCGTAAAGCAAATCTTTTGTATGTTCGCGGACATAACTAGCTTCATCGTCCGCGTCCTTCGGCTTATGCCAATCTGTAATGGTGATCGGGAGCATGTCCCTAACAATGACTCCAGCTTGATTTACAAATTTACGGCAGTTCGGTATGGGTGCCAGCGGTTCGCCACTATCAGCAACTTCCTCGATCGTTAACCTCGGAACCTCGCTCGACATCCTTCTTGTCCGGCCTCGAGGAGCTTGATTTTTAGCAGATTTGCTTGATCCGGAGGGCTAAAAAAATGATTCGTTAATACGTGCAATACAATTCAATTAATGCATCTAGTGATAAACACAACCTTAATATATATATATTATTTGTTGCATTTGGTCTTCATTATTGTCGTCTCTGAAGGGAGCGTCCATAGCTCAATGTACCTGCAATCAATTATATATATGCTTTTAATTTTGTTTCACATAAAATTACAACCCAAATTAGAGCCAGCATTATGCAATGTTTCACATAAAATCACAGCCCAAATTAGGGCAAGCATTGGGTCCTACCTGCCAGCTGCCAGCCCAAATTAGGGCCAGCATTCCAGCCCCGCGTCCTACACCTGCCAGCCCAAATTTGGGCCAGCATGCATCGGGTCGACGCGCCGCGTCCACCCCCTGGCCACGACCGCGTGGTCAATGCTGGCCCACCTGCCAGCGACCCGCCGCCCAACCGCCCCGTCTTCCCCACTAGGCCACATCCGCGTGTGCAAGCACCAACTAGCCACGTGCATGGTCAATGCTCCCCCTCGTCTCCCCCGCCGCCCAACCGCCCGTCTCCTGCCGCCCGTAGTTAATGGCCCCGGCCCACCTTGCCAGCGACCCACCTGGTCCTTTAAAAATGGACCCCGACCGTGGGGATAGCGACCACACCCCTATCTAGCCCTAGCCTAGCCGAAGCCATGTCACGCTGGTTGAAGACACCGAAGAACCAGGACGAGTCCAGCGGCTCCTCCGGCCGCCGCCGTGCCCCCATTCCTCCTCCTCCACCGCCGCTGGCGGCGTTCGGCATCGCGCCGGATGGCGTGCGGGTTCTCCGGCCGACGCGCCGTGCCGGTGCCGAAGAGCAAGAAGAAGAAGAGGATGCGGCGCTACGTCCGCGTGGAGGAGTGCTTGTGGCTTTGGAACAATGCCACCCCCGTCGACTGGCCGGACGTCCACCTGCCGGACGACTGGCACCTGAATCTGCAACGGATTCCGGTGCCACCGATTCCGGCCAGTGGCCGGGCCAGGGTGGTCGAGATCGCGCACCGCCGCCGTCTCCTCCCACCGGACCACTACAATGACCCCGCCTACGCGCCGGAGTCCCCCCCACTGGGACCGGTGGTTCCGGGACGAGCACGACGACTGCCGCCGCGCTTTCTTCGCGCCGGCCCTCCACCGCCGCAGGAGCCCACGACGTACCCCGCACCGCTGCCCGGCCATGAGCAGGAGCACTGGTTCGAGGAGGACGATGACGACTGTTGGGAATATGCCCTAGAGGCAATAATAAAATGGTTTATTAGCATATTCATGTTTATGATAATAGTTTATTCTCCATGCTATAATTGTATTAACCGGAAACATAATACATGTGTGGAATATAAACAAACAGGTGTCCCTAGTAAGCCTCTACCGGACTAGTTCGTTAGTCAAGAGATGGTTAGAGTTTCCTAACCATGGACTTGTCATAGTCACTTGATAACGGAGTCATATCATTAGGAGTAATGATGTGATGGACAAGACCCAAATAATAAAGAGTTGCAATTGATCGTGTCACACAGTTTTATTGCCAACACTTTTAGTATGCCAAGTATAGTTTCCTTAGACCATGAGATTATGTCACTCCCGTTTACCGGAGGAATACTTTGTGGACATCAAACGTCACTTCGTAACTGGGTGATTATAAAGGTGGCTTTCAGGTATCTCCGATGGTATTTGTTGGGTGACATGAATCAAGAGTGGGATTTGTCCTTCCTTGTGACGGAAAAGATATCTCTGGGCCCTCTCGGTAATATAGCATCAAGAAAGGTTGCAACCATGTGATTAAGTGTTAATCACGGAGATCCTATATTATGGACGAGTAAAGAGAACTTGCCAGGTAACGAGATGAAACTAGATATGGAGATATCGACGATCGAATCTCGGGCAAGTTAAATATCAGTGAGACAAAGGGAATCGTACGAGATTAAGAATCTCCGGCATCGTGGTTCAATCGATAAAGAACTTCGTTGAATATGTAGGAGTCAATATGGGCATCCCGGTCCCGCTGTTGATTATTGATATGATCATGTCTGCATGTTCTCGAACCCGTAGGGTCACACACTTAACGCTCCGATGTAGCTAGGGTTAGCGATGAGATATTTTGATGGAATGAACGAATGGTGATTCGGAGTCTCGGATGGGATCCCGGACGTCACGAGGAGTTCCGGAGTGGTCCGGAGAATAAGATTCATATAAGGAAAGTGGTTTCCGGAGGTATCGAAAAAGTTCTGGGATTTTCTGGAAGGGTTCCGGAATATTCTAGAAGGTTCTAGAGGAGTCTAGAAGTGGGGCCCATAGGAGTATGGGGCCCACATGGGATATAGGAGTGGTGAACTGGCCTAGGGCCAGCCGCACCACCTAGCCCCAAGGGGCCCATGCGGCATGGGCTAAAGGCCCATGAGGGGAGGGGGCAACCCTAACCCTAAGGGGGCTTGCTTGGGAAGCAAGCCTCCTCTAGCCGCCAGCCCTAGGAGGGAGTGGGGCGCAGCCCCCCTGGGCTCCTATATAAAGGGGGGGCAGGGGAGGGCTGCCGCACCAATGTGTGCTTCCCCCCAGGTGCCCTAGCCGCCACCCCCCTCCTCCATCACCTCCTCCTGCGCCACCCCTCTCCCCGGAGGGCTGCCGCCATCTACTCCACCATAGATGCTGCACCACCCCTAGCCGTAGGGCTGCTGCACCATACCCTCCTCTCCCTCTCCTCTTGCTTGGCTTGGCGAAGCCCTGCTCGTGGAGACTACACCATCAACGCCACCATAACCGTCGTGGTGCCGAGATCCATCTAGCCATCTCCACCTTGCTTGCGGGATCAAGAAGGCGGAGATCTACATCGAGCCGTACGTGTGGATACCGCGGAGGTGCTACCCCTTGTGGCACTTCGTCGGATTGGACTTCGAGGAAATACATCTCCTCGCGACTAGATGAGTCTAGTTGCGGGGATCGACTAGCCAACCCCTGCACCGACAAAACACATTTGTTGATCTTCAAGGGTAAGAGATTGGATCTCATCTTTGCTACCTCCATCTAGTAGATATAGATCCTTGGGGTTTATTCCGCTTGTTGCGTAGGAATTTTTTTGTTTTCTATGCTGCGAACCCATCAGTGGTATCAGAGCCTAGATCTATTCGTAGATGTTGGTGCGATTAGAACACAAGTGTTGTGGGCGTTGATGTTTTATCTTGCTACATTCTCGCGTGCACTTTGCATCTTTGCGGTATTGTGAGATTGAAGCGGCCCGGACCAACCTTACTCGTCCACGCACGAGAGACCGGTTCCACGATTGACATGCAACTTGTTTTGCATAAGTGGCTGGCAGGTGTCTGTTTTTCTTGCTTTAGTGAAGATGCAATTTTCAATGGAAGGCCTTTCAAAAGGATGAGTAAATAAGCAACTACTATATCACCGTTGTGGTTTTGCGTAGATTAGAACGGTTCTATCTCGTTGACCCAAGCCACGTAAAAATTGTATAAACAAAGTAGAGGACGTCTAACTTGTTTTTGCAGAGGGGGTCTTGTGATGTGGTATGGCCAATATGTGATTTGTGATAATGTATGCAATGATCATGTTTGTAATCTTTCACGACTTGCATGTCGATGAGTACGGCAACCGGCAGGAGCCATATGGTTGTCTTTTATTTTATGTGACCTGCGTGTCATTGAATCACCATGTAATTGCTTTACTTTATTGCTAAGAGTAGCATTAGTTGTAGTTGCAATAGTTGGTGGACAACCATGGTGATGGCGCCGCAATGATGGAGATCATGCCGGTGGTGATGGAGATCATGCCGGTGCTTTGGAGATGGAGATCAAAGGCACAAGAAGAAAGGCCATATCATATCACAATTATGAATTGCATGTGATGTTAATCCTTTTATGCACCTTATTGTTATGCTTAGATGTGATCGCGACGGTAGCATGATAAGGTGATCTATCACGTTAATATCAAGAAGTGTTCTTCCCTAGTATGCACCGTTGCGAAAGTTCGTCGTTTTGAGACACCACGTGATGATCGGGTGTGATAGATTCAACATTCACATACAACGGGTGTAAGCCAGATTTACACACGCGGAAATACTACGGTTTCCTTGACGAGCCTAGCATGTACAGACATGGCCTCGGAACACAAGAGCCGAAAGGCTAAACACGAGTCATATGGATGATATGATCAACATGGTGATGTTCACCAATGAAGCTACATCATCTCACGTGATGATCGGTTGTGGTGTAGTGGATTTGGATCGTGTGTCACTAAACAACCAGAGAGATGTTGAGTTTAGTGGGAGTTCATTAAGATGAACTAAAATTATCATAAACAAAAGTCCAGATGTCTTTGCAAAAATCCTTGTAGATCATGGTTGACTACGGTAGTCGGTTCGTTGCTGAAAAACTGCGTCTCGATGGGTCAAATTTGTTGAGTAGTACCAGCGTCCTGAAAGAAGTCCTACACACCAATGCTCAGCTCTACGTGCTAGAAGAACCAATAGGAGATAAACCCAAAACTTTTCTGCAAGCGATGAAGAGTACATGGAGTGGTTTTGAACCACCTACTTGAAAGTCAAGTGGATGATGTGCACCTTCATGAATTCTGACCTAAGTAGACAATTCAAGAATTTGATTGCAATGGAGATTGTTGATGAGCTGAAAAATAGTTTTTCAGCACAAGTTAGAATTGTAAGGTTCGAATGTCTGAACGGTTTTCTTTCACTCAAGATGGAAGAGAACACTTGCTTGGAACAACACCTGAGGATAATGCATGAGATACATCATCGTCTAGTGCTTGTTTGGAACCACGAGATGAATGACGGTTTCGCGATAGGTGGGGTGATACGCTAGCTTCTCCCCAGCTTCAAGAATTGTGTCGGAGACTAGGTCATGGGAAGGGATTTGATCACTTTCTGTGAGTTTGTGTCTCGGCTGCGTCATGTCAAAGTGGAACCCATAGCAAGAAAAGTTGGCAATGCAGAAAGTATATATTGATATACAAGTTATAAGTGTTTTAAGTCCAAATTGCAATTGTGGCGGTTTCGATAAGTATTTGATACTCATTCTGTTTTATGAAAACAGAACCTGCTGCTTGAGATTTGCATAAAGGATATGGGAAGACGTTGCAGAATAGTGGCAATCAAGGAGTTGATGCTGGCAACGATCTGTCTCTACATTTATCATTTGGATTAGAGGATTTGAATAAGTTTTGTAATCGAATTAAGTGTGATTTTAATTAGTGTGTCTTGCTTATGTGAGACGGTTATTCATGTTAAAGACAATGGTTGTTCTATTTTCATGAGTAATCCTTTTTGGAAATCACAAGTTTTCGATTATAAGTGTATTATTCTTATTATAATCTAAATGATAAATTAGTTAAACATTTATAAAAATATGTGACATACTAAAATATCCAAAACTTAATAATGACAATTGTTTTAGTCGTGCTAAATATTGAATAAACATTTTGATGTTTTATCAATGCGCCTTATTGAAGGAGTATGACTAAAATGCCACCCTTTGGAAGAGTGACAGGAGTTGCCGGAAATAAACACAAGTGTTTTCAGCAAATGTTAGATGTCATTATTTTGTGAACTCCATCATAAGTGATATGAGTAAATATATGTATTTGTTCGAGTTATGATATTTGATGAGATCAAATAAAATTCTGGAGTTTAGGATATTAAGAAAATTGAGTCTTTATGATTTGATCAAAAGAGACGAAATATTTGAGTTATATGTTAGTATGTGGACTTGTGAGAAGTGTTATCACAAATTACAATGTTTAGAATATTTCAAAGGCGTTTGATATGTCCTAAGATATTGTAATCACACACTATTTGATATTGTGTGGTCTCAAAGAAGGTTTTTTCTTCGGGGGTTTGATAATAGCATTTAGATTTATTTGATAAACACTCTGTTTAGAAATAAGGATCTATTTAATGATTTGCATTTCGCATATGAGTTATGTGAAACAGTGGTTTCATTAATTATGAGATAATTAGAAACTATTGCAAATAAAGTTTGTAGTATATTCATATGTGACTATGAATAGAGATTCCACAATGAGAGACTAAAAGGGACAAATCAATTATTGATTGTGTTAAATGTTTTAGTGGATTTATCGTGAAAAGGTTTCATTGATAAAGAATTGATGGAATGGAAAAGCTAAAACATTGCTTGTTTATGTATCAAGTGACACATATGTAAAGTGCTATGTTGGTTAAAACTTGACACATAAAGGAATTGATGATGGTGATCATTGAATTTCGGTTTAGCTTGTCTAAAGAAAAGTAGGATTCAAGAATATAAAATTTTGTCGGGTTACAAAATAATATTCATGATTTACTTGTCATGTTTCAGAAACAAGACATACCTACAAAACTACAAAGAAGAAATAGAAACCTTAAATACGAAAGTGACTAAGAGTCATCCTGTGTTAAGTTTAAATCACAAAGTAATTGTTGCTTGATTTTGTGAAAGTGATGTTTCACATATTTATTCCTCAAAAGGGGTTTTGCAGGGAATAAATAAAACTTAAAGCTAGTAAAGTACTAGCGTTTCGTATAAAGAGTTCTCGATATTAATAGTTAATTAAGAATTTTGGAGGTGTCCAAAATATCGAGAAAATACACGAGTGTGATCTAATTAAGATATGTGGCGACATATATTAAGTTAGAGCAGAAACTATTTTCCAAAATCAAAATATGTGGTGACATATGTTTGAGTGGGAGCTAGTTAATCATGGTCAAATATAAGGATAACATATTTCTGAGTGGGAGCCAAAGTGGTTTCACAATTTAATATGTGTATGGTGTATATTTGAGTGGGAGTTTACAACATCTTGTTTGTGTGAAATGGAGATTTCATAAATGTTGTAAATAAGTCAGGAACCAACGTATAACTTATGAAGTTAGTTTGAACGTCAAATATCCATGGAGATGGATGTATCTATGGTGGATAGATATGTTTGATAAAGCATTATGTCAAGATGTTTTACCTAAGTAAGATTTTGAAGGAGTTCAAAATAGAACAAGTGAAGAAAGGTTCGTTTGCTTGTGAGAAATAGGTGAAACATTGAGTTAATAACTCAATACAAAATGATGGTTGGAGGATATGTTAGTGATCGCTATGAATTGTTCATAGGACTAAAACATATAAGAACCATGTGTTTGTATTTGACGATATGTGACCCAAGTTCTTGGTTGGAAGAACGTGTTGGAATGAGGAGTCATTTTAACATAAAGATGAGATAATAGAATCTAGAGATCGGTAGACTTGGTTGAAGTCATAAAACCGAACTAGATTGGGGATCTCATGATAGCAGAAGCGCAGCGAAAGCATGATCGAAAATATCGAAGTGACATGATAGCACTGTCGATTTGTGAGTCTACAACATATAGGAGTATATGATTAATTCAAGGATTAAAAGATATAATATTATGGTTTGAGAAATTTTGTTTCAAGATTGAGTGAGTTTCGGGTGCACATGCTATGTGAAAGTTCCTTTTGACTGATCATACGTCATGTAGGCATAAAAGGGAAACGA
>QRDG01000308.1:2451633-2756694 GCA_012064385.1 Puccinellia tenuiflora | reverse complement strand
CACAAGTTAGAATTGTAGGTTCGAATGTCTGAACGGTTTCTTTCACTCAAGATGAAGAGAACACTGCTTGAACAACACCTGAGGATAATGCATGAGATACATCATCGTCTAGTGCTTGTTTGGAACCACGAGATGAATGGCGGTTCGCGATAGATGGGGTGATACGCTAGCTTCTCCCCAGCTTCAAGAATTATGTCGGAGACTATGTCATGGGAAGGGATTTGATCACTTTCTATGAGTTTATGTCTCGGCTGCGTCATGTCAAAGTGGAACCCATAGCAAGAGAAGTTGGCAATGCAGAAAGTATATATTGATATACAAGTTATAAGTGTTTAAGTCCAAATTGCAATTGTGGCGGTTTCGATAAGTATTTGATACTCATTCTGTTTTATGAAAACAGAACCTGCTGCTTGAGATTTGCATAAAGGATACAGGAAGACGTTGTGGAATGATGGCAATCAAGGAGTTGATGCTGGCAACGATCTGTCTCTACATTTATCATTTGATTAGAGGATTTGAATAAGTTTTGTAATCGAATTAAGTGTGATTTTAATTAGTGTGTCTTGCTTATGTGAGACGGTTATTCATGTTAAAGACAATGGTTGTTCTATTTTCATGAGTGATCCTTTTTGGAAATCACAAGTTTCGATTATAAGTGTATTATTCTTATTATAATCTAGATGATAAATTGGTTGAACATTTATAAAATAAGAGACATACTAAAATATCCAAAACTTAATAATGACAATTGTTTTAGTCGTGCTGAATATTGAATAAACATTTTGATGTTTTATCAATGTGCCTTATTGTAAGGAGTATCACTAAAAATGCCACCCTCTGGAAGTGTGTCATGAGTTGCCGAAGATAAACACAAGTGTTGGTTGTATTTTCAGCAAATGTGAGATGTCATTATTTTGTGCGCTCCATCATAAGTGATATGAGTAAATATATGTATTTGTTCGAGTTATGATATTTGATGAGATCAAATAAAATTCTGGAGTTTAGGATATTAAGTTAACAAGAAAATTGAGTCTTTATGAGTTGATCAAAAGAGACAAAATATTTGAGTTATATGTTAGTATACGGACTTGTGAGAAGTGTTATCACAAATTACAATATTTAGAATATTTTCAAAGGAGTTTGATATGTCCTAAGATATTGTAATCACACACTATTTGATATTGTGTGGTCTCAAAGAAGGGTTTTATTTCGGGAGTTTAATAATAGCATTTAGATTTATTTGATAAACACTCTGTTTTATAAATAAGGATCTATTTAATGATTCGCATAAATATTTTTCATATGAGTTATGAGAAAAGGTGGTTTCATTAATCATGAGATAATTAGAGACTATTGCGAATAATGTTGTAGTATATTCATAAGTATGACTATGAATGTGATTCCACAATATGAGACTAAAAGGGGCAAACCAATTTGTTGGTTGTGCTATGTGTTTTAGTGGATTTATCGTGAAAAGGTTTCATTGATAAAAGAATTGATGGAATAAATGAAAAGCTAAAACCTTGCTTGTTTATGTATCAAGTGGCACATATGTAAAGTGCTATGTTGGTTAAAACTTGACACATAAAGGAATTGATGATGGTGATCATTGAATTTCGGTTTAGCTTGTCTAAAGAAAAGTAGGATTCAAGAATATAAAATTTTGTCAGGTTACAAAATAATATTCATGATTTACTTGTCATGTTTGAGAAACAAGACATACCTACGAAACTACAAAGAAGAAATAGAAACCTTAAATACGAAAGTGACTAAGAGTCATCCTATGTTAAGTTTAAATCACAAAGTAATTGTTGCTTGATTTTGTGAAAGTGATGTTTCACATATTTATTCCCCAAAAGGGGGTTTGCAGGGAATAAATAAAACTTAAAGCTAGTAAAGTACTAGCGTTTCGTATAAAGAGTTCTCGATATTAATAGTTAATTAAGAATTTTGGAGGTGTCCAAAATATCGAGAAAATACATGAGTGTGATCTAATTAAGATATGTGGCGACATATATTAAGTTAGAGCAGAAACTATTTTCCAAGATCAAAATATGTGGTGACATATGTTTGAGTGGGAGCTAGTTAATCATGGTCAAATATAAGGATAACATATTTCTGAGTGGGAGCCAAAGTGGTTTCACAATTTAATATGTGTATGGTGTATATTTGAGTGGGAGTTTACAACATGTTGTTTGAGTGAAATGGAGATTTCATAAATGTTGTAAATAAGTCAGGAACCAAAGTATAACTTATGAAGTTAGTTTAAACGTCAAATATCCATGGAGATGGATGTATCTATGGAGGATAGATATGTTTGATAAAGCATTATGTCAGGATGTTTAACCTAAGATTTTGAAGGAGTTCAAAATGGAACAAGAGAAGAAAGGTTCATCTGCTTGTGAAAAATAGGTGAAACATTGAGTTGATACTCAGTACAAAATTGATGGTTGAAGGATATGTTGGTATTCGCTATGAATGGTTCATAGGACTAAAACATATAAGAACCATGTGTTTGTATTTGACGATATGTGACCCAAGTTCTTGGTTAGAAGAACATGTTAAATGAGGAGTCATTTTTCATGGAGTTGAGATCTAGAGATTGGTAGACTTGGTTGAAGTCATAAAACCAAACTAGATTGGAAATCTCATAATAGCAGAAGCGCAGCGAAAGCATGATCGAAAATATCGAAGTGACATGATAGCACTGTCGATTTGTGAGTCTACAACATATAGGAGTATATGATTAATTCAAGGATTAAATATTATGGTTTGAGAAATTTTATTTCAAGACTGAGTGAGTTCCGGGTGCACATGCTATGTGAAAGTCCTCTTGACTGATCATACGTCATGTAGGCATAAAAGGGAAACGAAAATCTCACTCTCTATCCAAATATATTATATTCATCATGTGATGATGAGAATTATCATGTGATGATAATAGGTTTATCATGAGATGATAAAGTAATGTCAAATTAGGTGACATTAACGTTTTGCAAAGAACATAAAGAACTGTATAGTACAGAACACAGACAGAACCTCTTCCACGAGCAAACATGATCAGCACTGAGACTCCATGAGTGTTAGACACCATGAGTGTTGGATCGAGAAAATGTAAACTAGATTATTGACTCTAGTGCAAGTGGGAGACTGATGGGAATATGCCCTAGAGGCAATAATAAAATGGTTTATTAGCATATTCATGTTTATGATAATAGTTTATTATCCATGCTATAATTGTATTAACCGGAAACATAATACATGTGTGGAATATAAACACCAGGTGTCCCTAGTAAGCCTCTACCGGACTAGTTCGTTAGTCAAGAGATGGTTAGAGTTTCCTAACCATGGACTTGTTACAGTCACTTGATAACGGAGTCATATCATTAGGAGTAATGATGTGATGGACGAGACCCGAAAATAAAGAGTTGCAATTGATCGTGCCACAACAGTTTTATTGCCAACGCTTTTAGTATGCCAAGTATAGTTTCCTTAGACCATTAGATTATGTCACTCCCGTTTACCGGAGGAATACTTTGTGGACATCAAACGTCACTTCGTAACTGGGTGATTATAAAGGTGGCTTTCAGGTATCTCCGATGGTATTTGTTGGGTGACATGAATCAAGAGTGGGATTTGTCCTTCCTTGTGACGGAAAAGATATCTCTGGGCCCTCTCGGTAATATAGCATCAAGAAAGGTTGCAACCATGTGATTAAGTGTTAATCACGGAGATCCTATATTATGGACGAGTAAAGAGAATTTGCCAGGTAACGAGATGAAACTAGATATGGGGATATCGACGATCGAATCTCGGGCAAATTAAATATCGGTGAGACAAAGGGAATCGTATATGAGATTAAGAATCTCCGGCATCGTGGTTCAATCGATAAGGAACTTCGTTGAATATGTAGGAGTCAATATGGGCATCCCGGTCCCGCTATTGATTATTGATTTGATCATGTCTGCATGTTCTCGAACCCGTAGGGTCACACACTTAACGCTCCGATGTAGCTAGGGTTTGCGATGAGATAATTGATGGTATGAACGAATGGTGATTCGGAGTCTCGGATGAGATCCTAGATATCACGAGGAGCTCCGGAAGAGTCCGGAGAAAAAATTTCATATAAGGAAAGTGGTTTCCAGGGTTCCGGAAAAGTTCGGGAAAATTCCGGCAGAGTACCGAAAGATTCTAGAAGGTTCCGGAAGGTTCCGGAGGGCCCCACCTTGGGGGCCACGAACCTGGAAGGGCCAACATGGACCGAGGGGAGCTGCAGAAGCCCACATGGGCTGGCCGCACCTTGTCCCCAAGGCCCATGCGGCCAAGGCAAGGTGGGGGCAACCCTAACCCTAATTGGGCGCCTTGGGGGGCAAGTTTCCCCCCTTGGCCGGCCCTAGATGGGATTGGGGCGCCTCCCACAGCCCCCTCACGCCTATATAAGGAGGAGGGGAGGGCTGGGGCGTAGCACCCTTGAACCCAAGCCGCCGGCCTCCCTCTCCTCTCCCTCCTCTCTCCTGCAGCCGCTTGGCGAAGCCCTGCAGGAATTTCTCCACCATCAACGCCACCACAACCGTCGTGGTGCCGAGATCCATCTAGCCATCTCCACCTTGCTTGCGGGATCAAGAAGGCGGAGATCTACATCGAGCCGTACGTGTGGATACCGCGGAGGTGCTACCCCTTGTGGCACTTCGTCGGATTGGATCTTCGAGGAAATACATCTCCTCGCGACTAGATGAGTCTAGTTGCGGGGATCGACTAGCCAACCCCTGCACCGACAAAACGCGTTTTTTGATCTTCAAGGGTAAGAGATTGGATCTCATCTTCGCTACCTTCGTCTAGTAGATCTAGATCCTTGGGGTTTATTCCGCCTGTTGCGTAGGATATTTTTGTTTTCTATGCTGCGACCCCATCAAATCCCGTCATCACGTGTTTTTCTGGCGCCGTTGCCGGGGAATCATAGCTGGAAGGGTTTGTCCAAGGATATCACAACAAAGTCAACTTCATCACCAACTTGTTCTAACACCTAAGCTTGGGGAGGTTGCACCTACGTGAGCATCATCTTGTCCATCTTTACCTTCAAGCATTTTATTTTGTTTTGTTTTTCTCTTGCATATCATATTTAGATTTCGGTTTGCATATTTTATTTTCAGTTTTGCATTTTGTTTTGCATTTGTTAATTCGGTTTGCATTGTTTTAGTGTCATTTTATTTTCAGTTTTGCATTAAAAAATCAAAAACACATAAAAATTTGCATAATGGAAAAGAGAACCTTTTGGCCTTTCGGTGTTAAGAATTTTCCTCAAGATATGAATGTTCCTATTGAAGAAACTGAGGTAGATCCTAAGATAATGAAATCAATCTATGAAAACCGTTTCTATGGAAAACCTAAGGAAGATCCTTTAGCTCACCTTAAGAAATTTGATGAAAGATGCAACATGCTAAAACTGAACCATCCTAATGTTAGACTAAAGCTTTTTCCTTACTCTCTAGGGGGGAAAGCATTAGATTGGATATTGAGATGGCCACCTGGTAACTTTAGCATTTGGTTTAATTTGAAATCTGCTTTTATTGAAAGATTTTGTCCCATTGAAATGATTTGCAATATTAAACAAATGGTTATCAAGTTTAAACAAGAGCAAGATGAACCTTTGGTGAAAACATGGGAAAGATTTAGAAGCATAGGTTTTGGAATGGCTCATGGTCTTAGAGATTGGATGCTCATGCATATCTTTTATATAGGATTATCTGAAACCTCTAGAGTCTTTTTGGATAAGTAATGTGAAGGTTCTTTCATGAATATGTCTGCTTCTAATACTTATTATTTACTTGATGGCTTGCTTTTGGAAGCAAAAATTAAAGAAAGTTTAGATAAAGCTCAAGTACCTGAAGAAGTTTTTGATGACCGTTATGAAATATTTGATCTTTATGATAGGAGAGTAAAAGTTGAAGAAGTTAAGATGCTAAGTGAAGTTAATGATCCCTTGCTTGATTTAAAGAATAGTATCTTGCATGAATTAATATCTATCTTACAAAAACTTGCAAGTGATCCTTCTTTTGATGTTAACAAATCTGGTTTTGGTTCCTATATTGCTAATCATGTCTTAAAATAAAAAATTGCTAGATACAATCAAGAAGCTATGATACCACCTAAGCTTGGGGATGTGCGGATCCCCAAGGTGCTAGTAACTATTGGAAAAGAGACACACCATGCCATACTCTATCTAGGATCTAGTGTCTCAGTTTTATCTAAAGAATTATATGAATCACTTGAATTAAAGAATCTTGAAAAATGCTCTATTGGACTTGCACTTGCTGATAATACCATTAAACATGCTTTATGAAAATTGAGTGATATTATGGTAGAGTTACATATGACTTTTGTACATGTGGATTTTCTAATCATGGATATGGAGAATAAAACCTCTAGTCCTATTATTTTGGGAAGACCTTTTCTTCGTACCACAGGGGCTATCATTGATTCAAAGGAAGGGAATGTGAAGTTTCAGTTTCCACACAAGAAATGCATAGAACACTTCCCAAGGATGAAGGGCACAACTTTTAAGCTCCCTCATGAGCTTCATCTTCGGTAAAACAACAAGTAAGTAAGCCTAGCTATATGGCTATAAAGAAAGCGCTTTACGGGAGGCAACCCGGTTGTTTTTATTTGGATTTTCTTTGTGTCCTCTTGCTGTAACAAGAGATTGTTTTCTTAGTTTAGTTTCTGGAATTTTTAATAAAGTGCCAAGTTTACCCATTTTGGTTTG
This sequence comes from Puccinellia tenuiflora, assembly GCA_012064385.1. Taxonomy (NCBI): domain Eukaryota; kingdom Viridiplantae; phylum Streptophyta; class Magnoliopsida; order Poales; family Poaceae; genus Puccinellia; species Puccinellia tenuiflora. The sequence goes on along the minus strand of QRDG01000308.1, from coordinate 2,749,931 downwards.
AAAAAGTTGCTATTTCTATGTCGGAGATTTTATTCCTGCACAGAGTCTGTGCACGGTTTGATTTTTCATTATTATTATGTAAATCCAAATGAGCTGAGATTTTTACTGTAACTGCAACTTTTCATCCTATGTAAGACTGAAGTTTTTCAGAATTTTTTGACAAGTTTAAGTAGGACATAAAAATACGTTTTGCTGCTGCTGTTTTTCTGGACAGATTCTGTCCCATATTGTTTTATGCATAGTTTGAACTATTGAGTTGATCCAATTGAGTTTATGAGTAGGCATACAACATTATACATTCTCTGGTCATTCATATGAATTTTAATCCATGGATTATATGCAGCAAGAAACTTGTTTATTTATCTCTACTAATATCACCCCACAGAAAAGAGATGGGAGAAATTGTGTTTTGAAGTTTTTTCACAGGGATTGGAGGAGATGCACCATGAGTTATCCAAGGATGGTGAAAACCATAAGCTTGGGGATGTGAACATCCCCACTGAACCAAAACACTCTCGGTTTGCACACGTCTAACTTCTGTTTTTCTATCATTGCACTTTATCGCATAAACTTGGAGCGTCTTTTAGTTTGTTTTGCTTTGATTTTTATTTTGTGAGACCACCACACTATCTTTTATATATGAGAATGCTACTGGAAATTTGGGTTTAAATATCTTACATGCTTTTATTGTATTGGGAAAAGGGATGTCTAAGTTGATTTTTAATGACACATATAGTTGCATGATTCATAAGCCTCGTTATGTGTAATAATTTGCAAATGCTTTATGGTGAGCTATCTTTTATTCATGTTTTGATGTTGTATGTTATTTCACTTTGTTTGACATGAATTAGTTAGTTCTATGGACACTCATGCATGCATCTAGATGGTCATCTTTCTCCCTTTTGCTAGCCCAAAAATTTCAACAAGTAAAAACTTGTTTCCAACACCTTCAGCCCAAGTTTTTCAAGTGAGTCCACCATATCTACCTATTACCTTTATGCTATTCCAAGTATGTTTATCATGTTATTTGTGTTATCTATACCTCTAAATGAAAATGAAGATGTTATTTATTGTAATGGTAAAAGTTGGTTAAAAATCTCTCGCGAACTTGATGCACACTTTACTCTTATTGCATTCAAAAAGATGAACCATTGTGATTAATATTATGAAGATAGTGGCTTGATAAATGTTTAAGGTTGGGAGTTAGCCCATATGTGCTGTCACATGCAAAGCTTTCAACATGTTTCATCATTTGTTTAGTTGATATCATGTACTTTTGTCTATGGATGCCTATCATGACGAAATAAATGTGGGAATAGAGTTAAGTTTAAATGAGTTTGTATAAATGGTTAGAGAGAAACCTGGGCCGCTAATCTAAGCCATGCATCATTCATGGTGGAAATTTACTTACATGCTATTTTGAACCCTCTGTGATGCACCCTACAATAAAAAGCTATATCAAGTGGTAAATAAAGAGGGGTGTTGAGATTGTTCAATATGTTTGTTTGTCTTGTTGTTTTGATATGGGCTTGATCCATATCATGGGACAAGAGGTACCCCAGTTGAGAATCTTGATGATACCGTTATTACTTACAATGATAGATAACTTAAACTTGATTTGTTTCCCAAGTTGAGTAATCATGGTGTAGGCACTTGTATTCAAGGGGCATGAGACATCTAACCTTTACTTTATCAAGGCCACTACTCATATTTGCTTTCACATGTAAAACTTTAATTATTCAAGATGCTATGATAGGGGAATGAGAGCTTGACACCAAGTATTACCATTGCATTCAATAACTTAAGTAGAATAGTTTGGAGGATAGATGAAACTCATGCATGCTTTACCTCTACTTATTTATATATCATTTCCAAAGTGTCCACCTTTTACATTCAGATTTTCTACACTCTATGGACCAAAGTATGCAAAAGTAAGAATGTCCATAGTACTATCTCTTATGTTGCACTTTGTGAACTATCATTGATCATCTTTTCACTTGAATACTTGATATCACTTTATAAACTGTTTGCATATTGCTACTTCTTTGAAATAATGAATCATTTGACTTTATGTAGCAGTAGCAATCATCTTTTATATCTATGTTGTGATTATATTGCAAAGTTCATGTTAGTTTTATCACTTTCATACTCGAGGACGAGCATGAGTTAAGCTTGGGGATGTTGATGCATCTAAAATGCATACATGAACTTTGCACTATAATAGTCATATTCCATTCATATTTGCATCATATAAGGGGTATATTACTGTTATTTAATGTTTTTTGATAATTTATGATGATATCCCCTTTTTATGGAATTAATCCTGCGTGGGCAGAAAACCCCTATTTCTTTCCTTATTTGTTTCAGGACCTTAACGACGTCATACTGAGCTATAAATTTACGGGGGTCATTATTTTGGAAGGAGAAGATTTAGGAGCGAAAGAAGTCAACGGACGAAGGCTGGAGGACCAAAAGGGAGGGTCCCACGCGGCTACAGTACAAGGCCGCGTGGGCCTACCCCAATCAGCCCTCGTGGCCCCGTATGCATCGATCCTTCGCCCAGAAGCTTCCTCGTGACCTAAAAACGCCTATATAAAGAGCCCCCCGACGTTCTCCGAGGAGAGAGCCGACACACGAGAGAAACAAGAAACAGAGACCAGGAGGCTGCAGATTGGAGGGGGAAAACTCCGGCGGAGCCCTGCCGGAGAGGCCTCCACCTTCTCCATCGACATCTCCACCGTCTCCATGATGAAGAGGGAGTAGTCCACCTCTGGACTATGGGTTTGTGGCAGTAGCATATGTATCTCTCTCTCTCTTCAGCTTCACTAATTAGCACCGTATGAGCTGCTGAACATGATTACGGTCACCGTTGTATTACCATTGTGGTGGATCTTTCTATGAGTTAATATATGTTGAGATTGCAATGTTATATTTCAGTTATGAAAGTAGATGCATATTATGTACCCCGTTCTTATATCCTTGTTATGATCAAGCATGTTTATGAGAGCGTGTGTGGGGGAACGTGTGCATTAGTTGGAGTAACGGGGGTGGTGAAGTGATAAGCTGACAACTTGAATATCATGATCCATTGGGTGTTTACCTTACTTTGTTGCCTTACTAGGGATAAACCAAAATACCATGTTGAAGGGTAGGAGGAGTGACATGCCTCTACCTAAGACTAGATCCATCATGTGTTTATTTTAACTTCATGTCGTTGATCTTAAAGCTATACTCTGATGTTATCTTAATTACTAAGGTGCATGATTTAGTTCAAATCTTGGTGGAGTATAAGTGAGACTAATAATCAAAAGGTCTCTATGTTAGGACGTGATGCCCATATAATTAGTAACATGTCATTAACCTTGTTTGCAATCTCATATGTTAAATCTATGTCTACTTATTTGCCACACTATATTAAAGAGAGAGTGCATGTGTGAAACCATGAACCCCGGTCCATTTTTAATCATAAGAAACACCTTTCCAACCAATTTTAAGCATCTTTTACATTCAGCCATTTTAAAATCAGAAAATACAAAAACACTTTTACTTCTTGCATTCACATATAAAAACCCCAAAAATACCATCCATCATCATTACTATCATCCTTGCATACTTATTCACCACCATTGCATATTTACTTACTGTTTTGCATTCATTATCATATTAATATCATTCTCACACCTTGTGCTTGACAACCACTTGGTGAGGTTGAGGGCACAAAGCAATCTATTTGTTTGCAGGAAATCTAGAGAAGGACAAGGAGATAAATCCCACACTACTGATTCCCCGAGAGTTCGATATTAAACCCTCGAGTCACCTTCTTGGGGAAAAACTACCACTTCTACATACTCTGCACTTGGAGGCTCAACCTATCCCTAATATATTATCTTCCTTTCAGGGTATCAAGAGTACTTGTTGGCGTTGTTGAGGGAGAAGAACACTCTCATCAATCCCGTCATCAGTATCCTATTTCTTTTTGAGTCACCTTGTGTTTTATCTATAATTCTTTGGTGGCCTCCAAATTTGTCTCATGAGTGCTTGTCTTATTGTTTATTGGTATCTTTGCACACTCATGTATTTCTTGAAGATCTTTTGACCTCATGCCTACCATGGTGAGCATGTTGATTTTTCTTTGTCTAAATGCTCTCACTAGCTGTTGGCATTTTCAATTGGTTTAATTTCCAATTGGTATCCCTAAGCTTGTGAACATATTTCTCTAAAAAGATCTTTTTATCTCGGTTGGGCCTATCTTATGTTTTATCATTGAAAATTGGTATCTTCTTTTGGCTCAACCACATCTTTGTTGCAACTGCTATGATTTGCTTTTGCATTATGCACTCTCGCACATGTTGAGTGTTCTAGATGATTGTGGGGGAGTGAGGATACCATATTTATGCACTCCTCATTTGTGCATGAACATTGGGGAGCTTCTCCGTTGTTATTTAGAACTCTCGCTTTGGATCTTTTTGATTGCTTTTCTCCTTTGTGGAGATGTTTAGAATGATTTCATCCTTTTTGCAATCTTTGGATCCTCAATATAGTTTGATTTCCTCTAGTTTTCATTAAAAGGGATTGCCATCACCTTTATGGAGGAACTCATATTATATTGGCTCTCTAAATTTTTCTTCCCATTTCGGCAATCGATGCCAATGGGGGAGAAGTTTAGAGGGTTTAAGGGAATTTGGGTTTTATGCTTTTGTTGCATTTGCCTTTAATGCGCTTGCATCCTTGCTCGTTTGTCTTGCAAGGATGCTTTATTCATTATATAAACCCTCTTAAAAAGGGATTGTCATCAATTACCAAAATGGGGGAGATTGAAAGTGCATGGTTGATCCCATGCATGTAATTAATGACAATCTCTATGGACTAATATTTGTGTTGAGATAATTGTAGGATGTGTTTATTTGCGTTGCTTGATCTCCATATGTTGGAATCAAGGCTAATGGAAGAAGAAGATTATATGTTGATCAAGGCTATGTGCAAGTTGATCAACATACAAGGCTAGTAATGTACCATGAGGGATCATGTGATCTCATGGTATGGTAAGAACTCGTCAATATAGCCTTGTGAACTAACCCATGATCTATGTGCTTGGTATATCTATGTTGGGTTAGGTGTCTTGTCATGAGCTTGCATCAAAAGGAAGATCTCATGTAGCTCATGAAGGACGGTGTCAAGTGGTGTGGTTCAAGTTCAAGATGATCAACAAGAAGATGTCATATGCTTGGATCTTGCCAACCATTTGAAGATAACGTCCAAGTGAAGATTTGTCTATGTGGTGCTTCTCCTATCTTGGTGTATGGGGGAGCATCATGTGGATCTTCACCAAGCGAAGCGCAATCAAGAAAGGTGGTGCGTCTTGAGGAGATGAAGATCGACTTCGTCGACCTCAAGTGGATTAATGCGCAAGGCAAAGGTATGATCTTGATAGGGTTTCTATTTTACCGGTCTCATGATGTTTAGTGAGAGACCGGGTTATAGGATAGATAGCCGTACTATCAAGAGGGGCTCTCGACCGTATATCGTGATCGTATCGTCGTAGAGAGCACAAACCTTTGCATCCATGCAATCATCTTTATTGGTTCTTATTTGGCTTTTATCCATGTGAGAATTTAGAGCTTGTGTTCATCTCCATACCAAGCTCTAGTTCATCAAAAACGGATTTCATGAATACCTTCTTGCGTTTTTGATTTTGGAGGTTTTTCCGGTTTGTCTCTTCTAAGAGAGGTCAAACTTTCTCCTTATGATTTCCTCCTCACATGATGGACAATGATGTTTCTCTGCATGATCTTGTAGAGCTTTTCGTTGCGAGTCTAACGAGCCCAAGATCATCGAAAACGGAGTTCGGATGCAAAACATATGCCCATTTTCATATTGCAACTTCTGCTGTTTTCTGTGGGGCGGAAATTCCGGCCCTGAGGCCGGAAATTCCGGCCGTTGCACCGGAATATCCGGCCCATATTTTCATCTGAGCTTTTTTGGCTAAGTCTTTTTAGCTTTTTTCTCTCTGGAGGGGGTCCGGAATTTTGCCTCGGAAGTTTCCTCGGAAATTTCCGGGGGTCCGGAATTTGGCTAAGTCATTTTCGCGTTTTCTCTCGGGTGGGGTCCGGAACTTTGCACCGGAGGTTTGCTCCAGAAATTTCCGGGGCACCGGAAATTCCGGTGTAAGCCCCGGAATATCCGGCCCCCGGCCGGAAGTTCCGGCCCTTTAACCTGGAATTTCCGGCCCCTCATTTTTCCAACGGCTAGTTTTTGGGGGAGGCTATAAATAGCCCCCCTCTTCCCCCCAAGTGCTGGTTGCTCACCTTGCTCACTTGTTTTCCTCTCTCCTCCATTGTTGCTAACCTTGTGAGCTTGATTCCTCCCAATCCCTCCAATGATTCTTGCCCAAACTTAGGGATTCAAGAGAGGAGATCTAGATCTACCATTCCACCAATCAAATTCTCCTCTAAGTGAGGGGAACCTAGTGGATCTAGATTTGGGGTCGCTTTGTGTTCATCTCCTTTGTTCTTCCTCTCTTATTCCCCTCAAAGCATTTGTTGCTTGGTTGGAATTTGAGAGTGAAGGACTTGAACACTTCGTGTGTTCTTGCCTTTTGCATTTGTTGCATTGGGTTGCTCTCTCCGCGGTGATACGTGAAGTTGAAGGTTGAGAAGCTTGTTACTCTTGGGTGCATTGTGTTCCCAAGAGCTTGTTGCCTCTTGGGTGCATCGTGTACCCTAAACGGTTGGAGGTGTCGTGAAGTCTTCGGTTGTGAAGCTTCGGCACATTTTGGGAGCCCCCAATTGAGTTGTGGGTGTGTGCCCCAAGGAAGTTGTAAAAGGGCTCCGAAATCTGCCTCGAAGGATTCCGATAGTGTAAGGTGAACCAATCCCTTGGGTGAGGTTCATCGGAGAATAGGGTGAGGCCTTTGTGGCATCTTGAGTAGGCCTCTTGTGGCGAGCTCACACCCCTCCAACGAGATGTACTCCCTTAACAAGGAGGAACTCAGGAATATATCCTCGTCTCCGCGTGCCTCGGTTATTTCTATACCCGAGCTTTTACTTATGCAATTTACATTGTGATAGCCTTCGTGCTTGAAGTTTATATCTTGCTATCACCTTGTTGCTTATATTGCTTAGCATAAGTTGTTGGTGCACATAGGTGAGCCTAGTAATTAGGTTGTTGGCTTGTTAATTTAAACACATAGTTTTATTCCGTAATTATCAAGCCCTAATTAGAAAAAGTGTTAATCGCCTATTCACCCCCCCTCCCTCTAGACGACATCTCGGGCATAGTTTGTTCTTTCACATGTTCCATCATTTATTTAGTTGATATCATGTACTTTTGTTTATGGATGCCTATCATGGTGAAATAACGTGGAAATAGAGTAAGTTTAAATGAGTTTGTATAAATGGTTAGAGAGAAACCTGGGCCGCTAATCTAAGCCATGCATCATTCATGGTGGAATTTTACTTACATGCTATTTTGAACTTTCTGTGATACACCCTACAATAAAAGCTATATCAAGTGGTAAATAAAAAGGGTGTTGAGGTTGTTCATTAGGTTTGTTTGTCTTGTTGTTTTGATGTGGGCTTGATCTATATCATGGGACAAGAGGTACCCCAGTTGAGGCTCTTGATGATACCATTATTACTTACAATGATAGATAACTTAAACTTGATTTGTTTCCCAAGTTGAGTAATCATGGTGTAGGTACTTGTATTCAAGGGGCATGAGACATCTAACCTTTACTTTATCAAGGCCACTACTCATATTTGCTTTCACATTTAACTTTAATCATTCAAGATGCTATGATAGGGGAATGAGAGCTTGATACCAAGTATTACCATTGCAATCAATAACTTAAGTAGAATAGTTTGGAGGATAGATGAAACTTATGCATGATTGACCTCTACTCATTTATACATCTTTTCCAAAGTGTCCACCTTTTATATTCAGATTTTCATCTACACTCTATGGACCACAAGTATGCAAAAGTAAGAACGTCCATATTACTATCTTTTATGTTACACTTTGTGAATTATCATTGAACGTCCTTGCATTGAATACTTGATATCACTTTATAAACTGTTTGCATATTGCTACTTCTTTGAATAATGAATCATTTGACTTTATGTAGCAGTAGCAATCATCTTTTATATCCATGATGTTATTATATTGCAAAGTTCATGTTAGTTTTATCACTTCCATACTCGAGGACGAGCATGAGTTAAGCTTGGGGATGTTGATGCATGTAAAATGCATACATGAACTTTGCACTATAATACTTGTATTCCATTCATATTTGCATCATATTAGGGTTATATCATTGTTTTATATTGATTTTGGGGATAATTCACAGTTTCCCCATTTATTTGGAATTAACCCTGCACTGGCAGAAAACCCTGTTTTCTATATTTTGATGTTTCAGGGACCCAAACGACGTCCAAATGGGCTATAAATTTACGGGGATCATTATTTTGTAAGGAGGAAGACCTAGGAGCGAAAGAAGCAAGTGAACGGAGGCCGGAGAGGCAAAAGGGGGTGCCCCACGCGGCCTGGTACTTTAGTCGCGTGGGCCCACCTCTTTTGGCCCTCGTGGCCCCATTTGTGTCGATCCTTCGCCCTGAAGCATCCTCGTGACCTAAAAACGCCTATAAAAATAGTCCCCCGACGTTTTCCAGAGGGAGGCGGCGGAGAAACACAAAACCAGAAACAGAGAGACAGAAGGATGCCGCCGGAGAAGATCAGAGGGTGGAAACGCCGCCGGAATCACCTCCGGAGGTCTTCTCCATCCCCCCTCCGGAGTCTCCATCAACACCACCACCAAGACCAGCACCATCTCAATCACCATCTTCGTGATCCACTTCATCCCCCTCATAGTTTGAGATTGTTTGATCCCTAGCTATTGTCTAAGCGCTATTCTACATGTTTGTGAATTGCTACTTGTCATTGTTTTGTGGGGAGATTATAGTTTCAGATTGTGTTGTATCACTTGTACCACTGAATCATATCATGTCTTGGCGTTGTGAGTAGTTCTCTCATGTTCCTGGGGGTATAGGATGAATTGGCAATGATCTTTATATAACATGTGTTGGTATTTTGTCTAGTTGTTATCTTTGATGTAATTCTATGACGGTGTTGCGAACATCGACTGCATATCACTTCACTTATATGGGCTCATAGGAGAACACCGTAGTGTAATGAAGCGAGGAAGACTTGGGAGGACACGTAAGCCTGAGACCGAATCATGAAGTTGCAATATGGGGGTATTAGTATCGGGGACCTTAAAGATTAATGCTATGGTGGGACTTTATGTCTTAATAACTCTTGTCTAGTCATTTACTTGGCCACATGATCCATCATAAGAGGTTTAGTTTATTCATTTAGCTATTCCTGAATATGGCTCCGTCCAAAGAAGATTAAAACTTGACAAAATGTTTATCTTGTTGTTCTAGAAATATTTATGCCATGAAGTCTAAGTAGCCCTTGGGAACTCTCTCCACCTATAAGAAACACACACTTGAGCTTGTCCTCTTGCTGCATAGAGGATTGGGCTTTCTCTCTCTGAGAGCTTTCACTTGTCATATTGCATTTTCAGCATTTTACTTTATTGCAAACTCTACACCAAAAACCCAAAAACACTTGCATCATTTAATCATTTTAGTTTGTCTAGTGCATAGATAATAAGGGAAGTGACACTCTTATTTGAGAGGATAAATACTTATACCTTGTACTCCTCGTGGGATGGATACTATACTTACACATCGAAGACTTCAACGATCCCCTATACTTGTGGGTATCACCCACATGTCACATGTGATGGGGTCAAGATGACTAGGGGTGTTACATGTGGGTCCAAATGTCCCAAAGGTGGTAGATACATACATATATGACCTACTGGACATTTGGAACTACATGCACCGACACTAGACAACTTGACCTAGAACTATCATGTGAGTCCTACAACATAGAACGTGGTTAGGAGTGTGGCATGTGGGTCCACATGTCCTAAAGGTAGTTAGATATGACTATGAGTGTTGCATGTGGGACCACATGTCCCAAAGGTGGTAAGATATGGCAATGAGAGTGTTTCATGTGGGTCCACATGTCCTAGATATGTTGGGGTCGAAATGGTTAGAGGAGTTGCATGTGTCCCAAAGGCGTGGTAAGATATGGCTATGAGAGTGTTACATGTGGGTTCACATGTCCTAGATGTGTTGGGGTTGAAATTGCTAGGGGAGTTGCATGTGGGTCCACATGTCCTATACCTGCAGCGAATCTTTGTTGTATGGACCCACGTGCAACACTCATAGCCATCCGGTTGTATATCTATCATCTTTGGGACATGTGGAGCCACATGCAACACTCCTATTTATGTTGTATGTTGTGGGACTCACATGATAGTTGTAGGTCAACATGTCTAGTAGATCATATAGGTATGTATCTATCACCCGAAGGACAAGTAGACCCACATGCACCAGCCTTAGACAGTTGGATCTCAAAGTATCATGTGGGTCCCATAAGATGCAAACATAGTTAGGAGTGTTGCATGTGGGTCCACATGTCCAAAAGGTGATAAATATACGACTGGATGGCTATGAGTGTTGCATGTGAGCCCACATGTTCCAAATGTGCTATGTCAAGATGGCTAGAGATGTTCCATGTGGGTCCACATGTACCAAAGTGATAGATACATATCTATATGACATCTAGACATTTGGACCGACATGCACCAGCCCTAGACAGCTTAAGCTAGAAGTATCTTGTGGGTCGAACAACATGGGACATAGCTAGGACTGTTGCATCTGCTCGACATGTCCCAAAGATGGTAGATATACAATTAGATGGTTATGAGTTTTACATGTGGGTCCACATGGCTCCGGCTATGGGTGTTGCATGTGGGGGTCCACTTATCCCAAAGGAGATAAATATACAACTACATAATATATTGGACTTGTCAAAAAAATAACTTCGTCAAGGATGTGCCTAATGTGGTTATACAATATTGGGAAAAAATAATGATTCATTTCTAGCAGGTAAAAAAATCACTTGCTGACAAATGGATCCGTTCTTGCTATGTTTGGCACTCATTTCTGAACGGGTGATTTTTTTTATGAATTTCGCGAGATGAACACATTTTTCTCTGGGCTATCTAGATCAAATTAGGAATATTATGATCACCTCCAACTTTTTTCGAGTGGCCCCAGTGCATACTATCACAGATTATTGACGAACCCTGTTTGTCTGACGTGTGTGCGTCATCTACTCACTGGGCCGACGTCGAATGGGGTAGACCAATTCAATTTGCTCACTGCGTGTGTAAGAGTGTAAGGATAGGCCATACACTACCCTTTTTTCGGCACATTAGTAATATGTTGGACTTGTAAAAAAGGTACTTCTTAGCGATGCCTAATTTGGTAATACTATATTAGGAAAAAATAATAAGTTATTTTGAGTAGGTCAAAAAAATCACTTGCTACAATTATCAAGTTTTTTTATACAAGTGGGTTCATCCCAACAGTAGCGTAGTGGCATTGCACCCTGTGCTGCTCCTGGCACAGGCAAGTTCGAATCCTGCCTCCCACATATTCTCGTACATTTTTCCGTCTCGCGATCCGACTGAGCCGATCTGTACGCTAGCGGCTCATACCTCAAACGGCTCGCACTAAACGTATTATACGTTTAAGCGAAGGGGTATCGGCCAATCAGAGCCCTTGATGTGTCTAGGGGCAAGGACCGAAGAGGAAGTGTTGCGATCAGCTGCTAAACGAAATGAATGAACTAGGGGTGGAAACGCATTGCATTCTCTATCTGGATGCTCCTAGTTCTCGATCCTGACCAGAAATTGTGAATTTCATTCGGACGTTTTCCCATGTAATTAATACTCCAGCGAGTTTTTTTCATTTTGCGTCAGCAGCAAGGAAATGGGCCAGGACTGAAGGTTGGAGCATGGCTCTAGCGGTACTGGGGTTCGTCCTCGACGCAATGCACGGCGGTGGTGCTCAAGGTCTCACCGGCCGGCCGGCGGGGTCTCAAACTCAGAGGATCCCGCCGACGTACCTAGTGGATGACACTGTGGTCGGTGTAAATAATAGATCCAGCACCCGCGGTGAAGAACTACGCTGTAACTGAGTTTCTCACGGTTGACATCTACGTGTGCTAACCCGCTGCCATTAGGCGCCGCAGTAGCTGAACCGAACCAAGTTTACAAGCCCGAAGAAATAAAATTAAGCAATGCGCTCCCGTTTGGGAAGGGGTGAGTAAATTTTGGTCTCTGCCTCTCTGGGTCATCTCTGGATCCATCCCCGTGATACTGATGCATGATGCTTGCTTTGATACGGTTCAGTTCATATAGTTCCATCTTCCATGAGGATTTTTTTTACTTTGCAAGAGTATATTATTTGATCAATGTTATTTGGTATGCTTGATGATGGCGTATGCGAGTGCTCTATATTACGTACCCTTAGCCCATGCAACGTAGAATGATCCTACTGTACTTTGTAATTTAGGAAACTGGATGCATCATGCATGGCATTAGCAAGCCAAGCCAAAGTTAATTTTCAAAACCAACTGCATGAATCTTTTATTTGTTTTCGGTTCACATGTGGGTGTTGTATGCCAGTATCCGTTACTAGTTAACAATGCAGGCCCTACTGTATATACGGGTTGTTATAGGGTTTGTACATGGGTGATGCATGGGTCGTGTACTTCCCGGTGTGTCAGCAATTTGCCGATGGGGATTTTCCGGCCCGAGCATTCAGGCTGCTTCAGGTGGTTGGCGTTGGATGTGAGGCTACTGGTGGAGCTCCGGAGGTTATATACGTAGGCAAGAAATCCATCTCTCCCCTTCGCCCTCAAAAAAGCATGTGATTGGACCTGCTGATCTGTGAGGTCTCAACTTCTTCCTCTCTTTTTGTATTTTTTGATCTTGTTGTGCCTCTCCCGACCGGTTGTGGCGGTGAGGGGCTTGAGATAAGCAGATCTAGTGCTGGAGGTGGTCTTTCGAGCTTGCTCCATCTAGTGCTTCCGCTTGGCATAGGCTTCTTGTCTTCGTCTCGCTACGGCGAACTCCCGAGGTGGGAGATTGATGGGAGAGGTGCAGAGGATGGAAGCCACTTGAATAAGAGCGGTTTAGGATGCTACCTTGTGTTTTGCAGGTTTTCCGGAAAAAAATCAAAAATGGCTACCGAGCTCCAAGGAGCTCGTTTTTTAAAAATTCGAAAATGGCATTTACAAGTTCCAAAAAATCCAGGACAAAAATCTTAGGTGTAGATAACATTGAACAGTACCATCGTGCAAAATCTCAATTTAAAACTCGTTATTTTAGGGCTACACAAAAATTTCAAATCTGACAAATTTCAAGTTTTGAAAATGTGCACTGTTCATCATACCCAAATTTACCCATTTGTTATTTTTTGCTCAGCCTAAAAATATAAAAAATTATCTATCGATTTTTTTTTCACATTAGTAGACCTCATCATTATCTACATCCAGAATTGTTTTCCCAACTTGTCTAAATTTTTAAATATTATTTTCATTTTTTTCAAAAAACGAGCTTCCTAAATCTCGGGAGCCATTCGTTTGTTCTCACTAGAGCGTCCCTCTAGCTTTGGAAGAGACCTCTAGCTAAAACTAGTACAATTTTAACGTAAATTAATAGTGACGTTACGTAAAAGTTGGTAGACTCATGCAAAACGGAATCTTTTAATCGACACATTGTTTGGTTATCTACAAGTCTTTAAATGAGGCATGGCATGAATATTAAAGCAGCACTAGGCCCGGCCCCGAAGAAACGTCTGAATCAGACAGTGCATACAGACAGTGCACAACATGGGACATGCAAGTGTCAGAGAATCTTGCATGGCTATCTCACATCATATGCAGCGCGTCGTCACAACCACGCCGTGCATGCAAATCAACCAACCCCTGCCTACTTTTCTACGAGCTCTTAAATTACCCAGTTTTTGGTTTCAACTTAACGAGCCAGGCTCTGGGTGGCCTAGCCCTAGGGGTGCAAAAATGTTGCATGGATGACTGCAGGTAACCAAACAGCCCCTTGGATTGGCAGGCGTGCAGAGCAGCAAGTTCAGTAACTACACGTGGAGGCATCCCGATCTCGGCGATGTGGTCACATTAGCAACGCCTGGACGTCCCGAGCATGAAGCTGCTCCTGCTGATGGTGTGCTACGCAGAACTAGCATACTTTGCATGCAGTTGCATAACCTTTTATCCTTGGAACCGAGCAAAAACCCAAAGTCCAAAACACAAAACCCCGAAATAAAAATAACCGAGCCGAAGTAAAAAAGAAGCTAGTACAACATAAAAAACGAAGTACAAAAACAATGAAAGACGAAGTACAAAAATATTGAAACTCAAAGTACAGAAACATTGAAAGCCAAAGTACATAAAAAACCTAGGTACACCGCACACTTACACTATAACCCCAAAGTACACCCGTACTAATTCAGAAAGTAACTGTTCAAAATATATTTCGTTTTGAAAAATCGAGTCTTGACATAAATGCTCGTACAAAAGCTCCCTCGCGTCAGAAGGAGAAATCTCATCAAAATTATATCGTTCTAACACTTGTCGCACATACAGACACCCCAGAGGGTCTCCACAGAGGAGAATCGGAAACATGGCGAGCAGAGAGCACACGAGAAGGTAAAATGTTATGATTGGCATGTTAGGAGACACGCTCCGGAAAGGTCGGCCTTTTTTCTACTGTTCCACGTTTCTCTCGTCTAGAGAGGTCCAAACCTGAATAAAATACGTTTTAAAATTAGCATTCACTTGTTGTGCCGACCCTGAGATCCTAACTAATAGATGTACTCTCAGTTCTTTGAAATTACGCCTGTCGTAGTACGAAAAACTACTTTTGCACATTTCCGCTAGAGCATCAAAGTTTTGTAGAGTTCACTATAAAACGATTGGAGAGACTCAAAAGAATAGTTCATCTAGTAGATTTGCTCTAATACATAAAGTTATGTGTCAATATACATAAACCCACCCACGATCGTGCCTGTGACGTAAAAAAAAGGTAGGGAAAACGTAAATAATAGGATCAGAAGAGATCCTTCAGTCCGTCGTTGTATTTGCCCATCCAGCCACCCAATCGATCGGAAAACTTTTTTTTAGCTGATTCGATCAGAAACCCAGGGGCAACTTAATTACAAACCCACCATCTTGAGTCAACCCACATGCCTGAGCCAACGTGAGGCATTTACGTAACATAAAGAATTTTGACCGCTGACATAAGAAATCATGAGGCTAACTAAAACATGGACAGTACCACTAATTTATCCTATGTGCATCATTCATCTGCACACCAGCGTAAGAACTTGTATTTGGCATGTTCTGAGGTGACAACGTAGATGTGCTTGCAATAATTTGCCAGCCAAATTACACAACCATATGAAAATCCCATCATAATATGGCTTAATGTGCCATCAAAACGGCGCCATGGCCAACTGCCACATAAAAATACTAATAATATGGTGAGTAAGATATATCCACGGCTTATATTACAAAGCTAGTAAGCTACATCTTTCACATTTGCTGACATCGAGTTGTCAGTAAAATGATACAATTTGTGCAATGATCTTCATCAGTTCAGTTAAATCAGCTAGAAGGCAGGCTTGTGCCTCTTGAGTGATAGGAGTGCAGGCGTCATGCTGGTTTCTCCCCTATTGCCAAAAATTGCCAGCTATTTCTCCTCTCAGTAGGGAGTAATTTGCTTTTGGTGCCTGAAAGGGCGGATAAAATTCAGTAAGAAGCATCAAAAAAGTTTGTAAAGCATAATGACACGCGAAGAGATAAGTATATTAAAAAATACCTTCAACCAAATGGAGCACACCAGAAAAAAATCTTATGCCTAAAACATAAGATATATATTTCGGGTGAAAAAACTGCATAATCTAAGTTACTAGCTCTCCCCCCTCTCGCTGAACCAATCCAGAGTCATGCATTCTGAAACAAAGAAGAGAGATGGGCTAATACTTGAAACTCCAGCAAATACTCTTCAGTACAAAGTACAATTTACAATACATATATGCAGTTATAAGAAGAATAGATTGAATAACCAGTTTCAAAAGGAACACCCCCAAAAGCCTAACATCCCCTAGTACTGCCAAATATTTAAATACACCGGAGCTAGCTACTCCTCAACTACAAAATTCAGAACTGGTGTCAATCGATAAAACCCGTACAAAAACTGCCAAATAATTTCGCTTTTTACTACCCAAACAATCAATGGACTAGCACGCAAAAACAAGTACCATTGAATTCAGAATTCAATTAGTTCATAAGATTCTAGTCATCAATAAATAAATCGATGTGCTTGTAAATCTACAAAGAAACTAGAGAGAGCTATAGAGAGAGGAGATATGGCTGACCCTCATGAATGGCTTTGAAAACTTAAGCAGTTTTCAATGGCTGCAGCGCATGTAATTGCTTAATTCAAAGGAGGTGGAAAATTCACAAATAAATGTAAATTGCTCTCAACTGTGCTATGATGCCATTACTATCTCTATATTGCTACTGCATAATACTGTCACAATCAGCACCTGGCATTTGGAAATTGCATCAGGTTATTATTGATAAACAAAACCAACTCAGCTTAACTCTCTCATCCCACCATCTAAGCCACTTGACATCAGAACTGGTTGCCTGAGTGAGGCTCAAATTATCTTAAGGAAGGTTATGGAGTTATTCCTCAGCAGCTCATCTAGATTTTCATTTATCAATATACCAGTAGTTGGAATGGGGCGCTGGCCATGTGTGCTTTATCATTGCTGCATTGACATGAAGAATTAGTTAGCACAAAGTACTAGGGTTGCGACGAAAGAAAGTATGAATGCTGTCAAGTATTGCCGTGATCTCTTGAAAACTGCACCAGATTATTATTGTCAAATAAAACCAACTCGAATTAAATACATGCCTACATACATAAGAGAGAGCTAGGATTCATGGATCTCGAGCTGGCGAGGACATCAAGTGCAGCTTTTTGCCGGAGACATACATGCTTCTTGGACACCGGCAAGCTTGCTGATGTTTGCCGGCAAGAGTGAGAACCGATGCCTCCCGCCGCGACGATCTCGCCCGCCTTGAAGCCTCCCGCAGCTGCCCAGGGAGAAGGCCCAACTGCTACCGAGGCCACCTGCCGCTAGAAGGTCCGGAGAAGCGCCAAGGTGCCTCACCGGAAGGTTTGCTGCTCGGGTAACTTCGATGGGTTCAAGAGGTTGAGGCAACTCGCCGCAGTTCCTGATGCCACCGAGGTCACCCACCACATCATGGAGCGTCCCCTCACCGGCTACTTGGCGCGGTGCAAGCCACCCACCATTATGCGAGGCCGGCCTCCCGCAGTGACGCCTGCCTCGATCCCGTCGCTCGCCTTCGGAACCACTTGAACCGTCAACAACAACGTAAAAAGGGAACAGAAATTTATGTCAGCGAAAGAAATTAGGAACTCTCTGATGGTCTTGGAGGAACATCAACAAAATCATCATCATCACCCTGACTGCCGCTACACCCAAGCAGTTACATGATATGAAAATAGTAAATTACATCTCCAAGCAGCCACTCACCACTGTTGGGACGATTTAAATCAGCAACAATAATTACCGAGCAGTGCTCATGCTGCATATATATAATAACTAAAATCCACTAAACTGTGCACACATCTGAGACTGAAAAACACAACCATCAGTAATGAATCCCTAATTGATCAGCTACTCGCTTGCTACTAATTGCAAAAGTACTCCATACAAGAGTGATCAGCTTATTCACAGGCTACCAATTACAAAAAAAAAAAAAAAAAAACTCCATAAAAGAGTGATCAGCAGAAAACTATATCAGCTCAAAGCAAGCACGAACATTAATTTGATCAGCAAGAACAGGCTTCAGAATGCAACGTGCCGCTCACCACACAGCCATTGCCGCCGATTCGGCCGTCCGACAACGCCGCCGCCGACGGACGAGGCCACGAGCGGCGGCCGCCGTGCGGTAGGTCGCCTGGTTCAGGGCGGTAGGAGGCGGTCGACCTGGGCGCGATTCACGGAGAGGTCTCCCGCCGGGAGCAGCACGCGCAGGAGAACATGGCTGCCGAGGCGAGGTCGTGGGATCCCGGGCGGTCGACCACTAGGCAGGGGCGAGGAGGTTGTGGGCTCCGGCGGCGGAGGATGGGGTAAGCGTGGGTTCCCGACGGCGGCGAGCGATGAGGCCGGCGCGGGCAGAGCAAGCTCTCCCGGCGGCGCGATGCGGGTATGGCTGCGGCTGGGTGCCTGGGTTAGTATTGTATTGTATTGTATTGAGATTTCCATCACGAACCGGCAAGGGTGCTAACACATTAACCAACTTGAGCCCTTCATATCTATACCTATATACCTATACACCTAATAATAAAAGCAATAAGGTTTCTGCGGTTTGATTTGGTATGTCATCCGATTTACCCCTCAAGTTGGTAAAAATTACCCATCTATGCCACCGTACGTCGTGTTTTCTTCCTTCGCTTGTATGTCGTGATGCCAACAATCGGTGCACCAAGTCGTGATTGGTTCGGTTTCCTTAATCCAATCCAATACGACTCAACTCATGATACAATACGGCTGATTTTCTTTATGTTTTTAACCTGACGCTTCTGCACCTCGCCGCCGCAACAAGACCCCCGCGACTACTCGGACCCCGGAAGCCAGAAAGAATTAAGATCCCGTGTCTATGCCAAGGATCTGGTCACGGGTGCCATAGGCAGCCTGCTGTTCAAACTGGGCGAGGTGCTCAACTAATAATACTTGTTACACAAGGGCGCTGAGAACGAGCCAACAAGGTACCAGGTGGAGTTCGTCTCAACGGAGCTAACGAGCATGCAGGCCGCCCTGCTGAAGATCGCCGAGGTGCCCACCGAAAGCCTAGACGCGCAGGTCAGTCAGGGACCTCTCCAGTAACATGGAGCAGCTTTTTCGTACGCGTTGTTGGCAGCGGCTCTGACCGGCCACAAGGCTTTAGGTCAACCATGGAGAAAATTGTCAAGCTCTTTATAAAACGGAAAAAGCTAGCTGGGAGATCGCTCAAACTCTGGAGAAGCTCACGGACAAGGTTCTTGAGGTTGCCGCAGGCTGCTACAGGTACGTAATTCATAATTGATTGGCTCGTGGTTATCGATGCTAACGCGTCCGCGTCGTCGTCTGCCATCGACTCTCTCCTGGCGGCTCTGTACGGTAAGGTGCCATTCTTGACGGAAAAAGCATGTCTATTGGATACTAAAGTGTGTTGCACATCATAAATATAATGTACTGAATGTCAATGTTTACACAGATATAAATATGAAATATGTACGTCTAATCTCCATGTATGATGCAGTAAAACAGAACCTTGAGTAGTGTCAGATATAAACTATGGGGCTATATACTCTGGTCAAAGAAATAACATCTGGTTTTACTCAAACAGCCATATTTGATGACAGTTAATCTATCTGATTTCTACTTCATTTAGCGAATATTAGTGTAAACAGCATAGAAAAATGTATACGCAGCCTTATAAGGTAGTTGATCATTCGGGCCAAGTCATATGGGGACATCAGGAGGATGAGAAAATTTCAGTATGTGCCCATATTTAAGAATGAGCACCTTTATCTGTAAATAATAATCATATCAACCCGTAGTGGTTCAGTGTCTGAGTGAAGTTGATCCATGCAGGCCAGGGGATGATTTTCTATATGTATTTGGAGGTATGGGTTGTAAAATATATTGTTTCCATGAACTAAAAAATATTTAATAAAACTAAACCCGTAGCAACGCACGGGCATGTTTGCTAGTCATCAATAAAGTCCAAATGTGGTAAAAACTATTCTCTCGTCTCGAGATGCCCAAATCCGGATAAAATATGTGTTTGTCATTTACCTGTTGGCCAGGCCCGTAAATCCTAAAAAAATACTCTCGATTCTTCGGAATTACGCTTCCCGTAGACCAAAAACTAATTTCTGCGTTTGCACTAGAGCCTCAAAATTTAAATCCTAAAAAATAGTCTCTATTCTTCTGAATTATGCTTCCCATAGAACAAAACTACTTTGCGCGTTCGCACTAGCCTCAAAAGTCTTTAGAGTGCACTCTAAAACAATTTGAGAGACTAAAAATATAGTGCATCTCCTAGAGTTGTTGTAATACATAATCGAAATATACGGGTGCTTAACAATTAATACATTACTAATAGCCTAAGACGTACAATTTAAAAAATCTATTTTTCTTGCCAACTAAGCATATACTTGGGAAAATCACTGTCAGTGATTTTGTGCTCATTGACCATCGTCTATGCTTTCATTTGGTAGCAGAAGATAATGTATTTTGATAATGTACAACACAAATTAATGCCCTTGTTTGAAATATGACGATGTGGTATTTGTTTTCTTTACCAGATTTAATAATGATATAAAAGATATTGTAATTTTAGACAGCTAGTGTATCTCTGGCACTGATTCCCCCAATTTTTTTTGGAATAAATTTTATTCCCCAATTAATTTTATTTGATAACCAAAATATTGATATAGAAGATATTATTAGTTGCCATTAAACGAATGAAAAACGGATTACAATATTTATTTATTTTTGAAACAAGGCAAAAGACTTGCCATTTTAACTAATTAAGCAGAAGAGAGGTGGCTGGTTAATTAGCGGAAAACCGGCCAAAAACCAATACAGATGCACCAATGTCGTCATGGAACACGACCACATTGGACACCACCACCGGTCGACCTGGCCACCCACACGGAGCACATGCGGCGTCGAGAAGAAAAGCCACCGTTGGGGCTGTCACCGAGCGTCGTCGTCATCACTCCTCCTCGAGCAAGCGACTCCAACTAAGCTTTCGACGACCACCGGCAGGGCCCTCGTCGTGAACGACGCCAACACACATGTCGACCCACACCAACAATCAACCACACGCGCCAACAACAAGCAGCTCCGACTTTGACGAAGAGCTTCGCGAGAGAAATATGTTGTACTTGCGTCGACTGAGTCTTCGCGAGAGAAATATGTTGGACTTGCGCCAAAAACGGACCACAATATGGATCTATAAACAGTGTGAGAGGTGAACACTACCACAGGCAAAAAGACATCAGAAGAGCATCAATCATAGAAAAATACTAGATTAATTGTTGCCTCTTCAAATGGGTATCTTCAAGAAGAAAACTAGCGCCCTGTTTTTGGCAGCTCTCATGGTCATGGTTACAATTTTTTTCGAAATGAGGTCATGGTTACTATTGCTCTTCATGCGACGTGAACAACGAGGTTTTGTTATTTCCGTTACATTCTCACTCCCCAACCTCATAGCATGATGTGCATTTTCTAATGTTGAGCTCCCCATGAAAATAAGTTAATATATTTATAAATGCAGAACTATAAGGCGGTAAATTATTCTGCACGTGATTGGCCTAATAAAGTGTGTTGATATTGTGCACATACATATAGAGCACTCCCCTACCTTCAAAATGCTATGGATATGACTACACTACTAGGAAAAAGGTTACCCGTGGCGCACCAGTTTTGGTTACCCGTGGCGCAGGCCCCTGCGCCACGGATTGCCACGCCACGGGTAAGAAAATAGCCGTGGCGCAGGTATGTTTATATACCCGTGGCGCACCTCGTTTTGATGCGCCACGGCTATCGGCACATACCCGTGGCGCATCTCGTTTTGGTGCGCCACGGCTATGAATTTCTGAATCTAAAAAAAAAGAGCCACCGGCCACCGCCCACGTCGGCGTGTCCGACAGCTCACCGGCCGTCGTGTTGGTGGTCGCCGTGGAGGAGGTCGCCGTGGTGGAGGAGGTCGCCATGGTGGAGGAGGTCACCGTCGTGGAGGACGTCGCCGTTGTGGAGGATGTCGCCGTCGAGGTCGCCGACGTGGAGGAGCTTGCCGTCATGGAGGAGGCGCCGTCGTGGAGGAGCTCACCATCCATGGAGGAGGCGCCGTCGTGGAGGATGTCGCCATCGGGGAGGAGGTCGCCGGCCGCCGTGGAGATGCTCGCCATCGTGGAGGAGGTCGCCGGCCGCCGTGGAGATGCTAGCCGGCCGTCCCCGGCCGCCACTGTGAGGAGGATGGAGGAGAAGGGGAGAGGCTTGGAGAGGATAAGGGGAGAGGCTTGGAGGGAGATGGAGGAGAAGGGGACAAGAAAGAGGAGAAGGGAGAGAAGGAGATAGGGTTGAGGAGATGTCCCCCCTCTGGACCAATCAGAGACAAGAACGAACAAGCACACGGATTGTGTGCTTGTTTAAAATCGCTGTGAGCCGTCGGATCGTGAAGCACATGGATTGTGCCCCCAGGTTACCCATGGCGCATGGACTATGTGGTGCGCCACGGGTAGTTAACTATCCGTGGCGCACCACTCTTTCCATGCGCCAGGGGTAAGTTTTATTTATTTTTTCTGACCAGAAAACTTAAACTTCAAAAAAATAGGTGTTCCCTTTCGAATTTGGGGATTCTGTGGGCAAAAAATGGCTCAAAGGCCGTAGGCAATTTGGATTGGATGTGGTTTTTTCTCTAGTTTTTTTTAAGGTATTAAACGTCGAAATCCGAGTTCGTATGCAAAAGTTATTGCCGTTTTACTATTCATAATGATTTTTGCAAAATACATCGAAATTCATGTTTCAAATTTTTCCTAACACCTAGTTTACGTAACATAACCACATCTCAAAGGATTTTATTTTTGAATTTTTTAACATTTTCTTTTACCTTCTCCAAAACTGAAAAGGCGATCACTGGGGGGGGGGGGGGGGGGGGTGCATGGGAGCACAAAATAGGAAACTTACCCGTGGCGCACCACTATTTCGGTGCGCCACGGGTAAGAGGTTACCCATGGCGCACCACTATTTTGGTGCGCCACGGCTATGTGGGGTCAAAATTTGGCCTCGAGACCATTATTTTGGTGGCGCATTGGAATAAGGTGCGCCACGGCTATACTCTTACCCGTGGCGCACCGAAATAGTGGTGCGCCACGGCTAAGGAGGGTGCCCCTCCGTCAGCCTAGCCTGCACTTAGCCGTGGCGTACCACTATTTTGGTGCGCCACGGGTAATGTCCTACGCGTGGCGCATCTGTGTCTGGTGCGCCACGGCTATATACTCGTGGCACACCAAAATAGTGGTGCGCCACGGCTAAGTAATGCACCTATAAGCCTTTTCCTAGTAGTGCTACTTACCTAACTGCACGCCTGAATCAGGCAAGAAATTTTGCAACAATGATGTAGGACATTTTTTTTAAAACAAGGCAAAAGCTTTGGCTTTATATTGATAAAGGAGGAGCAAAGACAACCAAGGTCGAAGCCAAAATAAAATAGCCTATCACCGAAAGATTTTTACCAGCTTCTTAGCCCCGGCTAGGGTTCAGTTCTTCCTTTCGCTCTTGATGTGTTGGAAAAGGATAGAGGGCATCGATCCTCGCGTTCCGCTCCTTCAAAATTTCCCACGTGATTAGGATGATCGCCGTCTTGAGACCCTTACGAGAGGGTGATGCCATGGCGGCCAACTCTTTCCAGTACTCAAATATAGTGGGCTTAGTGGATCCGAGGCTTTGCATGAGCGTCAGGCAGTTGAGCCAAGGGAACGCCTCCGTCCAAATCCTATTTGAGTAGCGACATTCGAACAAAATGTGTCTTCCCGTCTCTGGTTGACATCTGCACAGTTGACAAAGGGGCTAGTGTGGCCATCCCCAGATGGCAAGACGGTCAGAGGTCCAAAGGATATTGCTCTTTAAAAGATGAGCGTTTCTGCCCCGTTGTATAAGCACCACTAGAATGGTTACAAAACAAAGATGGCAGGGCCGGGCCGGCGAGTGCCATGTGCAAAACTCTAAATTAGGGCCCCCTGTCTCCCTATAAAACTAGAAGTAAATAGGCCAAAGATGAACATAGCACCGTAGCCCGGTTCCAACTTAAAGATGAACAATTTTAATGCATTTGTTATGATATCTTACAGCACTGATCTAACCTACTCCCTCGGATCCGAAAATAATCTCGCGGTTTATACTTGCGAGTTGTACGTACGTATGTCTTTTTCTCCGACAGTAATAACGGATCGGAGGGAGTACATACTTATACATTTGCATAAATTTGTTAAACAATGCAGTCGTATGCATTGTAAGGGCGTGTTGCAAACACTATGATTCTGGCATATATGGTTGGTGCTGAAACGCGGCACGGAAGTCTTGAACTCCGTGAAGGTTGTTTGAATAGTACCGGCCGTGCTAGTAGTATTACTGATCGATCCTAAGACCATGCACTATGTGGTGCCGATTCAAAGGAAAAATGTGTCAGTAGGAATCGGTAACCAATTTGCATACTATGTATGGAATCGCCTGTGGGCCCTACCTTTGTATTAAACAACTACACTAATTATCTTTCCTTTCCAGCCTTTCTCTCTCACAATTCTGCCAAAGGGCCCACACATGCATGCAAAAAAGCGAACCATAAAGTTGATTCGCTTTTCTTGTCAGACTTGTTGAACCGATGCCGTACTATGTATTGAACCGGTTCATTGATCCCTTTGAATCGCTTTTGATGCACATAGTGCATGGTCTAAGGGTGTTTGAATCGGAATTCCCCGTATCAAGACTCCGCTGTTTCAACTTTCACGTACCTGCAAAAGGACGAAAGGGTACACGTCTGCGGAGAGGCCTGCAGGGGGCAATTTTATTATTTCCAGCTGCTCTGCACGTTTTTTTGTTTTTGTTTTACTTGGGTGAAGAAAAGGTAGCAGGCATCCTATATATCTTATTCTTCTTTCTTTTTTAACCTGGGCATCCTATCATTTATGAAACGTACTTAGGAGTATTATTTATCGATTATTCTGACAAGAGTCCGTGCCCCACCAAAGAATTATATACGGCGCATGCATACAAGCATCTGCCTCCTATAGGGCCGGAGCGACTAACAATCACATGCATGCATGGAATCTTTTCTAAATCTGAATTTTTAAAATGATTTATCTCTTAAACCGTCAATACAATTGACGATCCGTCTTCACCGTTGGGTCCGTCTCGATGTGTACTTCAAAACAAGATCTCATCTTAATATGTTTTGACGACTTTTTTTTCCGTCATTAGTTGTCAGGTTATTATAACTTAGTTGCCATGCTACTGGTTAACAGTTACCCTCCAAATAGCACACAATTAACAGATAATATTTACATGTGTTTCATCGTAGCAAGTATCTATATGTCCAGATAATGGGTATTTGATGCATTCTAAATACGGAAAAGATCAAATTAACATCAAGAAAGAGTTAAATTGGTGAGTAGCGAAGTTCAAAAAATCTGATAACCATTTGATTTTAACCTGGTGACCAACATGACTATGCCTGGTGACCAAATGACTATAATCTGGCAACTAAGGTCAGATTTATTTTTTATCAAAACATATCAACATGAGATCTAAACACATAAAAGATCACATTAACATCAAGAAAGGCCTATATTGGTGAGTAGCAAAGTTGAAATAACCTGCTAACTTTTTGATTTTAACCTGGTGACCAACATGGTAATACCCTGGTGACCAAGTAACTATAACCTGGCAAGTAGAGTCGAGAAAAAAATATTATCAAAACATATCAATATGGGATCTACTTTCGAAGATCTCGACGCGACTAAGCTAACCATGAAAACGGATCCGAGTTTTGACTTACGGTTCAAGAGATAAAACATTTTAAAGTTTGGGATCCAATGCAAAAGTCCATACATGGGTTGGCTAATTATCTGCATGCGTGGGACGGCTAATCTAGGGCACGTGCCCTAGGTAGCACAGTCCATTATTTATTCGATCTTCGAATTGATTTTCTGCTTCAATCCCATTCCATTCCGAACCGCATGATCGTCGTCCGCGTGCGAGCAGCCGAGCCATGCACGATGCGCGAGCGCGAGCTGCTAACGTCATCCGCGCCACGCTCGCCCGTGTTGCGACCCGGCCGGGCTGCAAACCATGCCGCCGCCGGCCGTCGTGACACGCGCGCATTGGCCTCGCCTTGCCGGCCGTGTGCGCCGCTGCCGGTCATGGCCGCGAACCGCGCCCACTACCCCGGCCGACTGTGCCACCGGCCCCGCTGACAGGAGGAGGCCGCCCTGGATGCGCGTCGAGCTCACAGATGGACACAACACAAGGGCTTCCATTTTCATGGTTGCTGACATAAGCATCAAGCCAATGAGTGTTAGTCGCCCTCCTACCGTCATTCAGTTATGACCTGCCGATCTCCGAGGGTCACTCTCTATTCCCTATCTTTTTTTAGACGGAAGGCTCGAAATGAGCCCAGTTTTAAATTAACGAAGCCTTTGGTTTTCCAGCTAAAATTGCACAACGTGTACCTCTCCAACCTCCAGTATGGTTCGAAACAAAAGACATAATCGTTCCTTAATTTCAGGGATAATATGGTATTTGGATATATGAACTGCCCAATGGAGACGCGTCCAGAATTGTACAGCTTAACTGGATTCATCAAATTACCAACTTACATAAGTAATCCAACTCAACACGACCGGATGAGCAGGTCACGCAACAGCATCACAAACTTATTTGGCATTAACAATCACAAGCACAATAATAGCCGACACGATCAGTATGAAAGACTAGATGACAGAGTACAACACAGTCTGCTCAAGCGGCCGGAAGTACACATACACATTCTGACCAACAAATTCCAACAGTAGAAATGTAGAATATATTTCGATCAGCAAGGAAGCAATCCCGAATTTTGCATCCTACGTTCCGGCCTGGGGCAAGAGAAAGAATCCTTTCTTCAAGGTTTCGTGCGCTAACATTTACAAGGAACGTAGAGGCCAGATGGAGATCCTTACAACCGATCGGGTTCATCACAAGGAAAACGTCAGACAATGGCGCCGTCCATGGGGAAGTCGTGGAAGCTCCAGAGGCTGACGCCAGACATGCCATTGTTCAAACAGGTGACATCCTCGTGGATGTTAGCATCGCCCGCTTAAAAAGCTGTCGATGGATTCGTGCGTGTCCGACCAGGGGAGCTGGAACAGCATGAACGGATCGAACCCCAGTTCCTCCGCGAACCGCAGTGCGCTGCTCCCCTCCGACCAGACCTCGGCGAAGGAGCTGTTCACGAGCGGCGGCAGCGGCCGTCCGGTCGAAAAAGGCGTCCATGTCGAAGTGCTTCGGCTCCTGCAGTACCAGTGTATGCCATCGCCTGCGCGGGAGAGCATTGCGATTTCGGCGCGGTTCTGGGGCTGGCGCAGCGTGGGCGTGCACCAGGCTCGGCGGGGAAGTTGGACCTTGGCGGTTGGCGCCGCTACCGGCCTACCGCGGAGGCGCTTCCACGCCCAGCGCTTCCCTTCTTCCTGGCCCAGCTGCTCCCCGCTGCTTACTCGCCGCCCCACCCAGCAGTAGCTCGCCGGCCGCCGGCTCCCACCCAGCAGCAGCTTGGCGGCCGCCGGACCCACCTAGCAGAAGCAGAGCACCGGCCAGGGGAGAAGGCCAGCGCCACGGTGATCAAGGTGCGCTGTCCAGGGGAGAAGGCCCCCCTGGTCCTGCTCGCCCAACACCTGCAGCTGCAGGCCCCCAAGTGCTGCTCGTCGCCCGTCACCTCGCCAACCCAGGGCCTGGGGGCTGTCGTCGGCTAATCCAGGATAGCAGCAGCTTTTCCTCAAGTCCATCCTCATCGTCGCTGAGTACCAGTCGTGTGATCTGCAACCATTGACATCAGGAAGTTACTGCAATTTACTGCAAGAAAATTCAGAGACTGTATTTTGAGTAAGCAGACAGTAATCATGAGTATCTGAATGGTAAATTGGTAAGAATGGAGTAATACACTGAGTATTGTTACTTGAAACTGGAATAAAAACTGGCCATGCAAGTTTACTGATTGTACTGAACATATCATGCAAGTTGATGATTTCCTGAACATGCAAGATGCCTGATGTTGGATGTTTATCTACTGAGTAGACAATTTTCTGAATATGCAAGTTGATGATTTCCTGAACATGCAAGATACCTGATGCTTTTAGGACCAAAGAGATTTGATAATAACCAAGCAGCAGTACTAATGAGATCCAAACAAATGTCTACTTCACAGCATTCATGAAAAATGTGCATTACATAGGAACCAGACATTATATATTCCTAATGGGAAATAGTATCCAGTACTCCTTGTCAACGAGTTATAAAATATTAAAGCCAAAACCAAGATGGTAATTATAGCGTTGTATGGTACTACCAGAATAAAGATGGCAATATGTGGAGTAAGTACCTGTATCGCGCTTAGGGAAGGGCTGGAGACTTGTACCATTGCTTTCAGCAGAGGCTCCCAACATTGTAAGGCCATGATTGTATTCACAAAACCTGTCAGTGCAAGATAACTGCAAAAGGTTGTAAGATCATGATTCAGTACTGTTGCAAATTTAAAGGAGTGAAAGAAATTTACAGTAGGAAGCAAAGTTTGCATGAAAATTCGGTACACAGATTTTTTTTTGCAAAAAGATCGTGTGCACAGTATGCATTTCCTTTCATGGCTAAACTGCTTTTGGCACTAGACTAGCTAGATACTCAAGAAAATTTGTGCTCACCTTGACATCTCTGAGATCGACATTGTTCTCTTTGAGGAAGGCCTGGAAATCCTGAAAGTTCTCCTCTATCGGGCGGTAGTGCCCGATGTGAGTCCAGATAGGCTGTTATGAAAAAAAAAATGATTGCAAGAATGCTGAAATGTGCTTCTTTTTTTTTCTTCTGCAGAAAGTAAAGAATTGTGTGGATACTAACGTAGTGTTAGTGTGTGCATAGTATGTGGCAGATGAAGTCTGAACATTACACATACAGATTCCTGGATGTGCTCAGAATAAAGACCACTTTGCGGCCTTTCTGCCCCTCGGTCTGCCAGAGTGTCGAGGATTTGCCTGCTGTTCTTGTATATGAACTCGCCATCCTCGATCACACACTCATAGTCTTCTCTTTCTTTCTGCAGGAACAACACAAATAGAGTTTGGTTCATTACCCCTCCTGAACTCTATCTTTCTTTTGCACAAGTAGCAAAAAAGAGGCATTGATTTAGGATAAAATTAGACACAAGCGCTTTTTTGTCCTGGCAAACCATGCAAGACAATTATAAATAGAGGTCTGAACAATAGGAGTAATAAAGGAATGGGACAATCCTACTTACTGCGAGTAGTATATACTTCTACAAAAAATTGAACAGTTACAGTCGTATTGTTTGCTGTGTGATGACTTGCATTACTGTCCAGATACTTATGGGGTCAAATATTGGTTGCTGTGTGATGACTTGCATGACAGTGGTATTGTTTGTTGTGACAGTAACCGTAATATTTCTGCTTTTTATTTACACCTTGTCCCCTTACTGAATGCTCACTTCCATATCAAATTGAAGTGTTAGTAATACACTAATACTACCCTGATTTCTTGTTAAAACAAACAAAAGAATGACTTAGAGAACAATAGTACTGATTAATTTAAATAATATGATGGCAAACTCTCAATCATCAAGCTTATAGTTTTTCCTTTCAGCTGAAAGATATGTGCTAGCAAATGCATGCTAACCCAATGAATTTTATGTTTAAAACACATAAAATTGTGTGTTACAAGCATGCTAAACCTGTCAAAGGATGATACAATACAAGCAAGATGAGTATTTGAAAAATACAGCAATGGCCAAGATGAGTACTCCTACTCCAGATCAGTGAGCAACTAAACTTGGATTTTGTGTGCAGCTAAAAAAATCTTGGACCAATACAAGGAGTGTACTGTATGTACAAGTTCATTGTCCTCCAGTAAGCTACTCCTTGAACAACATTTGGAGTGCACTTGAACAACATTTGGAGTAACTGAAAAGAAAAGGAAAGTGCACTGGGCCTCTTGGCACATCCTTACCAGCCCCAAGAACCTTGGTGGAAACTCATGAACCAAGCTCTCTTAGACAGGCAATGCTGGAGAATCATCAAGCACCCAAACAGCTTATTTGCCAGGCTCCTAAAGTCCATTTACTTCCCTTGCGGAAATTTCCTGGACACCGTCTTTAAACAGGATGCTTCTCCTTCTTGGCATGGGATTGAATTTGGCCTGGAGCTTCTTAAGGAAGGCATAATTTGGAGAGTCGGAAACGGAAAGAGCATAAATATATGGAGGGATAACTGGATACCGAGAGATTATAACCTTAAAGCTACAGCAAAGGACACGAGTGCTCGTATAAGACGTGTGGATCAGCTCCTCACATACAGCCCAAATAAATGGAACGAGCCGCTGGTTAGAAAGACTTGTACCCCGGAAGATGCAGAATGGATACTAAACCAAAAGCTTCCTGCTCAGCCCTGTTTGTCATTCGAAGTCTACACATCATTACAGGGTGATGACATCCATCCATCAGCTACAATAATCCTACTCCTGTCACTTGCGGGAGTAGAACAAGAAATTTCACTTGCTATGACTAGACTGAAGGACTACAAATCTACAATATCTGTCACTTGCTATGTCTAGAATTCTTCTTTGTTCTTGTTTATTGATCAAATTGTAACTTGCAAATATCTGTCACTTGCAAATTGTAACTTCCCTCTGTACACAACAGAGTACAAGCATGTACTCCCTCCGTTCCAAATTAGATGACTTGCATTTGTCTAAATATGGATGTATTTGTACTTCTTTAGTGTCTAGATACATAAAAAAAATGTGTGTCAAGTAATTTGGAATGGAGGGAGTAGTAGTGTTTTCTGAACATGAGTAATTCAGTGCTCTAGTAACTGTAACTGTTAGATTCAGTTCTGAGTTAACTGAAACCAGTTGGTCACTGTCGGTCACTGACTGTTACTAGGAGTAGCGTAACAGTGAAACTAGTTCTTGGAGTACTAATGTTGTAGTGCTTAATCTGTCGATGGAATAGTGCAAAAATTACTGTCAACTTACTGTCCAAATGTATACACATATCAAGTGCAAATTGTAGTGCTTGCAAATTTTGCAAAATGTACTGCAAAATTGAAGGAGCACTGAACTTGATTGTGCTTGTACTCCTGTTTGACATTGAAGGAGTACTGACAGAGCACTTGTTCTAAAATCTTAAAAAAGCTGAACTTGACATGTAGGGTGCAGGCGTCGATACTGTCGCTGACTAGGAGCCATCAAGATCCTTATTCTGGTTAGTGTACTCTCTTGTCATACTGCAACTTGACACAATAATTTTGCTTGACATTACCGCTGGCCTTGATTCAGTACTGTAACATGGAGCTAAGGTTATAAATGTGATTACTACTTGTACTCCAAATCAGTAGTGTTGCTTACTGAAACTTGTTTGAGTGTAAACTTTGAGTTACTCCATTTTTTTTTTGCGACGGTACAAACCTCATTCATTAACCAAGTTCACACCAGCATCCTTTACACAAAGACCTAAAATAAAATCTGGAAAGGGAGGCAGCCAATTTTGCTTGCCGCGTCAGTTCTGGCTATCTTAGCTAGGTGATGGGCAACAGAGTTGCACAATCTAATAGTTCTATCTTAGCTAGGTGATGGGCAACAGAGTTGCACAATCTAATAGTTTTAATAATATCATAGCCAGGTAAAGCAGCATTGAGGAGCTCGATGTCCTTGTAAATGCCCCAGCTCCTGCAAGCGGCAGCAGAAGGATTTTGGAAGCAGCCACCGTGTTTACATAATCAGACTCGATGGAGGCTAGCATCAGGTTGTGTTCCAGGCACAGTTTCATCCCCTCCCTGATCGCACATGCTTCAGCTTCTTCTGCATCATTGCAGTTGTCGATGGCAAGGCTTGCAGGCAAGACGATCAGCCCATGGTGGTCTCTCCCAACAATACCGACCGTAGACTTACCAGTAGCCGGTACGAAGGACACATCAACATTAATTTTCAGCCGGCTTTTGCCAATGACATATGTTGTCGCAATCCTTCCTGTCCACCCACAGAGTCACAAATATGATTAGTACCAGGCAAAGTCATATTAAAGGCGATACCATTGCTGGGAATATTTTGGCACGGCAAGTTCTGCAAATCCCTGTCATAGCTGAGCAAGAAAGAGGAAGATCGGGCGATGGTCTCATCCCCTTTCCCATGGGTAACGTCACAGCGTAGGTGCCAAGATCTCCATAGGATCATGAGTGTCCTACTTCTCTGAAGATTATACTTAGGCATATATCCAGCAGGTAATAGCACACCCGGCAGTCCCAACAGCCCATCACAGATTCAAGTCTTCGTCAAACATAGAGACCAAAAGACAATTATGTACAAGACATCAAAGTTTATGATTCACAGACCACCATCACCTTTTGACCTGCTTCCTAATTGGTTTAGCAGGTGGACTTTCATCACCACCCGCAAGAGCACCGTAGTTTTTCACTACCTCGCCTTTGTGTATGAGCACAGGGGGCCTCACCATGGACCTCGTGGTGCAACGCGAAGTAGGCGGAGCAGGATTCGTCTTAGCAGCATTCTCCCCAGCAGGATTCTTGGAACCAACTTCTGCAGCATTCTTCCTAGGAGCAGATTTCTGGGCACGACCAGTTGCCTTCTTTGTCTTGGCAGCCCTGGCAGCTTCAGCATTTCCACTGATTTCAGTTGTGGGATTGCCATTAACTCCGTCAGAAAAGCTGCAGGAAGTCTCTTCTTCATGCACAGTTGCCTTCTTTGTCTTGGCAGCTTCAGCATCTTCAGCAATTCCACTGATTTCAGTTGTGGGATTGCCAAAACTCCGTCAGAAAAGCTGCAGGAAGCACCAGCATCAGATAGAGCGAGTCCCCTGTTTACAGCACCAGCATCAGATCGAGCGAGTCCCCTGTTTACAGCACCAGATTGAGCAATTCCAGCTACTGCATGCACCAAATTTTTCTAAGTCAAGTGGCTGCATTGCAGAAAGGAGCCCATGCACTCGTTGGAGAGCAATGTCCAGCTATGCATTCATCAACTGCTTCTGGGTCAATTCCAATAGATCGAGCAACTGGCTGCACTGCAGAAAGGAGCCCATGCGCTTGATGGAGAAGTTGCATTGGCATGGGCATCTGCGTCTCAGGAGGCACTCCAGAAGTTACCACGGCAGAATGTTGGGAGTCAACTGGGGACTGGATGTAAAATCTTGATGATTCCGCATAGCAGGTCTCCTCTAGAGCTTTCAACTGAAATGGGAAATTGAAGAGAAGATGTAAGATTTGAAGCCAAGTACGGCACTAATGGTAACAAAATATTGATAGCTCATATGCCAAACTTCAAAATCATGATACAAGATTTAAGCATGATTATTAGCAATGATTATCAGAATAACAATAATTAGTTCTCTGTGAACTTCTATAAGGGAAATTCCAAATTATTAGTATTGATTAACAATGCAGAATAAATTAAAATATTTCAGGGTCCAGGAAATTCTAGCATCCTAAACTTAGATGGGTCAGTTTACAGTTCAATATCCCAAATGGTAGGAGGGCCTGACAAGTGAACCACATAAAATGAAATATAAACATGGAAGGCATATTGTTTTCAGAGCACATGGGACTTAGCGTTACCAAGATAAAGAGATGATCAATACCTTAAAGTTGTCGAAGGAGATCCTGCCATGGTGGCACTTAGCGTTACCAATAGTACACATCAAAGTCTCCATAGTAAACTGATTGATCCGAGGACACTTCTTATCCTCAATCTCCGTCAGTTTCAAGTTATCCACAATGTATCCCTGACAACCGAATATACAGTTAAACATGGCTCTATACACAAAAACAGAGAGCACCAGAATGCTTACCAGAATTATTATTATGCAACCAGGCATAGTCATTGACTTGTCAGATTTGTTAAGAGTCCTGGCCTTCCAA
The DNA here is from genome assembly GCA_012064385.1 of Puccinellia tenuiflora. Taxonomy (NCBI): domain Eukaryota; kingdom Viridiplantae; phylum Streptophyta; class Magnoliopsida; order Poales; family Poaceae; genus Puccinellia; species Puccinellia tenuiflora. Next base: position 2,716,153 of record QRDG01000308.1, on the reverse strand, counting down.
GTTCTGATAGAGTCCCTCAAATGCTCATACACTATTGCACAAAAGTCATAGCCCTTGATGCTTGTCATATCCTGTGTGTACATGACTGCATTTACGTTTATCTTTTGTTGAGTAGTAGGTATTAGAAATTTTGAAATGAGAATGAGGAAAAAACATTTGACCCTCAAATGTTTTTTGTCCTCTCTTCTCATCAAGGCCAATATATCTGCAATTTCCAACGACATTTTTGGATCCCCCAATTCAGTTCGCAATTTAGCAAAGTCTTTCTGTTGTTGCTTATTGTATTTAAGGGGGGCCTTATCACCTCGGGGCAGTCTCAAGAGATGATAGATCTCCTCTGGTGTGATGTATCCAATTACATCTTTCTGTAGTTGCACTTTGATCCTATTCTCTTCAAGATCAACTAGTTTCATACACAAATTGGTTTCCTTGCGCTCGCAGATTGTTCCCAACTGTAGGTTTAGGAAAGTTGAAAAACCAGATTCCTCGACCTGCTTAACTTCTGCATCATCAAGAAGTTTCGCTGCAGTCATAACATCTAGGGTCTTGAAGCCAAAGTCAAGACACAAACTGACTGAGTACTCATCTCCTTCTTGTGCGCCCAACTACAAACTGGAATTCTGACTCTTAATCTGGGGAGGACAGTTAAATGCATAATCATGAGCCAGGAGTAGAATTTTAGTTTGTACAAATGCAAATATTAGGAGGAAAATACACCACGGTTATCCATACAGGAGTTATAATCCCAAAAAGCTCCATGTTTGCATTAAGTCGCCAGGCTGAAAAAACACTATCCATACAGGAGTTAGAATCCCAAAATCTGCCAAATGATATTTCAATGGAGCACTTATTTCCATGAGCCGAGTTCATCTTCATGTCTTGTCGTGCAGGGTCTTTGCCGCTTCATGTATGTCTCATAGGTGCTCTTGATCCTACACGCATCACAGTGAAAAGCAATTAGTCAGCCTGCGACAATTGAACAGTAAGGGCAAACAAATAGAATGAGCTCATAAAACTTAAGAAGAAAATAAGATCAACTTACAACGGGTGAATGCCGGAAGCAGCCTGCAGCCCCATTATGAGCTCGGGCACCACATTCCCGAAGTGATAAACTAAGATCTCATAGATCTCTAAGTAGTCCTCGAGTTGAACTTGATCATTCGTGTCCAACATATAATCGGGCGCGTGATAGGAGAAGGTCCGATGATAGAAGGACAAATCGAACAAGTCGTTTTGATCTGGCAGTGGTGGATTTTGTTGATTTGTGGGCTGGCTCTTCTTTTTGGGTCTCTTGCGGACGTGTTGGAGCAGCAGGTGTTGATTCAACTTGTTTAGCCATTCCATTTTCCTCAACTTGTCACTCATTGCTTCATCAAGTTTCTGTCGGAGGACTTGTAACTCTGATTCTGGCAAACAGTTTTTGCATTGGGCAAAGTTCAAGAGAAGTGTAATAATCCTTGCCATCGAAGCCATGCTGGAGTGGTGCTTTATGCCGAGTAAGTATCGCATCCTCACGGCATCATCGGTGTCGTAATCTGCTGGAACATTTTGCAGCATCTCTAAGAGGTGATCCACATGAGGAGGATATGGCGCGCTGAAGATCTGATCCAATAGACCATGTACGAAGCCCATGTTCTTCTCAGCGTTCTATCTATTGCCGAGATGGCGAGCGGGCACTCTAATGGCACATCGTCCATCAGCTACCAGTATGTCATGATAAGTGAGCTCTCCAGCAAATGATTTGCCATCGATCAGTGTATCCACGATCAGACCAAGCAGCGAGTCCACAGTGGTTTTGCACTCGTCCTTGATTGTGGATTTCTGTGTGTGTGGGGGGATACCTGCAGGGATGGCACCGACAAAGCTTGACGTAACTTGCACAGGTCTGATGGTCTCGATTAGATCAGGTAATGACTGTGTGTTGAGCGTGTGCAGAATTTGAAGTGCCTCGCTTGCCAAATTCACCAACTCGTCCCATGGATCGCCATCCTTCCCAGATGAACTGGTTTGTCCCTTTAGGGTCTCGACCTGAGCAATTTTCTTCGACATCTCGGCAAGCACCGGCGATGCGAAGCCGAGTGCGGCCCCCGAGAGCAGTGGGCGGCGAGGATCAAGTGCTGTCGGTGTGGTGGACGTCGAGGCAGGAGGACCAACTGCTGTTGGCGCCGAGGTGATGGTAGGCAGCAGTAGAGTGCTGCGTGGTGTGGTGGACGTCGAGGCAGGAGGACCAACTGTTGTTGGAGCCGAGGTGATGGTAGGCAGCAGTAGAGTGCTGCGTGGCGCGGTGGACGTCGAGGCAGGAGGACCAACTGTTGTTGGCGCCGAGGTGATGGTAGGCAGCAGTAGAGTGCTGCATGGCGTGGTGGACGTCGAGGCAGGAGGACCGTGTCCGGGCCCCTTGAGTACGTTCCTCGAGATGGCGATGCTCTGCCCTGCTCCAACGATGGATGTGCCCCCCTGCGCCCGTCCTGTCCCCCGGTTGACGACGGCGGAGTAGGCGGAAGAGGCGACGGAACGGACAACTTGGGAGGCAGGGGTGGCTTGGGACCCGGTGGAAGCACCGCCGCAAAGACCGGACTTTTGCCACCGTGCGTCGCGGAGCCGCTTGGGTCACCGAGGGTCGCCGCAAAGACGAGACTTTTGCCATCCTGCGTCGCCGAGCCCCTTGGGTCACCGCGCGTCCAGCCAGCTAGCACGAACGATCGATCCATCCGTATGCATGTGTCCAGTATGTATGAAACAGTCGTCGCGCACGTCCGCCGCAAAGAAATAGTACTAAGCCAGCGTCCACATGGGCCGGCCCAATTAGTACTCCTAGTGGGCGACGCAGCCTCGGACGATCGCTTCAGGCGATATATAGGAGCTCCCCACAAGAAAGAGTAGTCCCAGCTCTGTCCTCCTGTATCTCAAGGGGAAGGATCGAGAAGCGAAAGGCAAACCCCAAAAACCCAAGACTGAACCCCCACCTCCTCCCCCTTTTCTCGCGCTCCGGCGGCGGCGGCGGCCATGTCGGGACCCCCTCGCGGGCCTCCCAACGCTGGCCAGCAGCAGGACCACCAAATCTACACGCCCACGGCCGGCCAGACGGGGCTCCACCATGGCAACGCGGCCACGGCGCCGCTTCGCCACCAAGTACCTGGGTACGTGCCGGCGACGCATGCGTTCGCCGTGCCGCCTAATCTGCAGCCGTCGCCGTCTCAAATTCCTCAGTACGGCGTGCCGGCGCCTGCCAACATCGTCCACTATCTGCCGCAGCCGCCGCTTCAAGGCAATCTCAACGGCGCGGCATATCTGCACCAGCAGCAGATTCAAGGGCAAGCCAACGGCGCCGCCTATCTGCAGCAGCAGATTCAAGGGCATCTCAACGCCGCTGCCTTTCTGCAGCAGCAGATTCATGGGCAACCCAACGCCGCTGCCTTTCTGCAGCAGGTTCAAGTGCATCTCAACGCCGCGTCGTATCTGCAGCAGCAGCAGCAGCAGCTTCAAGGCCATGTCAACGGTGCGGCCTATCAGCAGCAGCAGCCGCCGCCGCCCCATCAAGGGCATCCGAACGGCGCGCCCTGTCCGCAGCAGCAGCGGCCGCCGTCTCCCGCTGGCCAAGCTCCTGTCTTTCCAAGAGGCTCGGCGACGCGCGGTGACCCAAGGGGCTCGGCGACGCACGATGGCAAAAGTCTCGTCTTTGCGGCGACCCTCGGTGACCCAAGCGGCTCCGCGACGCACGGTGGCAAAAGTCCGGTCTTTGCGGCGGTGCTTCCGCCGGGTCCCAAGCCACCCCTGCCTCCCAAGTCGTCCGTTCCGTCGCCTCTTCCGCCCACTCCGCCGTCGTCAACCGGGGGACAGGACGGGCGCAGGGGGGGCACATCCATCGTTGGAGCAGGGCAGAGCATCGCCATCTCGAGGAACGTACTCAAGGGCCCGGACACGGTCCTCCTGCCTCGACGTCCACCACACCACGCAGCACTCTACTGCTGCCTACCATCACCTCGGCGCCAACAGCAGTTGGTCCTCCTGCCTCGACGTCCACCGCGCCACGCAGCACTCTACTGCTGCCTACCATCACCTCGGCTCCAACAACAGTTGGTCCTCCTGCCTCGACGTCCACCACACCACGCAGCACTCTACTGCTGCCTACCATCACCTCGGCGCCAACAGCAGTTGGTCCTCCTGCCTCGACGTCCACCACACCGACAGCACTTGATCCTCGCCGCCCACTGCTCTTGGGGGCCGCACTCGGCTTCGCATCGCCGGTGCTTGCCGAGATGTCAAAGAAAATTGCTCAGGTCGAGACCCTAAAGGGACAAACCAGTTCATCTGGGAAGGATGGCGATCCATGGGACGAGTTGGTGAATTTGGCAAGCGAGGCACTTCAAATTCTGCACACGCTCAACACACAGTCATTACCTGATCTAATCGAGACCATCAGACCTGTGCAAGTTACGTCAAGCTTTGTCGGTGCCATCCCTGCAGGTATCCCCCCACACACACAGAAATCCACAATCAAGGACGAGTGCAAAACCACTGTGGACTCGCTGCTTGGTCTGATCGTGGATACACTGATCGATGGCAAATCATTTGCTGGAGAGCTCACTTATCATGACATACTGGTAACTGATGGACGATGTGCCATCAGAGTGCCCGCTCGCCATCTCGGCAATAGAGAGAACGCTGAGAAGGACATGGGCTTCGTACATGGTCTATTGGATCAGATCTTCAGCGCGCCATATCCTCCTCATGTGGATCACCTCTTAGAGATGCTGCAAAATGTTCCAGCAGATTACGACACCGATGATGCCGTGAGGATGCGATACTTACTCGGCATAAAGCACCACTCCAGCATGGCTTCGATGGCAAGGATTATTACACTTCTCTTAAACTTTGCCCAATGCAAAAACGGTTTGCCAGAATCAGAGTTACAAGTCCTCCGACAGAAACTTGATGAAGCAATGAGTGACAAGTTGAGGAAAATGGAATGGCTAAACAAGTTGAATCAACACCTGCTGCTCCAACACGTCCGCAAGAGACCCAAAAAGAAGAGCCAGCCCACAAATCAACAAAATCCACCACTGTCAGATCAAAACGACTTGTTCGATTTGTCCTTCTATCATCGGACCTTCTCCTATCACGCGCCCGATTATATGTTGGACACGAATGATCAAGTTCAACTCGAGGACTACTTAGAGATCTATGAGATCTTAGTTTATCACTTCGGGAATGTGGTGCCCGAGCTCATAATGGGGCTGCAGGCTGCTTCCGACATTCACCCGTTGTAAGTTGATCTTATTTTCTTCTTAAGTTTTATGAGCTCATTCTATTTGTTTGCCCGTACTGTTCAATTGTCGCAGGCTGACTAATTGCTTTTCACTATGATGCGTGTAGGATCAAGAGCACCTGTGAGACATACATGAAGCGGTGACCTGTCCTGCATCCATGCTCGGCTCAAGCAAAGACCATGCACGACAAGACATGAAGATGAACTCGGCTCATGGAAAGAAGTGCTCCATTGAAATATCATTTGGCAGATTTTGGGATTCTAACTCCTGTATGGATAGTGTTTTTTCAGCCTGGCGACTTAATGCAAACATGGAGCTTTTTGGGATTATAACTCCTGTATGGATAACCGTGGTGTATTTGCCTCCTAATATTTGTATTTGTACAAACTAAAATTCTTCTCCTAGCTCATGATTATGCATTTAACTGTCCTCCCCAGATTAAGAGTCAGAATTCCAGTTTGCAGTTGGGCGCACAAGAAGGAGATGAGTACTCAGTTAGTTTGTGTCTTGACTTTGGCTTCAAGACCCTAGATGTTATGACTGCAGCGAAACTTCTTGATGATGCAGAAGTTAAGCAGGTCGAGGAATCTGGTTTTTCAACTTTCCTAAACCTACAGTTGGGAACAATCTGCGAGCGCAAGGAAACCAATTTGTGTATGAAACTAGTTGATCTTGAAGAGAATAGGATCAAAGTGCAACTACAGAAAGATGTAATTGGATACATCACACCAGAGGAGATCTATCATCTCTTGAGACTGCCCCGAGGTGATAAGGCCCCCCTTAAATACAATAAGCAACAACAGAAAGACTTTGCTAAATTGCGAACTGAATTGGGGGATCCAAAAATGTCGTTGGAAATTGCAGATATATTGGCCTTGATGAGAAGAGAGGACAAAACATTGAGGTCAAATGTTTTTTCCTCATTCTCATTTCAAAATTTCTAATACCTACTACTCAACAAAAGATAAACGTAAATGCAGTCATGTACACACAGGATATGACAAGCATCAAGGGCTATGACTTTTGTGCAATAGTGTATGAGCATTTGAGGGACTCTATCAGAACTTGGAAGGCCAGGGACTCTTAACAAATCTGACAAGTCAATGACTATGCCTGGTTGCATAAAATAATTCTGGTAAGCATTCTGGTGCTCTCTGTTTTTGTGTATAGAGCCATGTTTAACTGTATATTCGGTTGTCAGGGATACATTGTGGATAACTTGAAACTGACGGAGATTGAGGATAAGAAGTGTCCTCGGATCAATAAGTATACTATGGAGACTTTGATGCGTACTATTGGTAACGCTAAGTGCCACCATGGCAGGATCTCCTTCGACAACTTTAAGGTATTGATCATCTCTTTATCTTGAAAGTATACTATGGAGACTTTGATGACTAAGAGTCCCATGTGCTCTGAAAACAATATGCCTTCCATGCTTATATTTCATTTTATGTGGTTCACTTGTCAGGCCCTCCTACCATTTGGGATATTGAACTGTAAACTGACCCATCTAAGTTTAGGATGCTAGAATTTCCTGGACCCTGAAATATTTTAATTTATTCTGCATTGTTAATCAATACTAATAATTTGGAATTTCCCTTATAGAAGTTCACAGAGAACTAATTATTGTTATTCTGATAATCATTGCTAATAATCATGCTTAAATCTTGTATCATGATTTTGAAGTTTGGCATATGAGCTATCAATATTTTGTTACCATTAGTGCCGTACTTGGCTTCAAATCTTACATCTTCTCTTCAATTTCCCATTTCAGTTGAAAGCTCTAGAGGAGACCTGCTATGCGGAATCATCAAGATTTTACATCCAGTCCCCAGTTGACTCCCAACATTCTGCCGTGGTAACTTCTGGAGTGCCTCCTGAGACGCAGATGCCCATGCCAATGCAACTTCTCCATCAAGCGCATGGGCTCCTTTCTGCAGTGCAGCCAGTTGCTCGATCTATTGGAATTGACCCAGAAGCAGTTGATGAATGCATAGCTGGACTTGCTCTCCAACGAGTGCATGGGCTCCTTTCTGCAATGCAGCCACTTGACTTAGAAAAATTTGGTGCATGCATAGCTGGAATTGCTCAATCTGGTGCTGTAAACAGGGGACTCGCTCGATCTGATGCTGGTGCTGTAAACAGGGGACTCGCTCGATCTGATGCTGGTGCTTCCTGCAGCTTTTCTGACGGAGTTTTTGGCAATCCCACAACTGAAATCAGTGGAATTGCTGAAGATGCTGAAGATGCTGAAGCTGCCAAGACAAAGAAGGCAACTGTGCATGAAGAAGAGACTTCCTGCAGCTTTTCTGACGGAGTTAATGGCAATCCCACAACTGAAATCAGTGGAAATGCTGAAGCTGCCAGGGCTGCCAAGACAAAGAAGGCAACTGGTCGTGCCCAGAAATCTGCTCCTAGGAAGAATGCTGCAGAAGTTGGTTCCAAGAATCCTGCTGGGGAGAATGCTGCTAAGACGAATCCTGCTCCGCCTACTTCGCGTTGCACCACGAGGTCCATGGTGAGGCCCCCTGTGCTCATACACAAAGGCGAGGTAGTGAAAAACTACGGTGCTCTTGCGGGTGGTGATGAAAGTCCACCTGCTAAACCAATTAAGAAGCAGGTCAAAAGGTGATGGTGGTCTGTGAATCATAAACTTTGATGTCTTGTACATAATTGTCTTTTGGTCTCTATGTTTGACGAAGACTTGAATCTGTGATGGGCTGTTGGGACTGCCGGGTGTGCTATTACCTGCTGGATATATGCCTAAGTATAATCTTCAGAGAAGTAGGACACTCATGATCCTATGGAGATCTTGGCACCTACGCTGTGACGTTACCCATGGGAAAGGGGATGAGACCATCGCCCGATCTTCCTCTTTCTTGCTCAGCTATGACAGGGATTTGCAGAACTTGTCGTGCCAAAATATTCCCAGCAATGGTATCGCCTTTAATATGACTTTGCCTGGTACTAATCATATTTGTGACTCTGTGGGTGGACAGGAAGGATTGCGACAACATATGTCATTGGCAAAAGCCGATTGAGGGAAGGCTGAAAATTAATGTTGATGTGTCCTTCGTACCGGCTACTGGTAAGTCTACGGTCGGTATTGTTGGGAGAGACCACCATGGGCTGATCGTCTTGCCTGCAAGCCTTGCCATCGACAACTGCAATGATGCAGAAGAAGCTGAAGCATGTGCGATCAGGGAGGGGATGAAACTGTGCCTGGAACACAACCTGATGCTAGCCTCCATCGAGTCTGATTGTGCAAACACGGTGGCTGCTTCCAAAAATCCTTCTGCTGCCGCTTGCAGGAGCTGGGGCATTTACAAGGACATCGAGCTCCTCAAAGCTGCTTTACCTGGCTGTGATATTATTAAAACTATTAGATTGTGCAACTCTGTTGCCCATCACCTAGCTAAGATAGCCAGAACTGACGCGGCAAGCAAAATTTGGCTGCCTCCCTTTCCAGATTTTATTTTAGGTCTTTGTGTAAAGGATGCTGGTGCGAACTTGGTTAATGAATGAGGTTTGTACCGTCGCAAAAAAAAAATGGAGTAACTGAAAGTTTACACTCAAACAAGTTTCAGTAAGCAACACTACTGATTTGGAGTACAAGTAGTAATCACATTTATAACCTTAGCTCCATGTTACAGGAGTACTGAATCAAGGCCAGCGGTAATGTCAAGCAAAATTATTGTGTCAAGTTGCAGTATGACAAGAGAGTACACTAACCAGAATAAGGATCTTGATGGCTCCTAGTCAGCGACAGTATCAACGCCTGCACCCTACATGTCAAGTTCAGCTTTTTTTAGATTTTGGAACAAGTGCTCTGTCAGTACTCCTTCAATGTCAAACAGGAGTACAAGCACAATCAAGTTCAGTGCTCCTTCAATTTTGCAGTACATTTTGCAAAATTTGCAAGCACTACAATTTGCACTTGATATGTGTATACATTTGGACAGTAAGTTGACAGTAATTTTTGCACTATTCCATCGACAGATTAAGCACTACAACATATAGCTACTCGAAATAGAAGGTGATGTCATAAGTTTATCTCAAAAGACATACATATTACACAAAAGACATGGTTGCGAACATGGTATTTCAAAATGAACAAATGCATAGAATTCTTAAACACATGTTATGGACAAAATTCATCAGAACACCTGGCTATCAAGACATACATGGCCTTCACTGTACTCGTAGAATCCCCATTTGCATGGATGCAAAGTAATAATAGCCAGGTGTTGGATCCCAGTGTATCAACTATATTGAGAAGGTTATGCATTTTCTTGACTAAGCCAGGAGTTCTGGGGACCGGACTAAATGCATGCTACAGTTTTCCTACTGGACAAGAGTTACTATGATATCATAGGAAATAGAACAATGCAATCCATCTAAAGCAAGCATACGGTCCAAAGTTGAGCCAACGCCAAACGCGTTAGGCACGCCACGGTGAAGGAAGCAAGCAAGGCAAGTAGCATACCTTTAGAATAATCAAGTTGAGCCTAAATCCCTGAATACTTTTGCAGGTTGCACGATTCCAGCAGGATTTCTTAGTAGGTGGAACAGCAGGAACATCATAGAGCTGGAGCAAAATAACTTTGTCAAAATCATTGTATGACTTAGTACAATTGTAAAACTTTAGTTTCTACACCGTGCAGCTGCTGGAATTTTGCCTACTGGCCACGAGTTACTACAATCATTGTACTACTTGTACATGAACATCACAGAGGTGGAGCAAAACAACTTTGTCACAATCATTGTACTACAGTTTTATGTAATCCTGGTTTTTAGAGTAGAAGGTATTCATTTTTCTTGAAGACAAGTTTATAGAGTTGAGGGGCCTCATTTTTCATGAAGTTACAAGTATATGATGCAAGAAATATAAATGCACTTACTACACAACTTTCACCTCATTTTTCTTGAAGTTACAAGTATATGATGCAAGAAATATAAATGCACTTACTACACTACTTTCACTAATCAAATAATGGAACGGATATTTTTTAGAAATAGACTAATAGTGCATTTCATGATCTCATGAAAATCAAGTCGTGCAGCGTGTTAAACATTTCTAGTATTATATATGTAAATTTATTCTTTAAAGACCAATGTGGTGCCATCATCAGCAAAAATATGAACCAAACCAAACTGACCAGAGCAGCCGTTGCTCTTGAGATATTGACCCATCCATCAGGACACTTAATGATCTCCAGGTACATATGTTGATCATGATAAGGACAACCTGCAGAGTTTCATCCCAAAATTCACTATCAATGAGTAGTCAACTCGCATGAACAAAACCGGTATCAACAAAACTACTCCGTGTACTATAAATAAACAGCTGTACAGGTACAGGGGTAGAATGTATGGATGGCAGAAAAATGTTCAATAGATTACTGAAAAAGATTTGGGAAGAAAATGTAAAATTATGTTTATTTTATCATAATAATTCAGTGTGACAGAATATGTTGCTTAGTGAACGTAGTTGTAAGATAACAGAGCCACGTGAGAATCTCAACCAAACTACCAAGCTCCAGCGGTAGGTGTATAGATTGTTAGAAGGAGTTTCAAGAAGCGATGTAATATGCTAGAGCCTCGATAACACATTTGCCACTGGTTGTGGCATCCCTGCAAACTTCAGTGAGAAAAGAGATGCAGAAAACACCACACTGAGCATTGTTATGTGCTCTGAACTTAGGAACGGATGTAATTACAGCCAAATAATGACAGATATAGGCATCTCACTGTAAATCTGAACAAAACCATAACCAATCTAAACGGAACTTGTGATGGTTAATAGAGCATGCAACACTACATGGGAACATAGAAACGATCAGGAACGCACACTCACTGAACACATGTGATAAACCATGTCAAGTTTTTACATGAATGGCTCTTTCTTTAGATTAAAAAACAAGTCTAAAATACCATCTAAAACAAAAAGAAACAAGGGTAGGGGTTATAACAGAAATCGTGCAATGGAAAGCAAGAAAAATTGAGGAGGTGGGGGACTGAACACTGGGGGAACCCACATACTTGGCGCCAGCGGAGGCAGAGCTGAGCGGAGAGGGCGGCGTCTAGGCGCAGGGGATTGGGGTACTAGACGGCGTCGGACCTCCACGGGAAGAGTTCCTTGCCCACAACGTGACGCGGCTTCGGTGGAGGGAGGCCTGCACAGTTAATGTCATAAGCTGATTAGCAATGTCATGAAGTATACTTGTCCCAGGACAGAGCAAACAACTGACCGAATTGGCCATACAATTTCAAGCAATTATGCAAGGAGATCTTGCAACTACTCACACACGGCATTAGTGGATTGAAGTAAGGATAGCAAGTATAGATCAATAGCAAGCATAAACAGTTGGATTGCAGTTGGAGTACTAAGAATTTATCATGTGTTTCAGATGACATCATTAGGGCATCAAACGTGTTCTAATTACAGTAAATATAAAGTACAGCTACAAAAAGCAATACTACTAAAATTGACAGTAAACACAAGAGCTTATATATATTGATGGTCCTATAGATTACAGCTTCAAAAGGCAATTTTAAAAAGCAGTTTCGATTCACAACAGAGTATACAAACAACAAAGAAAATCGAACAGTGTGAAGCTTATTTTTATCTTCAGTCACAAGTTTAGATTATTCTGGAGGAATAGAATTAAAGATCATACAAAGCTACTTGTCCCAGGACACAGATAAAGCATGGTTTCACAATCTAAGATTCTCTTCCAAATACCTGCATCAGGGATCTCATTTGCAGTTGGTGCAAAGAGCATGGTTTCACAATCATTTTCTACAGCTACTCTAAGATTTTTCTTCCAAACAAACAACTCCTAGTGCTTACAGCCATCTACTGTTTCAAGCTACTGAATGAGTAAGATTTTCTCCTTGTTCTTCCAAACACTCTACCGCATGAGTAAGATTTTCTTCCTAGTGTTTCAAGCTACACCATATGAGCTAGTGTACACGAACATATACAAACTGGAGTACTTTGGGTGGAAAAAATTCAAGCTACTCATGGGAGATTAAGGGGTACTTCTTCTGACGGTAAAAGGGACAAGAGTGGAAGCGCTCCTCACCTCGTGGGCGCAGTGCTCGACGGCGAGGAGGACTCCGTCGTGCGCGGGGAGCGCTCCGCATTGCCCCCACTGGATCCCTGCCACCGAATCGCCGACGGCTGGGGCTCGCCGCAACCTCGTCTCTGACATCGCCGCCACCGGATCCGTGAATGAAGGTCGAAAAAATCAACCGTTTTCACGGATCCAGGAGAGGCAGTGCTCGCTTCGTATTCGTCTCAGTCGATGGTGAGAAGGCGGCGCGGATTCGGCGTCGGTGTCGCGTGGGAAGAAGAACTGCGGCGAGGAGAAGAAGGGGGCGGAGCACAAGGCGGCGATGCGGCGTAGAGACGAGGAGGAGCAGAGATTCAGAGAAAGAACGCAGCAAGGATGGAAATAGCCTCCTTGTGAAATGGCAGTACACGTCAGCACCGACGACCCACCGTACGCAAAACAACTTTATGATGGGGCTCGGGGGTCATTTCTCTTTAAATAGCTCAGGATAGAGTAAAAATGCATGTACCGTCCTGGATGTTGCCGGCCATGTCCACGATGGTCCTCAATGTCTGAAAATGCATCAATACAGTCCTGGATGTTGCGTACGATGCCCATGGACGGTCCTAGCTACGTATGCCTACGTATGGAGCTGACATGGCAAGTGAACGGGCCCACGACGACGCGGAGCGAGGCCTCGCCGAACAGTTCCCGACTGTGAACCCTACATCGAGAAATTCCCCACCCGAGACGCGAGGGAGTAAAGCTAGCGGCGAGGTGGAGCTTGGCGGCGACGGCGGGAGGTCGTCGGAGATGCAAGGAAAGCGTCCGCCATCGCCCTGCTCCTCCACGCCTTGGAGCCGCGAGGGAGTAAAGGTAGCGCTCGCCTCGGAGCCGCCCCGTCCGCCGTCGCCCTGCTCCTCCACGCCTCGGACCCGCAAGGGAGTAAAGCTAGCGCTCGCCTCGGAGCCGCCCCGTCCGCCGTCGCCCTGCTCCTCCACACTCCCGCCGCCGTCGCCCTGCTCCTCCACACTCCCGCCGCCGTCGCCCTGCTCCTCCACGCGCCCGCCGCCTCTGCCAACCGCTTCTCGCACAGCATCCTCCTCGCCGCGCTGCTCAAGTCCCGTGAGCTGGCAGCCGCGCGCAAGCTGTTCGACAGAATGGCTGAGAGGGACACCATTGCGTACAATTCCATGATCCGTGAGCTTCTCTTTTTTCTGCTCTCTCTATATGTTTGGTTCTGAAATTTGTTTTTTCTACTGTCGTTTGGTTCAGATTTGGAAGGGTGCGTGTAACATGTGGAAATGGGAGGATGAATATGAGGATTTTTGCTGAATAATTGTCAAGATGTGCAAGATCAGAGTGTGGGCAGTAGCTCAATGCAAAGGACATATGCAGTGAAAGAAAAAGGAGAAGAAATCATGAAGAGAAAGAAGCATTTGGTGACAGGTGCAAGGAGTACTCCAGGTTCAAGCACTGCAATAAGCATCTGGTGGAGATCATTTGGCTGCTGAAATCTGTGATATTTGGTCTAGGGCTGTTAGTGTTTCTCGTGTTTGTGTATGTGATCAAGCACTGATATATGTGTTAGTGCTTGATGTAATGGAACAATGTAGTCTGTGATGTAATGCAACAATGTGTATGCGATGAAGCATTCTAATAAATTATGGCCACATTTGCAATGTTTTATTTCAGTTGCCAGAAAATTTCATAGATAGTAAAGCCAAATAATTTCACAGGCTTGGCAATATGGTGCCAGCAAAATGAAACATAGTTGCATATAGAAATACTTGGAACTTGAAACATAGGTGCATAGAGAAATTCATGTGTTGAAGTAGCACATGCCAACAAAATGAGTACTGTCAACATCAAACAAAAGATACAATCTGCAACATTAGTGCAGTGTTGAAACTATCAACATTAGTGCACTAAGCACCAGGAGGTGGGCCTTTGAGATAATCAAACATGGATTCTTTCCTTGGTTTTTTGAAAGGTGCCATGTTGCTGGAGCTGCTTCCCTGCCCTGATTTCCTTTTAGTCTGCACTTCCCTGGCCATTTGCCTTGCTTCTTCCTGTAGTTTAAGCTTAGCTTCCTGTAATTCTTTTGTCCTAGCTTCTTGATCTTGTCTCCTCTTCTCTGCAAGTGCCAGCCTAGCTTGCTCAGCTTCTTTTCTCCTAGCTTCCTGATACAATCTTCTCTGCTCTGCAGCTTTCTTTTTCTCCTCTTGTTGTTTCTTTTTCTTCTCTGCAGCTTCTAACTTCTTTTGTTCAGCAGCAAGCTGCTTTGCTTCCCTCTCAAGCCTTTTCTTCTCTTCATTAGCTAATTTCCTAGCTAAAGCTTCAGCTTTCTTTTTCATGAGTGCTTCAGCTCTCTGTTGTTCCTCTTGTGCCAGTTTGGCCATAGCTGCATCAAACTTTTCTTGATCTGCTATATCTCTTCTCTGAGCTGCTTCTTTCAGCTTTGCTGCTGCCAAAACATGCCTTTTCCTTAGCAAGTTCTCCTCTTTACTTATTGTAGTTGGTTGTACTGGCATATCGCTCGGCACATTCTCCTGGATGAATGTGCAGTCAGGTAGAGGAGTGAACTGAGCTGGCTCTCCTTGCCTACTTGTTGTCTGCAACATTTTGTAATGTAATAATTCATTAAGTATTACAGGTTCTCCCCATAACATACTGATAAACACAAGTACAAAGGAAATCACCTCATCTATTAATTCATTAAGTACTTCAGGTTCATATGTTTGTGTGCCCTGTCCAATGAATGTCATTGTATGCAAGTGATGTTCCTGTAAAAAATAATAGCAATGAAATTAGCCAAGGAAATGTGCTACACAAAAAAGGAGAAGCATTATAAGATAGTTACCTTTGTTACAAGTGCCACATCTTCTACAAGAATGTCTTCAACATCTGGTTCTGCCCTCACCTTCGTTGCATTTTTCTCAGGAACTAATCCTAGCTTGCAATCAGTACAACCACCCTTGTTGTGGCCTGCCTTCCCACAGTAGCTGCAATGCTGGATTGTTCCATGCTTACTCATTTTCTTCTCTCCTTTCTTTCCTTCTTTCTCTTCTGGTTGTTGCCTTCTATTCTAGTCACCTCGCTCGCCGTCACGGTCACCTCGCTCGCCGTCACGGTCACCTCGCTCGTCGGCACGGTCACCTCGCTCGCTGCCGTCAACCCCGTCAATCACCTCCAGCCGGCGACGATCACCTCCAGCCCCCGCGTTGTCGCCGTTCACCTCGAGCTTTCCGCGGCGAAATTACAGAATCAGGCGAACGTGGACAGTAAATGACTCGTCACTTTGATCGTGGGGCCGAAATGCAAATATTGCCACGTCCTGGGCCTCGCTCCGCGCCGTCCTGGGCCGGTTCCCTTGCCACGTCTGGCCCATACGATCAGCATACATAGCCAGGACCGTAGATAGACATCGTGCGCACGATCCAGGACTGTATTGGCGCATTTCGTGACATCGAGGACCATGGTGGACATGGCCGGCAACATCCAGGACGGTACATGCATTTTACTCGTTCAGGATATTAGTGTGTGTGTGTGTGCGCTATTTTTGACTCGTGGGGGTGTTGCGTTCTTGTTAGAAGTTTTGCTTTTAAATGTTATTAAATTTAGTTCTAAAAAATATTAAATTTTTCAAATGGGCAATGGCCTTGATAAACTCGCATATAGTTCATTGCCCGTGGGATGATTATGAGGGACACTTTAAATAATATTTAGCCAACTTTTGATCCAATGAAGAAAATGTAACCACGTCACATGTCTGGGATGGCACCATCCTAAAACTTACTTTAGGAGGTCCTTTGATGAAACTCTTATGCGTTTAGTGGATGAAGTTACCTAGATGTTCTCTGAATATTGGTGAGGACCATGATGCTATTCTTTGGGAATTTGAACACAAGTGGGTCTAATTTGTTAGCTTCATGCATACGTTCATTAATTATAGCAGCACGTAGGATCTCGTTGTCATCGTGAGATCTGAAACTAGGTAAAACCTTGTGTGCAATCCCGTCACTGGAGACCTCCATGTTCTTTCCCACCTTTTACTCGTGGCACAGGACACCCCACTTCAGCCTGCGTTACCAATCCCTCGACACCATGTGCATGATGATCGGACATTAAGATCCCCCCAAGAGTTTATTTCTTACTATGGCTTGTTTATCGCAACATAGTCCTGACTAGGGACGGTTTGAGCAAGAGACGGTTAGTTTTTTATTTGTCATGTCTTTTCTCTGACGTACCTGACTTTTGCAGCCACTTACTCTTTAATTGTATTGTTGTTGTTGCTTGGGATGAAATACCGCCATCGCCTCCGTCCCCGCTGGCCATAGCCCACCGCCGGTCACCGCCCACCATCGCCTCCGTCCCTGCTCGCCACAGTCCCCGGCGGCCATAGCACGCCCGCTGTCCCCTCCAGCAACTAGGTCCCCACCGGCCATAGCCCGCCGCCGTCCCCTACGACAACCGCACCACTAAGCTGCATCGCCGGCGTCCTCACTGCTGCAGTTCGCTCGTTTCTGATTTGACCGAGCTACTCGCGAGTAGCTCGCGAGTTCACCGAGTCGAGCCGAGCTCGACTTTTGGACTCGTTTTGTTGAACGAGCCGAGTTCGAGTAGCTCGGCAGTTCACCGAGTTTGAGCGGCTCGGCTCGAATTCCAGGCCTAATTATTGAGTGGCTCAAATGACATACCATTAGAGGCACAAATCAAAAGTGTCTCAAATGGTATAGCATTTGAGGCATTATTGAGTGCCACTATAAACTGCCTCAAATGGTACCTTTTGAGGCACTCTAAACTGCCTCTAATGCTCACCTTTTAAGGGATTATTGAAAAATGCCATAAAAGACTTTTAGCTTCAAGAGTAAATGCTGCACTTTTTTATTTGTCTCAAAAAACTTTTTAAGGTATTTTTTGGACTTTTCGAGGCATATTATTTAGTGCCTCAAGATCCAGGACGTGATGTAGTGTGGGGCGCGTAGCACGGGTTGGCACGGCCAATGGGGCGTCTTCGTTCTAGAGCATGTTGAGGTGCTCCATGCCACGCGCGACCCTGCAGACGACGAGTCCTTGACATATACTAGCACCCAAGGGTCCTTGCTTATCAACTGGTCCATTATCATGAAAGCAGTATCGGCAGTGAGCAGCGGGATCTCGGCGCCGGTCAATCAGGGCGATGGCCTCCCAACGCGCCAGAGGATCGGAGCTTGTGTGCCTGTGCAACTCGGCACACTCAACGGCATTCCATTTCCATGGCATGCCCACGCGCACCATGTGTGGCCAGCCGCCAGCTGCGGATGTAGACTAGGTTTGGGTCGTCGGTCGAGCGAGCAATCGAGTACATGATGTAATGAGAAAAAAAAAAGCATGTATCGATGCGAGTGGTACTGGTTTGGGTCGACTGGTAGAGCGCCTCGAGGTTTCCAAAATTCTGAATTTTTTGAAATTTAAAAATTTCAGTAAATGGTCAAACTGGGAAACAAAAAACCGAATTTCCAAAATTTAGGTTTTGATTTCGTTCGATAATCGGTCGAGATTTCTGGTTACCCCTGACCACCCTTGGTTTTTTTTTTCTACCGGTAACTAGAACATTGGTGAGCATCAACCCAGAAAATGTATCTCCAACAAGAGTCTCAAACCACTGACCTAAATGCGGATCAATTCAACTTGAGAAAGTATAGTATCTCCCCTTGGTCGAGTCACATTCCTTGAACTACTTGATGGAATCCATGGATCTCTTCAGATATCAATATGAGCTCCCCTACCCACTCCCCAATTGCACCCTCGTTTTAAAAGTCTAAACCCCGGCTAGAATGCTTTGTGGGGTGTAGAAGATCTATTCTCCGGTCCAACCTTTGGAATATCCCCATCCATATAATACTTTCGGCTAAGAAGTTGTCCATGTATAGAATCATGAGTTTAGGTTAGACGCAAACATTGTTTTGCTAACATAGCAAGATTTAAACTGTGTAGGTCTCTAAACCCTAGGTGTACAGATTCCACCACCCGGTCAATGCATTTTCTTTTCGAGTATTTGTCGCCTCATCGGAAACCAGCAATCTGATCATCCATTATGGATTTACAACCCAAATGCAATTTGACCACCAACATTGCATACGAAGGAATTGATATACAATTTAGGAGTATCTCTTTTCCTGTGAGTGATAGTGTTTCCTCTTTCCAACCACCCAGTCGCTAACAAACTCAATCAAGTAGATGTTAGACAAATACTATCTTTGTGCTTTAATTTGGAACTTCATGAAATTGTGGTTCTTATTTTTTTTTCGGTTCTGTCCATTCATCTCTTTTGCTAAATTGAATCATCGCTAGTGTAACTGATAGGCGGAAAAAGACCTCATACGTGGTGAACAATTTGGAAAGAGCGTGGTGAGGCCATGGAGTGCGCCGGGCTTCGAGTTGCTGTAGAAAGATGATTTTAGGGACGTCGGAGGGAGATAATTTTAGCGGTTTGTAGATACAAATTTACATAACCGATAAAGGTGAAGAATACCCACATGGTCAAATTAGATACTCCCTCCGTTTACAATTACTTTGCGTTCTGGGTTTAGTCGATTTGTTTTTTAAGTTTGACCAAATATATAGGAGAAAATATAAACATTTACAACAAAATTTTAACATTATTAGAATCTTTATAAGATATATTTTCACATTATATACATTTAATATTATACATGTTGATATATTTTTTCATATATACTTGGTCACTTTGAAAATACTCATAATATGAAGTAAATAAAAAACGGAGGGAATAGGTTAGAGGACCTGACATTAAAATCCAAAGCCGACAACCACCTTAAAGTTTCGCCATAACCATCGTCCATGGATGTGCAGTATTTGTTGACAAAATTAATGTGATCTTAACCTAACTAGTGCACATATTCAACTTTAGGTTCAACCAAAATCTGTCCTATGAGTTCAGGTGTCAAGGTGAGCATCACCCAAATTTAAAGACCTTGGAATTAATTCACACAACATAATCATATATTATAGTGTGACATTTATCACGTACAAGGTCGGACGGCCGGGAAAAACAAACTCCGTGCTTGCGTGTGGGTGAGTCGAGTAGTGGTTGGTGTGGGCAATTCATTCGATACAATACAAGAAGGTACGTACAAGCCAACCACTTATTGTCATTTTTTCACCGAGGTTTGCTGTATTTCTTCAGAATATGGTTCAGCATTTGTACGTTATGTATATAAGTACTTACAATAGCTTGATCGTTCACCCTCTACTGCGTACTCAGGCATTCTCTGATGCAACCAAAAACGATTAATTCTGGGTTTGACCGAGGCGCACAGGCAAAGCAAGCTTCCTGCAAGTGTCTGCGCGCAAGCGCAACCCAAGTACCCAACCGTCTGAGACAAAGCTCATTCTTATCCTCCCAGTCTCTCTCCTAGTCTACTGTAGCTGAGAAAGGCGACCGGAGAGGCAACTCGTTTCCGGCGTTGGATTCGCCGTCTCCCTTCCCCCGAGGGCCTCGTGCTCGTCGGTGTGGAAGGGGTCGCCGGATCTGACGCCTGGAACTGTATAGCTGTAGGTCTTAGGCCTAGTAGCTTAGGTTTTCGGCTGTTCATCGTTGTGGCTTCGGCGGCGACGTTGGCGGCGGTGAATAAGTGTGCTCTGCCCAGTTCTCCTGTGGGGATGGGTTGTGGAGCCAGATGTTCCGGTCGAGGTCGGCGTTGCGGCGGCGGCGGCCTCGACATGGATTTTGTCCTCCATCTCCGCCGACGCGACGGCGTTCGCTCTGCCGCCGGCGTGGGGATTGTGAGGCGTGTGCAGGAGCGGGCCCTGGTTGCCGTCGGGCTTGCTGGTGACGGCAGGGAACGCTGGAGCCTGTCTACATCAGTGCTAGGTGAGCGGAAGCTGGCTGCCGGATTTGCTTCTTTCCCTCAACGTCGTTGGGCGGAGTCAGTGGATCTGGAGCTCGGTGATGACCGCGGGGTTTGGCCCCGGCCGATGCGCCACAAAGTGGTATGGCTCGTCTCCGACGAGTCGCTCTTGAGGTCCTTAAAGCTGCCAGTCAGCGAGGAGGTTGTGCCGAGTTTGGGCTGCAGGTGTGTCGTCTCCTCTTCTTCTGGGTGCTGCTCCGGCGGCTCCATGGTTGGGCGACGAGCGACGGCGTGCTGCACGGAGGATCCCAGGGGCTTCGTTGCTTCTTCCTTTTCTTTCGGGGTTCTTTGTGTAAAAGTGCTGAGACAGCTGGGTTTCCAGCGTCTTCCTTTGTTTGTCTACCTGTACTGTATGACTCTGTCTTTCGTACGAATATTATGCATACTGTTCTAAAAAAAAAAAACCCGTGACCCGTCAAACACGAAGTACTGATCGATGTACTAGCAAGTCTTTGGTCATTCTGTATTTCTGTCTCCTGTAGACTGTAGTCTTGTTCCCTTCTCCCCTCTGCGACCGTCTGTTTGTGCGGTGGCAACTTCTCGGGAGTGCGTCTGCCGCTGCTTCGTCCGGCTTCGGCGGCAGGCGGGTGGCGAGTGGGTACAAGGCCGGGGGAGGTGGAGGAGCTGCGAGGCGGCTGCTGCGGGGTGGAGTGGAGAGATGGTGGTGGATCTGTCCATCTCCGGCGGAGGTGGTGCGGCGCAGGCCCGGATCCAGGGCAGAAGCGGCTCGGGGCCCTGCCCCGGCCGATGTTTCTCATCCGTCTTCAGATCCAGCTTCCAGGAGTTGGTGGATGTTGCGGCTCTTCGACGCCTTGGTGCTAGGAGCTCTTCTGCTCCACGGTGGCGGGCTCCGGCTGGAGTTCGTCGAGGTTCGGTTGGCGTGTTGCAGCGGTGCTGCTCTCGGGTTTCTTCTGTTTTTCGTTGCTTGTATTTTGGCCTTGTACTGGTTTCCTCTAGTATGAATACAAGTATGAAAATTTCAAAAAAAAAAAACTTCTCGGGAGTGGACTAGCGGTGGCAAATCAGCCCTGGCTTTGGCATATGCCGCATGCATGCCAAACAGAACGAGGATAATATGATGATGATGATGCGTTGCCCAAAAATTCGGGCACTTGCTCTAAAATAATCGCTCCGTTACAAAATATGATATATTTTGGCTATTTTCACTTGGACTAATACAGACCGAAACAACTGAACCTAGGATGAAAAAAGAGTGGATACAGACGGACCGAATGGTGTCATATTTGTTTTCATATTTTTTTATTTTTTGCAGAAGTGGAAACGAAACCTCGGAAATAAATATTGTTCGACTGAATACGGTACAGACACAGAACATAAAGTAAATGTTTGCCGGAACCAAGAGACACCTGAATAATGCAGAAAAACTCTACCAAACCAACAAACTTGTCAAGTTTCTAAAATGAATAAAATGTAAAAAATCATTATTATGTAGGGCCTAAACATGGTCGCTTTTAATCTATTTTATTCACATCTTAAATTGTGTCTAGATGTTTCCACTAGAATTTCCGGACCTGCTAGATTTGGAAAGCGATGGGTAGGAAGAACGGAAAGTTCCATATTACCGGAAATGGAAATTTCGTTTCCGTGGTCGTTCCGCCGGAATCCGTTTCCGTTTCCACATAATTTTTTCGTTCCGCAAAGTTCCGTTTCCTTCTCCATATTCCCATTTTATTTCCTTTTTCTTGGAAAACTCGGAAAGATTCCGTTCGGTTTTCATCCCTAAGTGAACCAATACAAAAAAATATATGTTTAGATACATGTGGATCGGTAAAAAACTAAAACATCTTATTTTTGAAAGCGGAGGGAGTAGTGCATTACTTTATCACAAACAATCTATGAGCAATGAGCATGAGAAAGAATCAAACAAATTTATTAGAAATATAAATGTGGAAAACAGGGCACCAAGAAACAGCTGAATTGATGAATACACATGTTTATCTCCTTTCTCTATTGGTGACCCTAGGAGCCGGTCGCCCGACGCAAGGGCTCTCAAATCGGTTCCTTTCCCAACCGTCCGATCAACATCAAATGCCTAATCAACCATAGTGTATTTTTTTTGCATTTTAGACCCTCATGTTTTGAGAAATAAACTCTAACACCAAGCTTCTCCACTTAAAACGAAAGTGTATATCTCTTTGTCGCTGACCTTTACGATATTTACAACAAATATGCCAGTGTGGTGGTTTACTCCTGATATTGCAACAAAATCCTCACCCCGCAGAAAAAAATACACCATTACAAAAAATCATCGGGACATTTAAAAAATTAATGTTACAAAAAAGGTTAAACACCAATATATTTGCTGCAAATTGCGTTGCAACAAAAATCACATACCATTACAGCAAAAAAATATGTGTTTGCAGCATTAAATAGTGTGTAAGCAACAATCTTTTGTTGCATATTCATTTGCAACAAAAATCACCATATATTACAACAAAAAACACACGTTCATAGCATTTTAGCACGTTAAACATCGCTCAAAAACTACGTGGAAAACAAACAAACAAGTGGCAAACGTCCATAAAACTTTGCAACTTTTTGGTGTGTAATTTTGCAATAAAAAGTCATATGAGTTTGTAGTGAAATCAGAAGGAATCACAAATTTTAGCAAAATGCTCATAAATCCGGCTCCCAACACAGGCCCGTCTGCGCTAGATCCCGCGACCCCGCTCATGTTCATATTGCTCCACCGTCTCCCCAAAATTCGTTGAAGACAGAAGGATCAGATGGCGACCATCGGATGGCTTATCTTCGAGTAGGATAAATGCCGACTTGATCGAGATGGTCGCTGAGATGTCCGGACAAACACCACAAATAGCGCGGACCAAGCTAACTAGTCGGCGACATTGTGCGTGCACATGGTGCAAACATTTGTTTTAAATATCAGCAAGAGAGCTGCTAAATTCATTGTTTTTTAGGGGATGCTAAATTCATTGATGTGTGGTGTATCCTTGTGTGGTTAGTTACCTTCCCATGGGCTTGCTTTGAAATGGATATTTCATATAGCCCATGGAATATGACGACAAGTGGTGATCGTCATCAAGGGTGTGATGTGCAAGTTCAAGATGAACATCAAGAAGAGTTCTTATGCTTGAAGCTTGCAACCCGCATGGAGATTATGGTCAAGAGAAGATGGACATGATAGTAGCTCTCCCATATTAGTTTATGGGGGAGCAATTTACAAGTCTTCACCAAGCAAAGCGCATTCAAGAAAGATGGTCCATCTTGAGAAGATAAAGATCGTCATCATCTAGCTCAAGTGGATTATGCGCAAGGAAAAGGTATGATCTTGATAGGGTTTCTATTTTACCGGTCTCATGATGTTAGTTGAGAGACCGGGTTATAGGATAGATAGCCGTACTATCAAGAGGGGCTCTCGAGCGAATATCTGATCGTATCGTCGTAGAGAGCTCAAACCTTTGCATCCTTTGGTATCATCTTTCTTGGTTCTTATTTGGGTTTTCTCCATGTGTGGTTTTAGATCTTGTCATGATCTTCAAGACAAGCTCAAGTTCATCAAAAACGGATTTCGTATGAAAAACTTATTACGTTTTTGATGTTGGAGATTTACCGAGTGTTCTCTTATAGGTAGGTCAAACCTTTCATAATTTGGTTTTATCCTCCCTTTTTGTAATATGATGTTTCTATGCATATTCTTGTAGTGCTCGTCGTTGCGATTTCAACGAGCCCAAGAACATCGAAATCGGAGTCCGGATGCAAAAGTTATCGACGTTTTCGTTTGGGGGTGTTCTGCAGTTTTTCCCTCCGGCGGTAGTACCGCCAGTACTACCGCCAAAACACCCCTCGGGTGCACATCAGCGGTAGTGCCGCTGCAAGTGGCGGTAGTGCAGCTGCTGCGCGAGTTCAGCTCATAACGGTTGCATTTTTGGGGTCCCATATAAGTGGAGCTTCTTCCCCATTGACCCCTAACTCTTTGCACTCTCTCTCTCCTCCATTGTTGACCTTTTTGAGAGCTTGCTACCTCTCCATCCCTACATGATTCTTGCCTCCTTCTAAAGGGAAAAGAGAGAGGAAATCTAGATCTACCACTTCACCAAGCCATACCTCCTCTAAGTGAGGGGAAGCCTTTGGATCTAGATCTTGGAGTTGCTTTGGGTTTCTCCTTTATTCTTCCTCTCAAATTCCTCCCTAGCATTAGTTGGTTTGGTTGGATTTCGGAGAGAAGGACTTGACCACTTAGTGTGTTCTTGCCATTGCATTTGGTGCATCGGTTTGAGTTCCCCACGGTGATACGTGGGATTGATGTTCGAAGCTTGTTACTCTTGGGTGCATAGGGCTCCCAAGAGTTTGTGCCTCTTGGGTGCATTGTGCACCCTAGACGGTTGTGTGTGTGCTACGGGAGCCTCCTATTGTGTGGAGGTAGGCTCGGGCAAATTGTACGGGTTTGGTCAACGCCTTCAAGAAGACCTCATTGTACGGGTTTGGTCAACGTCCTCAAGACGACCTCATAGTGTATGAGCAAATCCCCCATTGGGTATTCCCCATGGGAGGAGCTCACGGAGAATAGGGTGAGCACGGACGTGCTTGTAGGAGGGCCAAGGAGCCTCCACACCTCTCCAACGTAAACGTACTTCCATTGGGAAGGAACTACGGGAATCAAACCTCTGTCTCCACTTGTGTCGGTTATCTCTATAACCAAACCCCTTTACTTATGCATTTACCTTGTGATAGTCATCGAGCTTGAAGTTCTATATATCTTTCTATCCTTGTTGTTTAACTTGCCTAGCATAAGTTGTTGGTGCACATAGGTGAACCTAGTGTATTAGGTTTTGTGCTTGATAAATTAAACGCTAGTTTTATTCCGCATTTATCAAGCCTAAACATAAAAGTTTTAAATCGCCTATTCACCCCCCCTCTAGGCGACATCTCGTTCTTTCATCCTCCTTGTTTTCCCTATATGTCACTTTTAGGGTTCACAGGTTCAACATAATAGCAGGCAATACACTTTGCAGATAAATACCAAACTCAATTATATGATGGGGCAAAATAAGTTCAGTACTGAAATCATGCCACTCGGGCCCTAGTAGCAAGCATTAAACATAACATAAGTGCATCAACACAATAAAAAAATATCCTCAAGATAAACCCCTAAGATCTCGAACAACGGGTATCATTACATGATCAATCTCATCCAATCCCCATCCACCTCATATGCCTACAACGGACTACTCACACATGGTGATGGTGATGAAGCTCATGGTCGATGTAGATGAAGGCGGTGAAGATGGTGGTGAAGACGGCCTCCGGATCCCTCCTCCGGGGAAGGAATCCTGGATCAATCTGTCTCCGAAAACGAAGATCGTAGTGGCGGCGGCGCTCTGTTTCGTGAAAGCTCCCCCTCTTCTAGGTCAGCCACTTTTTCGTATATATGAGCGGGTACGCGAAAGCCAAAGGAGAGGCGGTGCCCGAGGCCCCAGATGGGTGGGCCCACGCGGCCAAGGAATCTGGCCGCGTGGGGCCCACTCTTTTGGCCCTCGGACGCTTCCTCATGTCCATCTTTTGCACGATGTCCTTCTTTTCCATAAAAACTGACGTGCTATTTTTCTCCGATTTAATTCCCTGTAAAAACAACCAGAAAGGGGACTTTGCTAAAAACAGCGTCAGATTCAACAGTTTTATTCAAATATGGGAAGATTCCGGAGCAAACCATCTAGCAAAGTGATTGGAAAAGTAGATGCATTTTAGGTGCATCAAAGGCCAATCGAGCGTTCCTCCGACCCCTCCCTACGTCGGCGACCCCTCTCCCGTCGACGCCGCCGCAAACCCTAGAGCGAGCGTGACCAACTCCGCCGCCGGCGCCGCACCAAATCCCGGCATGGGGCTCGCACGCGGCCTTTTCACGGCGCCACGGCCGAACTCCGTCGGAGCCGTCGCGCAGGCGCCCGGTGCGTAGCGGCGGAACGTCCTCCCCAAGCGCCCGATTGCGGTGGCGACGACGGCGGCGACAGCCAAGAAGATGAAGAAGGTGGGCGCCGCTGCGGCGGCAGCCAACAAGAGGAAGGCGACGCCAGCGCCATTGGCCCCGCCTCCGCCACCCGTAGCGCCGGCACCCGCGCCGGAGCCGTCGCTTTTTGCGCCGGAGGAGGATGCAAATAGGGTGCTTGACGAAATGCCCATAAGGTACTTTTCTCCATCTTGCTTGACAATTCGCTTGATTCGTCCCCTTGCTTGACTATCTTCAACTTATTTGTAGTTTGAATGATGACGCATATTTCTCAACAATGGGAGTTGGCTCCAACACTTCACATTGGTCCCAAACCAATGAACTACATGATGACGATCATGAATTTGCTATGCTATTTTGCTATGTTGCTATGAATTTGCTATGCTATTTTGCTATGTTGCTATGAATTTGCTCACATATTGGCGCTGCTCGCGCGCGCTGCATTTTAGCGCGACAGCGCCGCGCTAAATTATAGCGCGTCTGCTAAAACAAAACAGACGTCACGCGCGTGAAATCGCAATTCTGGCGCCACAAAAAAATTTTAGCGCGCCGGCGCCTAGCGCTGCTGCTGGAGATGCTCTTAACTCTTCTACTTACTACTTGCTAGCAACCCACTTCGTGAGACAAATAAAAGTGGCCGCAGCCCATATGAGCACACGTGTGCTGGAGGACCTGTGGTGCGAGGGAAGCTTGTGGTCTGCAGGTCAGTAATAAACAACAATTAACTACCAAAAAGTTTCCACTCACGAAGCTAGGTTTAGTTTGACTCTTTGACACGCGCTCGAGCTACAATTGCTATGGACACGCTATTTACACGATCTTTTTCTTTAGAGTTGTCAATTTTTTCCTTTGCTGTGTTCTTTCATGAAGAATTGGTATCTTATACATGTTGTTTTATGGTGATCCAAATTCATATAAAGATAGGGGCTAATTTCGAAGTAGAGCGGAGGCCCGCCGCCGGAGGTTTGGTACGGTACACTGCAGCTGAATTAGAGTTTTGCACCACCATATATACCTCGTGTAAGCCGCCGGTTGGGATAAGTCGCATGTTTTATATCCTCGGCGTTTGTAACCTCACCCGATATAGTGAAGTATTGATGGCTGACGCTCGTGGTTTTTTCTCCTTCATTGTTGAAGGGGTTTTCCACGTTAAAATCTCGTGTCCCCGTTGGTTTGATCTTTCCGCTCTTCGTCGTTTTTTGCTATCGTTTATAATAATACATGGGTTTATTTTACATTCTTTTTATTCATGGCTCGATTAATTTTAATTTTGTATACAAGACTTGGACTCGATTCACTAATCTTTTCAACAGGATCATCTTTTCGGTATGGCACTTGTTTCTAAACTAGTTGAATGCCCGTGCGTTGCTACGGACCATGTCCATTCATACGTTTTATTGGTGCTTGTGAAACATAATACACATGCACCTTCATATTAGTAAAATATGATAGCACATCATACATCAAAAAATTAAAATCTTATTTGGATGCCCGTGCGTAAAACATAATTCATCATCACATGCATCAAGGGACATAGTTTATCTCAACACTACATTGTTTCGTCTCAGAAAACAATTCATGCTACCTAAAACAATGGTGTCCACCTTTTCTTCTTGCCAAAAAAACAAGGACACCGCAGCTAGGTCGCCATACGTCACACATTGTCATGGCAGGTTGTATTTCCTTTTCACAGCAGAGATTAGCAGGTGATTTACACGATTAGAGCATGAGTCCGCTCCCAGTGGAATGAGAACATACATGAGTTACCGTGGGGTTAGTGAGGGGAACAGCTCAAGCTCGTTGATCTGGTCGATGAACACAGCCGATGTAAAGAACATCTTGACTACCACATGGCATGCTCCAGGCAACATTCACCATGTATGATGTAGGTTGCTTTCCGTTCCTTCTTCCTACGCTCTCAAGAAATAATTCAGGTCCCTGTAATATGAACACAAAGTGCACACCATCAAGTAGGAGATTTAGTATATGCATCAAAGGGACTGAAATATACATAGGGGGACAAATATCTGATAAAAGAGCACTAACTTGTCTTGCCTACTTCTATCCCCTGGTGCTGCCATAAATAAAATTCAAACAAATGAAACTTTCAACTGTTTTAACAAGTCATGTAGTCTATTTGCAACCTTCTATCCTCTGGTGCTGCCATTACCACAGTTATGTCATTATAGTAACTATGGCATTTCCAATTCCAGCCACAAAAGATTGATATGCAAAATCATGGCATTGCCATCAGAGCTGAACTGCGTAACAAAGTTAGAAGATTTTCAATTTATAGTACTCTAGTTATCCAAGCCCAATGTGAGAATATGGCAAGAAACAGTTATTGAATATTTCTCCCGTCATCACATAAGCTATTGTCAACAGAACACTCCTGGTTGATCAGTTGGTTTCTCCAATCAGTACAGAAGCTATGAGCAGAGTTCTTGTCAGAGATGGACGGGATGGACACCCGGAGAATGGGGTAGAGGTTAGTGGATGATGTGTGTCGCCAGAGCATGAGGAGAAGAAGGATGCGATCCTCGCTAGCTCGTCCAGGAAGACGGCGTAAACGTGGAGGTCGCGGTGGAAAGCTCGGACGGCCGGCGTGGCGCTTGGAGGAGATCCCGCTGATCATCACGTCAAAGATTCCAGCCGACGGCCACGACAGCAGCGTCACCCGCAGCTTGGTAGACACCGAGGCCAACCGCTGCTCCCCCTGCATCCGTTGGTCAGGCGCCGCAATCACACCTGCTCGCCGACCCCTGCAATCACAGCTGCTCGCCGCTCGCCGCCAGGCGCAATCTCCCTCGTTTCGCCTCTGCTCGTCGCTCGTCTTAACCCGTAGAAATTCGACAACCGGCTGTCGCACAAATTACCCTCGGTTAGACGATGGTGTGGCGAGCGCGAGCTCATTGTTGGGAGGGCCATCTATAGCCTCTCAATTTTGGACCCTGAAAACGAAGAAAACGCATCTGATGGCACTCAATGTATTACCTGTGACTGCTTTGCCAGTAGCCAGTACGTACGGCGAATCTGCCCATGGCGGTGGCCGGCAACACACGCTGCCGCTAAGAAGAGGCGTCATGAGGGAGTTCGGCGTGGACGCTGGGATACAGGGGCAGCGGTGGTGGTGTAGGCGTCGCGCTAATGGGTAGATCGATCTCGTCCGCGACGAACCTGGGATCGTCGTGGGCGGGGAGCACCACCGCGACCGTCCTGAGCGCCAGCGTGGCCTGCTCGACGGGGATCTGCACTGCTCACGACGAGCGTCCCGGGCGCCAGAGTCGCCTGCTCGGTGGGTGCGAATGCGTTCGTGGGCGTGGCGGCGATGGAGCCATGGAGGGGGAACAATGATTTGGGGCCAGAGCTAAACACGGTCTGTGTGATTAGAGGATGTGTGATTAGAGGAGATGCAATTAATTCGATTTCGTCCGTCCGGCCGAGACAGGACACTTCGTTCTTTTGTAGTAGAGATAATTTATACGTCTACCACAGTTCGGTATACCTACCAAGAGATAACTAGGGCCATGTGTTTCTTGAAACATTGCCACGCTGCCTGCCAGCAGTGAGGATCTTGTTTCTGGATGCCTGCCACTTCGTATGGTTGCCACAAGGAATTAGTGCCCCGTGGATTGGCAGCATGGCCACCGCTCCAGGCTACAACCATCTTGCTCGGACTGTTATGACACCGGCCACGAACTTCGAGACAATGGCAACGTGGATCCTCTATATGACTTATATTTTGATACGGAGGGAGTAGATAAATGAGATAGCCTTTTCATTAGTTTATTTTTTCTTTTTTTAATTATTATTCCTTCTCTTTTTGGGAGCACATGTTTGCTAGTGTTAATTAGACATCTGACACTTATGCTTTTATATAGTTATTTATTCATAAAAAGTAAATTCATACCACAGTAAAATATTACATATAATTTTATATTTGTATTCATGTACCTATCACATATCGTACTTTTTTCTTTCTAGATTTACTATAATGTGTTATATATAATCGCTAAACCCAAGACTAAAAGTTTGACTTGCTTATTTTCATCACCGGTGAATACTATTTGTTTTAAGATGGCATGTGCAACATAGAGCACCATGTATGGCGTTACCTTTCAGATCAACCATCATATCGACATAATAACTACTTATCACATTATGTTATGAGTTGAATGTTTCTGGACCTCTTACATAGCCCGATTTGGATCGGCTTTAGTTCAACTTCGGAATGACGCAAGTTTGACTATTCACAAGATCCATCTTTCATGGGCTGCAAAGTTTGTAATCTGTGCATTTGGTTGCTTCTTTATCTTTGACCTCACTTATCATTTAATATTATAGTCCTCAGTGAAGAAAATATCCTCAAGTTTTCACCACCTGAGCAAATAA
The DNA here is from genome assembly GCA_012064385.1 of Puccinellia tenuiflora. Classification (NCBI taxonomy): domain Eukaryota; kingdom Viridiplantae; phylum Streptophyta; class Magnoliopsida; order Poales; family Poaceae; genus Puccinellia; species Puccinellia tenuiflora. The sequence goes on along the minus strand of QRDG01000308.1, from coordinate 2,685,531 downwards.
GGTAAAAACATATCTAACGACCCATTAGTCTTTTATGGAACCACCTTTGGCAGTTTGTGAAAAAAATAGGTCACTTGAGAAAATAAGGCACAAAATATTCAACAACCTTGGCGTCTTTTATGGAACCACCTCTTTGATGTTTGTCTGGGAAATAATAGGTTAGTTGTTACCATCTTATACGGGGTTCATTTGGAGTCAATCTTTTATTTGTTGCCGAGTATCTTTGGTACAAAACTACGCATAGCTAGTCAATATTCTCAGCGTATTTTCTTTATTACGCAACACTCTTGTTTTCGAAGAACTTATACAACAACATACATGTTTTCCAAAAGATGTTAGTGACCCACGTATGCAGCAACATAGCCGCATTTTGAGAGATAATGATACTGTTCCGATGTTGTGACAATATTATAGCTGTAGCGACGCAACAATTACAAGTTTGAAGTAGCAAAAATACAGATCCACTATGTGACGAGGAGTTGTTGATAAACATGACAAATATTCTTTGTTAGTTATCATATAGGTTTATTTCTTGAATGGTTTGACATTTACTCTTCTCTCCTTATGGGAGCACACATTTTCTATCGCCGTATCTAAATATAACACATATAAACAACCATATATTCAGTTTTTTATATTTATAGTTAACCATTACTTATTACTGATATATACCAAGTATCAAATGTAAAACTATGAATTACTTGCGGCCTACTTATCAAATATATTCATAAACATGTACTTATAAAATATTCAAGGATATCCATGAAATACATAATTATCAAATAGTAAAATGTCACATATACTACAATGTATGTACTTGTAGTAAATCTTACTTTTGCCCAGTTTTCTATATTATATTACATACCTAATATTATGTACAAACTCAAGACTTAAAAATTTGCTGGCTTACGTCCATCATCCCTTTAAAAGCTTAAATTTCTAGATGATATCTGCAACATAAAGCCTTGCGGCGAGCGCTGCATGTTTGATACCTACCAAACAATCATATATGCCACAATGGATGCTTATCACGTTACGTGTGCGGTTGAATGTTTCCGTCAAAATGACGTAATATTGGTCGTCCACAAGATCCATCATTCACGGGCTGCATACTTTGGCATAGATACGAGTGTCATTTACACCTAGATGCTTCTTTAATCTATGTACTCACTTATAATATTTCATATTTATTCTTCTAGTTTTACTATGAGATTGTCGTAATTATGAATTGGTTATAAACCCAAGATTCAAAGTTTGACGTGCATACGTCCACCGTCCCTAGGTTCCAAGATGATATCTACAACGTAAAGCGTCATGAATGGTGTTACTTATTACATACATATCTATCAAACCATATACGCAATAACGACAACTTATCACATTATGTGGGTTGTTGAATGTTTCCGCCCCTCTGACATAACCCACTTTGGACGGGCTCCGGTTCAAGAGTCAGAAATGACATAAGTGTGACTGTTCACAAGATTCAATCTCCATGGGATGCGTACTTTGGCAATGGGCATGCCCATGTGTCATGAACATTTGGATGATTCTCTAATTGGTGGTGCCACGTACCATTTGACATGGCAGCCATCCTACCACATAGGATGCCCCATATCTATCTATATATATATATATATATAAAAGGAATCCTGGAGATCCCTTGTAATGCCCCATATCTACATAGCCGTTTAAATCGGACCATTTGTTCCAAGATTTTGATCAAACCAAAATGAGATAGATAGGCTCTCGGGCGCAAAACGTCGTGTAGCCTGCTGCGTGGCCATACCATTTTGGCGGGCGGGGCCGACGCGCTACGCGTCCCCATCGCCTCCACCATCTCTTGCCTCGCTCTTTCCCCTCCCTCCCCCTCCCAGTCCTCTCTTCTCTCTCTACTCCGCTACTCCCCAGTGCATTCTCACCAGAAATTCGCCGGCGCCCGGCGGAATTCGCCCGGCCCGACCCTCCCGGAGCCCGATTCGAGCCCCGAATCCGCCGCCTCCGCCGCCAATTCGATCGCTCCGCCTGCTTCCCTGATCCGCTCCCTCTCCGACCCGCCCCGCGGCGGTCCGAGCTGCATGAGCTCGGGTTCCCGGTGACTCCCGCCGCGGGCATGTGGGTTTCGCTGGTCTGGATCCGCGGCTGCGTTGGAGTCACGTTTGTCGACTGCTTGGGCGGGAGGGAACGCGACTAGATCTCTCGGCCCCAGCGGTTGCCGCGCATTTTCGGCGGGTTGGTCTCGATAGGAGCTTCCGCTAGGGTTTCGGCCGGGGGCAGGGGCCATGGAGGCGGCCAGGGTCGGGTCGCAGAGCCGCCACTTGTACGGTGGCGAGCTTGACCAGGCCAGGCGGGAGAAGAGGGTGTTTGGCTGGGACCTCAACGACTGGAGCTGGGACAGCGAGCGCTTTGTCGCCACGCCGGTGGCAACCGGCCTGTCGCTGAATAGCTCGCCCTCTTCCTCTGAGGAACCGCCGGAGGTGGTTAGGAATGGTACGTGAGAGGTGACTTTGATAAGAGGAAGCGAGTGGTGGTCATTGATGTTGATGATGACGACGAGAAGGATGAGGACCCGGTGGGGGACAGTCGCAGGGTGCTCAGCTTGAGAATCGGGGGCGGCGCTGTTGTCGGGGGAGTGGTGGAGGATGGTGATGTTAATGAGGAGGACCGAAATGGTAAGAAGATCAGGGTGCAGGGGGGAAGCTCAAATGGCCCGGCTTGCCAGGTGGAGGGCTGCCGGGCGGACCTTAGCGCGGCGAAGGATTACCATCGGCGGCACAAGGTCTGTGAGATGCATGCAAAGGCCAACACTGCAGTTGTCGGAAATACTGTCCAGCGGTTCTGCCAGCAATGTAGCAGGTCAGTTTTACAATTGCGGTGCTATTACGACATGTAATTATTTGTTCGTCCGGGCATGTATAGGTAGAATATGTGATGCAAGTTTTGTTATTTGTCTTCAAATAGATTTTTAGCGCATTGCAAGCTTCTGGCCATGCTGATGTTTTAAGCAGTACCATGGTGATATCTAAGAATCACTGTAATCTGTCAGCTATACTGAAGCAAACTCTCATTTGTAGGCTGAAACAGCAACTGCATGCAGTGGTTGTTTTCAACATAAAACAAGTAGAAATAGTAAAAAACAGGAACATTAACTGCTGTATGGGCGTATACAAGATTTGGTGTTGTCGCTGGGAATAAGTGGTCATGTAGTGTCATGCTAAGAAAAATTAGCTTTGCCTTAATTCTCTTATGTGACTAGAGTGAATAGTTCACTATTCACAATTGGAGGGGCAGTGTGGAAAGTATAAATACATGATTCATGGGAATATACTCCCTCCGTTCCACAATATAAGATGTTTTAGCATTTCTCTTTCCATCCGTATCTAGATATGTTTTAGTGCAAGATTAATTTGAACCTTACACTAAAACATGTCTAGATACGGATGGAAAGAGAAATGCTAAAACATCTTATATTTAGGAAAGGAGGGAGTATTATTCATCTATATCAGCATTCATGAATTTGGTTTATCAAATTTGCATGAATTATAAGTTATTATAACCAATTGCTAAGGACAGATGCACAGTTGTATTTATTCCTTCAGTTTTCTCTTTTCAGTTCAACAGAATCTATATGGTTTCACTATTCACCTTTGCATGAGGATTAGCTGATGTTGATAAACTTGGAAACTTCTGTGCTACTGGATATTAAAAAAATTGAGGATTTTTTCTAAAATTTATCTTTATACACCGTTCTAGCAACCAAAATGAACTGCCTGCAGGAGAGCGCATAATATGTTTAACACAGTCCATCCAACTATACTAAAGAGTAAAGGCTAAGTTTCATATACTTTTTTTGTAAAATGTAATTTTCACGTCAGAACTTAAATGTACACATATTTTGGACAGCACATGGCCGACACGAATGGCCTTCTGTAGTTCATTCTTTCTTGTTCTTATACAATTTATGTCTCTCAAGCCACTGCCACTTTTAGAGCATACAGAGTTCACTTTTGACAGCATTTGATTTACTCAATCTATTTTTCTAGTATGATTATAGACACACTGTATGCACCTTTTAGCGTATTCAAAAATCCTTTTGAATATGATGTGCAGATTTCACCTTCTTCAAGAATTTGATGAAGGAAAGCGAAGCTGTCGTCGGCGTTTAGCAGGCCATAACAAACGAAGGAGGAAAACCCGCCCTGAAATTGCTGTTGGCGGGACTCCTATAGAAGACAAAGTTAGCAGTTATTTGTTGCTGAGTCTTCTTGGTATATGTGCCAATTTGAACTGTAAGTAATGTTTTGAAGGTTTCAAACTTGGTAGAGCAACATATACAGTTAGCTATTCTGCATATAAAGCTATTGGTACTTGTATAGTTTATTTTTCCTTGAATCATTGGAAATTATGTGACTCATAGCTTTGACTGAATTTTACTTGGCATTGACCTAAGAAAGGCTTGCGATGGTGTTCTTAATTATTTTCGTGTAGATGTAGTTGCAACATGAAAATCAATGTTCTTGCTGATTTATCGGATATTTTGATTGAAATACTAGAGTTTGTAGGGCCATAAAGGTTATATATCGGGGTGCTGGGTGTACTTTAAGTTTACTATTGCTTGATGTCCAATTTCTGAATTGCTTACATGAGGCTCTGCCACCAGCTGTGTAATATGACTATGATGTACATCACATTACTTTAATTTACAGTGTATAGTGCTGCAATTTTACCTGTCTGGCCTTAGAGCATCCCTAGTGGCCTGTGGAAACCAAATTTAGACATCCACAGTCAAAATACGTCGTCCAGAGGCGTGTCGAAAGGCCTGTCCGCAACCCAGCCACAGCCTGGAAAGCCAGAGCGAAACAACTGCCCCGTCCCCGCCCCCGTCCGGAACCGGTGGAGAAGAGACTGCCGCCCCGGACGTCGCCGTCGCGCGCCCGCTTGCTGGACCCAAGCCGAGTCGCACCGCACGCGTCGCTGCTGCCCATTGGGAACGAGGTGGACGACGCGAGGTGCCCGTGATTTCCCCATGGAAATACAGGTTAGGGATGGGATCGACCGCACCGAATCTGGATCGAGAGGGAGGGAGGAGCTCCCAGCCGCCGCGCTGGCCTGCTGGTCGCTGCGTCGTCCGCCGGTATGCCGCTGTGGGGGGCTTCGTGCGCGCGCCGGGTCGCTGCTGCTGCTGCTCGCTCTCGCTATGTATGGAGGCTGGTCGGAGTGCTGCTGCTGCTCACTCTCTCTATCCTCTATGTGCTCGTGCTGAACTTTAGATATAAACATAGAGATATATAGATAGATAGTGCCATACAATTGCTGGATTTTATTCTGCTATTTGTTTGTACTCATTTGATTATATTGATTATTTGGTGATGTTTGTGTCAATTATTTACAGATGAATTTAAATTAGAGTTACAAAATATTATTAAAATATAGGAAATAAAATATACACGTTCCCGTTTAGACACTCCACTGAAAAACTGAGTGTCTAAACGAGAATCTTTTTAGACGGGTCTCTATATAATCATATACACGTCCAAATTTCCACACTCCACTAGAGATGCTCTTAGAATCTTTGGCTGGCTACAATTGGCTGTCTATGATAACTTGTCTCTTAAATATAGTTTAGGAATAGTGTCTATGCCTAAACTGGATTATTACCAGCACACTGTTGACCTTAAGATTACTCTTATGATAATACTCCGGAAGAGACATGACTGTTAACATTGTTCTTGCAGCTGAGAACGCCGAGCATTTACAAGGTCAGGAGTTGCTATCCAATCTTTGGAGAAACCTAGGGACTGTTGCCAAATCATTGGATCCAAAAGAACTTTGTAAACTTCTGGAGGCATGTCAGAGCATGCAAAATGGATCAAATACTGGGACCTCTGGAGCAGCTAATGCTTTGGTGAATACTTCTGCAGCAGAGGCTGCAGGACCGTCTAACTCCAAGGTGCCTTTTGCAAATGGTGGTCAATGTGGGCAGACTCCATCTGCTGTTGTACCAGTACAATCAAAGGCTACCATGATGGCAAGTCCTGGTAAGGCATATAAGCATTTTTAACCCCGAGGAAATGTTCGCTCATGAAAAAATTAGCTTACATATGTATTGTGTGTGTGTTTACAGAGACTCCAGCTTGCAAGTTGAAGAATTTTGATTTGAATGACACTTGCAATGATGTGGAAGGCTTTGAGGATGGTTTGAATTGCCCGTCATGGATACGGCAAGATTCTACCCAAAGCCCACCACAGACTAGTGGTAATTCAGATTCAACGTCAGCTCAGTCATTGTCAAGCTCAAATGGAGATGCTCAGGTTTACCATTTTCTCCTTTCAACGTGCTCATAAATGAAAGCTAAAAAGGGTTAATTTCCAATTATTGTATGACATAGTCGATATTGCAGCAACCTTATCTATTGATAACAGTACTCATCAACCTACATAATGATTTACAAAGGGATATTAGCAACTCAGTACCTGCCAATTTGCTATTAGATTTTTCCCCTATAATACACCCCAATACTTGAAATTTTTTGGTATTAGAAGAAAATGCCAAAGAAGGTGCGTGTGTACAACACCACAAAACCACTCATGGTTGCCACAACCCAACAAAAATTAATAATACAAAATACAAAGCCACTGGCTGTAAGAATTACTAGGTTTCTCAGATATGGTGATACAGAACCGTGATATGGCAAATTTACCAAAAAATAATAATACTGCGCTATGTTTGTATATATAATAGATATTTAAAAAATATATAAATTAATGATTTTTTGTGGATATGGGAAAAAGGTCAATTCATGAGTACATTATGATTGATAAGATTGTTGTCAAGTGCTGATCATGCAACTCACAATTTGGTGATCTGAGCACAGATTCACAAACTGCAACCCAGCATCCAACAAATTGCATAATAAATTAATAAGGTACAAATGTAGATGGTTAGTCTTAGGTAATCTTGAATTCAGATGCGATGCTGAAGGGTATGGGGCAGAGGGCTTAATTGATATGTCAAAATATGCTTAGTTTATGCAGGACTAGATTGTTATTCCACTTGCTGTCCTTTGAGGGTATAACAACTCCTAGCTGTAGTGTTGGAAGTTGGAACCTATGTACTTCTACACGTGCACATCGTTTCAATTGCTCTACTAGAAATAGTGATAGATATCTAGAACCAAGCTCAACAAGTCTGCAAGAGTAAATTTGAATGAAGTTCTTTGTGCTAAGGAAATAGGTGTCAAAGATACTGACTTCTACCTTATACATAACTGCCGATTCATCACATCTCTTTGGTGCATTATGCCATATGAATACTCCAAATCCGCAAAGCTAACTGAGCAGCTGTTAAACCTGTATATAAGGGCATCATGAAAGAGGAGAACCTATGTTGACAACAATAGTCTTGTTGGTGTATACTTGCAGACATCCAAAATGTCATTTATATCTTTATATTCTGTGTGGATTTACACCTAAAACATGCTCACACGTTGTATTTTTTTTTTTCCAGAATGTCTATCTACCTCTCCCTGACATACATTGTTATCGTTTTGCTTGCAGTGTCGGACTGATAAAATTGTGTTCAAGCTTTTTGAGAAAGTTCCTAGCGATTTACCTCCAATTTTACGATCACAGGTAAATATGCATTTTCTCTCAGCAAATTACAAGGGAGCATATCATGAACGTAACACTTAAACCTGGATTTCAGATTCTTGGTTGGTTGTCCTCTAGCCCTACTGATATAGAGAGCCATATTAGACCTGGCTGTATTATCCTGACAGTATATCTTCGGTTAGTTGAGTCTACATGGAGAGAGGTACCTTTCTTTTATATAATCATTTCATGTCATGATAGTGATCTTTTTTCTGGCTGGTGGATCATATTTCTTTTCTACAGCTCTCTGAGAATATGAGCTTATACCTGGATAAGCTTATGAGTACTTCCACTGATAACTTTTGGGCATCTGGTTTGGTATTTGTGATGGTACGGCATCAACTTGCTTTTATGCACAATGGTGAGTCCAATCTCTTGTATATTCTCACATAGCTTTCAGGTTTTGTTTATGCTTTTACCGTTTTACGTCTGATTTTGCTAATACCACCTTATGATCATATTACTGCAGGTCAAGTTATGTTGGACAGACCACTGGCACTTAATTCTCATCAGTACTGCAAGGTTTTATGTGTTAGTCCGGTTGCTGCTCCTAATTCAGCGACAGTTAAGTTCAGGGTAGAAGGCTTTAACTTAGTCAGTACTTCCTCGAGGTATTTTACCATATACAATTTAGATATGCTCATTCTTGCTGAAGACGAGTACCTATTGATGTTTAATTCAGCCGATAGGCTGCTATCTAAAAACACACCTTGTCATGTTCGCAGGCTAATTTGCTCAATTGAAGGGCGTTGTATATTTGAGGAAGACACAGCTGTTGTGGCTGATGACACTGAGCATGAAGATATTGAATATCTCAGCTTCTCTTGTTCTCTCCCTGGTTCAAGAGGAAGAGGATTCATAGAGGTACAAGTACGACTTGTTAGGTTTTGTTTTGATGTAGTTTTTATTTTCAATCATAATTCATTAACTTAATTTTAAATCATTGGATATCATTGTCAATTTCAGGTTGAAGATAGTGGATTTAGTAATGGTTTCTTCCCCTTCATAATTGCTGAGCAGGATGTATGCTCTGAGGTTTGTGAGCTGGAGAGCGTATTTAAGTCATCTAGTCATGAACCGGCACATGTTGATAGTGCCAGGAATCAAGCTTTTGAGTTTCTAAATGAGCTGGGCTGGCTTCTTCGCAGAGTAAACATAATTTCTAAGCATGATAAAGTGGAGCTGCCTGCAGCAACCTTTGACCTGTTGAGATTCAGGAATCTTGGTATATTCGCCATAGAGCAGGAGTGGTGTGCTGTGACCAAAATGCTGTTAGATTTATTATTTGATGGATTTGTTGATACTGGGTTGCAGTCTCCAAAAGAGGTGGTATTGTTAGAAAATTTGCTGCACATTGCTGTGCGAGGGAAATCTGTCCGGATGGTTAGATTTCTGCTGAGATACAAACCGAATAAAAACCTGAAGGAAAACGCAGAGACATACCTATTCAGACCTGATGCTCGGGGCCCTTCTACATTTACACCTCTCCATATAGCAGCTGCTACCAGTGATGCTGAGGATGTATTGGACGCACTGACTGATGACCCTGGACTGGTATTCCCTCATCTACTTTGTGGAATACGATTCAAATACTTTTTACTTGCTCGTGTTCAATTTTTCCTATTTTCTTGACCTCAAAGTTTTATTGACCAGCTATTGCCAATACAGGCATACAGCAATGCCAACTTATTATTTAAGACTTTCTTTTTGATCTTTTAACACTAGCACAGAGCAACACCAATTAAATGATGAACATAAAATTAATGATGGTGTGCCACATGCATTACTTATCTAAGTCATCCCTGCTGTTGCTTCTTGTAGGTTGGGCTCAACGCCTGGAGAAGTGCGCGAGATGAGACAGGCTTCACCCCTGAAGACTACGCTTGCCAGAGAGGCAACGATGCTTACATGAATCTAGTCCAGAAGAAGATTGATAAGCATCTTGTCAAAGGTCATGTTGTCCTTGGTGTTCCCAGCAGCATGTGCCCCGTGATAACTGATGGGGTGAAGCCGAGTGATATTAGCCTTGAGATCAGCAAGAGCATGCCATCCGCGGCAAGGTGCAACATCTGCAGTCGTCAGGCTCGGATGTACCCCAGTTCGTTTGCAAGGACCTTTCTGTACAGGCCAGCAATGTTCACGGTGATGGGCGTCGCCGTGATCTGTGTCTGCGTCGGCATACTCCTCCATACCCTCCCCAAGGTTTACGCGGCGCCAAATTTCAGATGGGAGCTGTTAGAGCGTGGAGCAATGTGAGGAGTCTGGCTTGAAAATAAGTATAGGTGTGTTGTTGTTAAATTAAGAGTCTTAGTGTGTTTGCTAGATCAAACAAATGTAACTATGTGGAAGAGTAAGATCTTTTGTATTTAAATGCATGATTGCCTCGATGCTATAAGATTAAAATACCGTTAATAATAATTGACTGTACTTACACAACCTAGTCGTAACACACATGTGAAGAAAACATATATGGGGCATTTGATTTATTTTTGTTGAAACTAGGCTGTAAACTTCACTCTTTGAGAGCAGTGTGTTTAGAAGAGAATCAGAATAAAGCACATTCTTCGGTCGTTGGTTTTTCTTATTGAAACTTTTGATCATTGTTTGTAATCAGTGGATATGATGAATTCCTATTGTCCATTTCTTCCTAGGTCTTGGACAACACAGGCCCGTATGCCTGCTAAGAATATTTACATAATATTAATAAATATTCTAGTAGAACAAGTGCTGCATATATGTATGGAATATGCCAAAAAACTATCATGCGAGAGATCAGCGTCCCACACCCACTTCGCCACAGTCTTCTTTTGCTTAGTACTACCTGTAAGGGCACACGACGGGATGATCTCATCATTTTCTTAGCGAAGTCATGTAGCATGATTACTGACTTGGAGAGGCATTTGCTTTATTTTAGCTAAGAGCGGATCATTCAAAGTGGAAGACAAGACCACACGTAGAGATGCAATCCCATCTTAGTCCCACTTCTTGTATAAATAAAAATTTGTAGTGCAATTTTTAGGGAAAAATTTACACTAGAAATTTATAAATGAACTATAAGTGGGACTAAGGTGGGATCCCACTTGACACCTTAACCAAACGTACTGTTGGTAGTTCTGGGCGTCACCCGGGGCTATGGGGCGAAAATCTCTCGCCCCCACCGTAAGATCTCACAAAAATGTGAAATCTCATCCATCCGACCATCATAGTAATTCTCAACCCGCATTATTAAAAATGTTGTGGCATTGGAGCATCGCAGTAGCAATTTCTTTCCCAGTGGATCAAATCTGTTAAAATAAACACGGCAGCATTTGGAAAGCATGGATGCAGCAAAATATATGATTATGCAGCAAAAACAAATACTATATAGGTATGTGGCCAATCCCCGCTAATCTTAGCAACTCCACTTCTCTCCTAGCAAACATTCGGAAAAAGTCAACACATCTATGTAGCACGGAAACAGAACTTTTGCAGTTTGTCGCAAAGACATTTGTTGCAAAATCTTCACAACATCTCGGTCGTGTGTTGCAGCAAAACGTAAACAAGTTTGTAGCATCTCAAAAGAACGTGTGCAACATAATAAAGCCGTAAGTTACTAACCTTAAATGTACCACCAATTCAGCCGTTCCATGGGACCGCTAGCGAGGAACCCAGCTCGTCGGAGCATGTCTTATCTCTTAGTGCCATTGCTCACAATTAATGCTCCTTATGCTCGCATTTAATGTGGAGATAATGAGGCATGCGAGTATAACCATTTTTTCATGTATAGATAATGTGGAACACATAAGGAGCATATTGTCTTATCTAGGAGTATCACGCTACACACCCTTTAAATGGCATGAAAAAGTAGGAGTCCACCGAAGAAAAGGAAAAAGCAGGAGGGAGAGAAGCACCCAACCTCTTGGTGGAATAAGCATAGGACAATGTTGAACCCGCCAACATCAACCGTGAAGCGGCCTCAACATGACCAGTATGGATTTGACACAGACGAGTTCACTCATATCCTATATATAATTAAACAGGACTACAGGAGCAACCCACTAACATATTTCTCTAACAAATCATGTCTCATTCCACCTCACCAAATATGTCATCTCATCAAATAATTATTCTTTTGTTAAAAAATATTTTATATACGTCAATGTTTTATCTTCTTAATTACCGTCTCTATATGTGTCATGCCTCTTCACATCCGACTTACTGTTCCGCTTCCTACGGTCCTACCGGATTATTCAGACTCGAGGACGATCTAGGGTGAGGCCACACTCCCCTTTCCCACTTTCTCCCCTCCTCCCATCTCCCTCGCGCTCGATCCGGTGCACTACCACAGTAAGCAAGCCCATCTCGCTGGTGCAGTCTATCCTAGATGTGAAAGAGACGGTTAGCCACACATTTTGTTTTTCGGTGAAATCTATAACAGTGGGCCCCAAATGTAAGTGAGTGGGTGATATTTATTAAGGACATTTTGTACCAAAAAAATTCCATTTTTGTAGACCCACGTGTCAGTCCTTTGATTTTCGCAATAAATTTGTAAGTCAATATGAGGCCAAGATCATGATCGGTGAACGCGCGAAGGACACAAGAAAATGAGTAGGTTTGGGCCCCATTGTGGTATTGCGTGCGCGCTGGGTATCCTGAACAGTGATGGAGGTAAGAGATCTAGGGCGCGTTTGGTAGTCCACCGGCTACTCAACCAGGCCCTGCGCATGCAAAAATCAGCTGTTTGTTGGCCTGGCCCAGCCCGCGTTCCTGCATGCACACGAACCTTAAAGCACGCTGGGCTTGGTTGAGGGGGAACGGCCGAATCGACCGTTTTTCCAGGGGCAGGCTCTGGAGAGCCACACATGCAGGCGGAGTCGCACGCGTTGGGAAGCGCGGGAGACAGGACGTTTCGGCATAACTCCCCACTCCCCTCATCACCCAAGCCCCATTTGCTCCACAGCTCTTCACCGCTGCACCGCCGCATCGCCGAACGGCATGTCGGCTCCTCGTCCACCGCAGCGCCGCCCCCCTCCCCCGGCGACGAACCGCACTCCCGGTGGGTGGCCGGCATCCTGGCCAAGGACATCTCCTCCTCCGAGCTGAGCCGCATCTTCAACTCCCCCTCACCCATCTGCCACCATCCCCCATCATGGGCGTCGCCAAGGCCGCTCACTTCCATGGTCGGGCCTTCAATGCCAGGTTCTATGGCTCCGACGATGTGAGCAGCGGCGCCGATTGGCCTAATGGGGCTGATGGCCGCTCCGCCCTTTGTGGGGATTTGCATCCCCGGTTCGTCAAGCGCGCAGCCTTCATCGTCAACCCCGGCGCCGCCTCCACCTCCTCCAGGACCTCCACCGCCGCCACCGCCTGTAGGAGCTCTTCGGGTAAGAACATTTTCCCCAATTTTGGTGAGGGTTTCATGTGCCGTGTCTTGATTTTGAAGCTCTTGTCTACGATTAGCATAGTACATGTTAGATTCGCATGTACAATTGTAGTACTTCCTCCGATCTGTAGTTTAGATTCGCGTGCAATGCGTGATTTTGGGGTATTTTGCCCCAAATGCACATATCCCTGATTTGGGGTTTTTTCCCTTGTTCAGTCCTTGTCCATGCAGTGCTTCATTTCGGGTGATTCTTTCCCCAAATGCACATATCCCCGATTTGGGGTTTTCCCTTGTTCAGTCCTTGTCCATGCAATGATTTGGGGTTTTTGTCCATGCAATGCATGTTCATCGTCCGTTGCTAAGAAACGTCATCCTTGATGACAAGGTACCCAAGGCCGAGCAACATATCCCCGACGTGCCTCCTGGGTTTGAGCCCCTAGTGCCCAAGTCCGGGGTCATCACATTCAACAGCAGGCTGCTGAAGCCAGTGCTGCCTGGGAGGGAAGCGGAGGTGATGGAGCTGATGAGGATGACAAACGGGAAGAGGCCCAAGATCGGCCATATGCCAAGACCTCTCCTGCCACGGCGCTTTACACGTAGTTGGACCTCGCTGACCTGCAGATGCTCGTCATCCAAGGTCCTTCCATGCTGCGTTGAAGGCGTGGCTGGCGATCCCCCTCCCCCGGTGCATTCCGATCGGCGCCTGCAAGTTCTGCGACGAGCATGTGCAGGTAAGCTACTACAAGGACACCGACGAGATTGTCCTGGGGAGACACTGGCCAGAGGTCGTCAACCGCTACGACATGCAGCAGGATGACTTCGTTGTATTCAAGCTCACGACAACATGCTTCAAGATCGACATCTACAAGAGCTTGGAGTCCACCGCCAGGGGATACGCTTGTCCTGACCACAGCTAGTTCCAGCGTGGTCAGTGTTTATATATAGTAGCTGATGCATTTTGATTAGGGGCATGGGATGCCCCTGTTTAGTATTGATCAGGGGCATGCCCCTGTTTAGTGTTCATCAGGGGCATGGGAGGCCCCTGCTAGATGTTAACCCGGGCTTAGAATGCCCAAAACTTGTTTTGATCAGGGTGTTTACCTTCCCCTGCTTACTTTCATCAGGGTGTGTGCTTTCCCCTGATGTGATGTAGTTAAGTGCACTGATCCTAGTTAAGTACTTCCAGCTTATGATCCCGTATTGTGTGTGATCCTGATTGTGTTTGATCCTGATTATGTGCATGTGTGTTATGAGGTGGTAAGATCACCATGTTTGAAAGTGGTTAGAACATCTCTAAACCAAGCCGACAACCAAACATGTGGGTTTTGCATGCAAACAGCCACAACTCAAGTTTGTAGGACACCAAACACGAAATTGCAAAATAAATAGGCAAAAAATAAAAACGATATGCAGGAAACCAAACGGGCTGCAGAACATGGCTCTGGCCTCGTTTCCCTCAGGCCGGGCCCGCCAGGGCCACGGAGACGGGAAGGCCAAAATCGGCCCGAGCAACCAAACACGCCCCTAGTGTAAAGGACAAGATTTCGAAATAGTTTCACGAAAAGGTCAGATACGATATTAGTTTGGGTAAAGGAAAAGATTTGGCTAAAAATACCGTGACCGGGTGTGACTGAATAACACTCCGCGGCTCGACGTGTCATGCTGATCTAGTCACATGTCATTCTCTAGGATGCGGCCTACGGGGGTCAGCTCGCCTGCTGGGCGGTATGGCAGCCTTCTTGTGTCGTCCCATCCACCATACACGTGATATGGCTCTCTCCATTCTCATCGCGACCGAGGGCTATTGGACTCTTTTAGCCGCAGCGAAGGGACCCCGGCTTCCTTTTAGGCCCGCGGCCTGATCTATGCTAGTCGGACCGCGTATTTTTTTCTTCAAAAATTTCCCTTGGGCCGAACTAACAGCACATGTGGCCTCTTCTTAGAACTATTTCAAAAAAAGGCATTTGGACTCGGCGTCAAATGGGCCAGCGCCGACGTTGTACACCTCGACGCTAGGATGGGCCGGCGCCGAACCAAGGTCGGCGCCAAATGGGCCGGCGCCGAACCTTTTAACGGATCTGATGGAAAAATTCCTTGGCGCCGAGCTGCACAACATGGAAATATTTCTCAGAAGAGGCCACATATGCTGTTAATTTGGCCCGAATGCCTTTTTTGACCAAAAATACTCGGACCGCCACGCCCTGAATCACCCGACTAACCTTGGGTGACACTCTCAAATCTTATTTGCCCTTCTGTTGGTACCAGGCATCTCATATTCCTGTCATTATTATTGCTAGATTGTACCGCCATGTAAGAAGTCATTCCGCCAAATTTATCTATTTATTCATGAAATTCCATAAAGAAATAGATAAATGTGTTGAAACATGCAAGATCTGTAGAAAAATCATCACAACTACTAATGGAGTGAACTTTGTATGTAAATTCATGTTTTGACATGTACTATTTAACGATTCTTTTTTGCGGTTACTATTGACAAATATAATTTTCTTTGGTTGCTAAAAACCCTCAAATTTCCCTACTATCAAACTTCAAAAATTCAATTAGAGCTCCAAATGAAATGATTCCAGTTGTTGTAGTTTAGAATTTTAATATGCCATGCCATTAAATATATAAAAAAATCACCATGTTCTACGCCCTTTATTGATTTTCTCTCAACTGTCATTTCTAGGAATTTTCCTCTTATTATTTTAATAGAATTTTCCTCTTATATTTAATAGTAGAACAATATGGGATATTGCAAGGTTTTAAAATAAACATGGGATATTGCAATGGTGACAACGCTCATTTCCAGGAATATGACCAGCAAGGCAAACATTACTTCATTGAACTATGTCAATTATATTTTTTTGATCTATGACATTACTATTGTTGTCATTGCTTTCCTTTAATATCATGTTGTGCTTTGTTCATCGTCATGCATATGCTTGAGTTTCTAATCTTTTTGTAATTGTTTGTTGATCACTAATCATGACAATAATAATCAACTATGCAACCTAATAAGAGATGTAAGTATCCGGGTTTGATTATTGGATGGGTGGCTTTCCCTTCTTACAGCTGTGTTGTGGATCTCTCCCTTCACCCATAGTGGAAGCATTGGAATAAGTCATTGGCAGACTCCTATGACTGAAACTGACTGTCGCGACACTTTCCATTGGATATTGGATGGCTATCGATTTTTGCTGAATCAAATTAAGGTTTGTGTGGGTAACCCAAACCTTGTTGTTAAAAACCATGTGATGTTCTATATTCTATTTTTAGTCGTTATGGATAAATGGTATCATGTTTCATTTATGGTGGGTTTGGTGTGGTTTTCGGTTCATGTGAAATGTTGTTAGTTCATAATGTCGTTGCTACAGTGCCATTAGATGCTTATTTACGAGTTATTTAGTTATTATCCATGTTCATGTTATTATTTAATTTCTTACAGATATACAAGTCGTGCAGGTACCAAAGTACTCACTGAAATTCCAAATCCCAACATTTTTTCATCTGAGCCTAGTGTAGGCGATTACTTTGACCCTTGTCATATGGGCAATGTCTAGTTTGGTTACCTGGTTAGGCTTTAAGTTTTTTGGTTGTGATTTTTTAAGATGTCATATTAGAATTTCTTCCATTTTCAATGTTGTATTTTGTGGACAAACATCAATCCGCTTGGGTGAATTTATCTAGTATTGTCTTGTAAGATATTTTGAATATCTATCCATAAACCCTTTTTCAGAGTATATGTTGTGATCTCCAAGTTTAAAGAATGTCATGCACCGTGTGTTTATATATGGTAATCAGTGGATGAGGTGTGTTCCGGAGTTTGGGATTCATTTGTATGTGTGGGAACGGTAGTTTCATGACCACATATCCCCATACCGACACTTGAAGGTCATTCTTGCTGACTTGTGTGTAGAACGACATCGGATAACCGATCAGGTTCATTTCCCTTACGGTCTGTTTATTTCCGGGGCCAAAATAATACACTCCTATGGGGTTCTCCAAACTAACAATGTACACATCCTCTCGTGATCCTTTTTGTCTGCCCCTGGCTCGCCCGTCAGTCACAACATAACACACAATCCCTCCACAATACCCTTTGCCATCCTCCACTCCTAATTCGAGTCGTCGCCGCCACTGCCCAACCACCGGTAGATGCCATGGCCGACGCGCTGGCTCCATTATCCCCTTGTGCCACTAATGTGCCCATGGTAGTTCCAAAGAAGGAACAAATCAACGAGCTAAGCTAGAAGCAGGCGGCTCAACGTGCAAAGGAGGCAAAGTTCGCCGCCAATCGTTGCACAAGTCCAAGTTGATGAGGTAGCCATGCAACAAAACCTCATCCTATTGGCTCCATCCATGGCGGTGAGCCAAGGCTCGGGAGGCTCGGAATCGTCCATTGATACGTCTCCGACGTATCTATAATTTTTTATGTTCCATGCTTGATTATATATTAGCGACACATGTTTTTATAATGTTTTTATATCATTTTGGCATGATTTATGGAACTAACCTATTAATAAGATGCCCAGTGCCAGTTCCTATTTTCTGCTGTCTTTTTGTTTCAGAAAAGTTGTTCTGTGAAGTTTCTCGGAATGCACTGAAAATTTACGGGAATTATTTCCAAGTAGAAAAAAGTCTGGAGCCAGAAGGTCGCCTGCAGGGGGGACCCACAGCTGCCATACGACCCCCAGGTGCGGCCCAGGGGCTGGCTGCAGCTGGGTCCCACCTGGTGCCCTCCGACACCGTCTCGAGTTGCCCCTTCGCCTATAAAATCGTCTTCGACCCGAAAACCCTAAGTATTCGATCATATTTTCTAGAAGATGTCCGAGGTCGCCGCCATCGCCAACCCTAGTTCGGGAGGGTTCTGCAGCTCTTCCCGGCACCCTGCCGGAGAGGGGAATCGACAACGTAGGCTTCTACATCACCATGCCGGCCTCCGGAGTGATGCGTGAGTAGTCCACCACGGGACTACGGGTCCATAGCAGTAGCTAGATGGTTGTCTCTCCTCCTTGTACTCCATTGGTTAGATCTTGTGAGCTGCCTATCATGATCAAGATCATATTATCTATAATTTGCTACATGATTGTGTTTGCATGGATCCGATGAATTGTGGAAATCATGACTTTTGTTCATCTATGTGTTATGTTTTATCTATGATCTTGCATGCTCTTCGATGCTAGTGAATGCTTTGGCCAAGTAATTATTAGTGTTGTATGAGGGAGTATTTATGCTAGATAGTAGATTCATGCCTCTTTTTGTCTGAGCTCGGGTTGACAGAAACGATCAAGACTAAAAATGTGCTGTTGCCACTAGGGAGAAAACGGCGGTGTGATTTCCTTGTGTTATTTACATTGCTTACATTATGCACTTTTGTTATTGCAATGATCTATTGCTTGCAACTTAATACTTCTGGGTGACATGCTGGATAGCGATCCCGGGTGGATTATTAGTCATAGATGGGGTTGGATGACGGTCTATGTATTTTGACATAATGCCCATATTAGATGAAACGGTGAACCATATTGTTTTATAATAGCATTGTTGTGTGCCCACAATTCTGTCAATTGCCATGCTGTAATTTGTTTACCCATCATGTATATCTTCTGGAGAAACACCACTAGTGAACTGTGGACCCCGGTCATATTTTCCAATATTGTTTACAACTGTTTAAAAAAAAATTCATCATCATTTGCTCGTTGGTCATATTTCACTCTCTTCATATTTTACATCTGCACATTTAATTCTTTGTGTTCGGCAAGCCGGAGAGATTAACAACCTCTCTGTTTCATTGGGGCAAAGTAGTTTGTTTGTGATTATGTGTAGGTCCACGTCAACACGCCAAGAAGACTTCTCGAACTACTAAGTCTCCCACCAACAACTCTTTTTCTGGCACCATTGACACCTAGCAAGGCCTTCTCCAAGTCCTACTGGTTCAATAACCTTGGTTTTGTAATCAAGGGAAACTGCTGCTTTGCTGCATCATACCTTCCTCTTGGGGTTCCCCAGCGAATGTGTGATCCACGTCATCATCCATGCCCTCAACACCGTCATTGCCACCGATGCACGGCTACCTCACAGTATCATATCTCGAAAAGATTGATCTCTCGACCTTTTCTCATATTGTGCATTTGTATGAATTATGTTCCATTTTAGATTGCTTTGAAACTTCGATGGATGCCCGGCATGGTCTAATTTAAATAGCATCCTATGCTTAACAATTTCATGTTTTCTATTGTTGATGCTAAACTATTTTGAGCTAAACTAGTTCATATAAAAAAACAAATTGAGAAAAATGGCCAAACCCGACATGTCTGCCACAAATGTGGGGTGTCACTGGGTCCACCGTACGTATAGTCCTCCCCCTCCCAAACATACTCTAAATGGAGGGCCCCCGTTGGAATTTCCCTTAGTAGGTAAAACAAAATTCACAAATTCATGATGGCACACTCTTGCACTACTTAGGCACACATGTCAAGTAAAAGCTTTACACTTTTGAGCCGTTATAAACACGTGTGGCTCCATCATTACATGATTAGATTTTCAGATGTTAGTTAAAATGTGCATGTTTACATTAAAATACTCTAATAGCCGATAACAATGAAACCAAGACATGATGAACACACACAAAAAACTAAAATGCACATTACAAAAGATTAGCTTGTTTTTATTTACAATCATCCATGCAATAAATATCCCATCCTAATACATAAGGTGCCCTCATTTTCATGGTGAAAATCACGTCCACCTTACATTTTGGGACGAAGCGAGTATCTTAACATAATATAATGCTTATTTTTTGCAAATAAAGACAAACCAATGTGAGCAAAGGCAACAAGTATAGGTAGTATGCTATTGTCTTTTGGTGGCAAGTCCTGTAGGTTTCACGAGAATCTACGTAACTAGATTTCCATATTTGATTTCGTGCAAGACAAATTGTATAAGAGACTATTAAATAATAAAAGTTACATATACAAAAGGTATTTGAATCCATACCATGTTCATGGGTGAATACTCTAACCAACGATATCTCAATACCAAGTATACAAGGTATGCAAAATTGCTAAAATTTGACTTTTTAGACAATTTTGACCACTAAAAAAAAGGAGTAAACAGTAATGACATCGCTTCAGTATAATCTCTAGAAGTGTCTACAAATATGCTTACTTAATAATACACTATAAATCGCTATTGAGATATTTGTTAGATCATACTTTTTAGAGACCATATATATGTATGAATTATATATATTTTGCAATGTAGAAAATAGTTCTAGAACAGATTCTTGTTATAAAATAAAGTTTAATATCTTTCAATGATTTCTATTATGAAAAAAAACGCACCAACTAATATTTAGTAACATGGCTAAATATGTGGCTAAATATATGGCTAGAAAATTATACATGTAATATTGTTGACATGCTAAAATAACATATGTAAGTATTAAAGTTCAGTATAAATTGTATTTATTTACCGAGGCTGGGTAGTAAGCCAGTTCAAACAAGTCGTTCTTATCATCAGTTTGTTGCTTTAGGATCCATCACTTTTTATTCTGTATTTTGCATAGTGCGTAATAATTTGTTTTTATCCATGGTGACACGCCAAGCTAGCAACAACCATGTTGGAGTAATTCATGCAGTATCTTCATGTTTTTCTTGACATTCTCTCTATTTCATGCCAAGCTAGGAACAACCTTAAATTGACAACGGCATTATGTGACAAGAACATCATGAAAACACCATGTCCCTCCCCAAGATTAGTTACCCTCTAATACTTGTATCACTTTGCTAACTAGCGAGTTAACGAGCAGCCGGAATAAGTCCTTCATAGATGATGCTTGGGTGCCAGGTGGGATATTTGCTAGGACAGTCCCAATTAACATAAATGGAGTTTGCAAGGTATGATGGTACGAAAAATTAGGGAAGTGTCACCGATTTTAGTGCATCAAACACTTCCAAGGCTTGCTTTGTTGTCTTAATCAAATGCAATTTGAAGAATAAATTTGTGCTAAAAAATTATCATACAACTAGCTAAATGCTCGTGTTTTGCTACGGTCCCTCTTTTTTGGTACCCGCACATGTAAAGATACAATGCATGTAACTATTAATTTATATGGAAAAGGTAGCCACACACTAGAAAAAAGTGGCCATTGGGGTATTTTGTTGAATACGTGGTCAATATGTGGTCGGATACTTGGTTGGGTGATGCCTGGCAGCACCTACCACAGTCTATAAAAGTTATGCATGGTACAAGTTTAGTTGTCATTCGTATTTTCATTTATGTGTGAGATTTTGACTTTGATCGACACACCCGTAGTCATTTGTCTCTGAAGGATTATGTGATACTCGTCATTGCTTCTAGCTGACTTCTTTTTTTGGTTCCTTCGTTACTTTAAGATTGCGCGATACATGTCTAACTGGTCGGTTGGTCCACCATGTCATTGTCTCTGAAAGATTAAGTGATACTCGCAATCGCTTATAACTGACTTTACTTCTCGGTTGTTCCGGTTACTTTAAGGCTGCAAGATGCAGGTCTAGATGAGCGGTCCACCATGTCAGTGTCTCCTAAGATTACTCATGATCGCTTCTAGCTGACTCTATCCTGAGTCCATGGCGCAACTCCGTCAGAACCCATCTACCTTCACCACGTGTGCAATTCAAACTTCCATCCTCCATACGCATACATTGTTCATTTACATTATCATCTAATGACACTTCTCTATACATGAGTAGACAAACATAACAACCTAGCAGAACCATCACACATACCTACATGGATGCACACCTATAGCAAGAAGGTAGGTGTACAGGCAAGCGGATTTAAGCCCAGCACGTCTAGGACGCAGCTTTGGTCCTATCTCCAAAAACCCATATAATTGCATATAAAAAAAACTAAATTATGTGGTACTCAGCCCATATAATTGAAGGCCGATCTTGGCCCGCCTCTCTGCCCTGAGATAAATGAAGAGTGCAAAACAAATGATTGTGTACACTTCCAAAAACATTCCTTCGAAAATGCAACAACTACCATCGGATTTAGAAGCAAGGGAGTGAGGTGACATATCCAATGATACTTTACCTTATTGAGTGATCAGTAAGATCGATTAACAACCCATATGACTAATTTTGCCCATGTCCCCGCTAGCTAAAACTCATTGGGCGCCTCCTAAATGCAAAGTATTCGCTTGGTTGATCATGCAAAATAAAGTATGTACTTCGAACCATCTACAACGAAGAGGGTGGCAAAATTGCAGAAATTTCCCTTTATGTAACCAAGTTCAAGAATCAGTGGCCCATTTACTCTTCAAATGTCGGTACTCCAAGCGTATTTGGGTGACTATCCTCAATTGGTGTGGCTTCCACAACATCTCCCCCACTAGCGGAGCTTAGTTAGGGCCAAACCGGGCCATGGCCCGACCAGCTTTTTTGCCATTTTTTTACTTGTATGTATCTGATCTAAGGCCCAATTCATGCACACAGGCCTGGAGTTACATTTAATCCTCGACAGCAAGGTCGCCTCTCTGCCTGTCGTTCCCAGTCTCTGCTTCTCACGATAGAAACCATGGCCATGGTCCACGGAGATGGGGCTAGGTCTAGCAATTTAGACAAGTAAAAAAGGGGGAATAGATGGAATTGTGGAGGTCACGGGAGGTAGCAGTTCCGCGCCGCTGCTCGCAGCCAGGGGCGTCCACTATTTTATGGTAGGGACGATTGCTTATCAAATTTGTGTTTCAACTTTGCACAGCCATGGGAAAGGCCACTCAAAGATGAATTGATTTTTTTTTCTTTTGAAAAAGGAAAGAGATAACACTAGCGATGTTGAAGAAGATCCTTCAACACCAAGAACTGATCCTTTGCCCTTGATTCAGTTTGAACAACTGCAACAGATCCACATCGTAGGATTTCACACAAATCAACCTGTTACTTTTCAAGGCATCAAGGTCTTGCAGCAAGACCTTGACTTGTATCATGTATCTCCTTGTCTACACATCTACTGTCTAGCTTGTTTTGATATAGCTTGTTTTGTTTGATAGCATTGTATAGATATGTATGTATCTCCTAGCATTGTAACCTATGGGAACCCAAAAATTGTACAGTCGTAATGACCAATGAAGCGGTATGGTTTAGAGCAATTTTCTGTGTTATTCTTATAGCTTGCCCGCCCATGATTCTTTCTCAAGCTCCGCCACTGATCTCCCCCAACACTTGGACTAGCTTTCCTTCGGTGAAAGATTGGTGGACCTCTCTCGTCACCGACATGGGTCGACCCCGCAAAGCATTGGCTTTATTTTTTTTTGCTAGTGAAAGCATTGGCTTCATTGACCATGCTTATTTCTTGGGAGATATGGAAGGAGCGCAATATGAGGGTCTTCCAACATCATGCTTCCACTCACAATGTCTTGGTCTCTAGGATTAAGGAGGAAGCCCTCATGTGGCGAAGGGCCGGTGCTATTTATTTGGGCAATGTAATACCGGGAGAGTAGGCATTTTTTCAAAGTCTAGGTCTTGTCCTAGGCATGATCCTTTTAATGTGGAACCTCTAAAAACTCTTCTCTATTAATGAAATTGGCAAATCTTTTGCCTCGTTTCAATAAAAAAAATTAGGGGCCGCTTGGATGGCCGTTTTTCTACCCAAAACGACAGAATACATCGGGGGAAATACGGACCTCCCGACATCCGTAAATTTACAGGTTAAGCTCCATGAGAAAATACTGGGGTGAGAAATTCCAAGCTTCCAAGCGGGGCCTTGTCCAAGATATAAACCAGCCCAACAACCCTCCCTCCACGGACAAGAGTGATGCTCATCAACTGCCCCTTCCCATACCGGTCTACGGACGAACCATAACTCCGGCATGGCCGCCTTTGTCAAGCCGACCCCTGCCTATGCCAACAGCTTCCAGCATGTAGGCTTTTCCATATGAACCAGTTGTATGAAAAATTTCGGTTTAGACTCTTCAGAGTTCGTACCAGCTGAGTTTGTAGCCTTCTGGCAATCTGGCCTTCAGATGCATCAGTTGTACTCCTGCCCTTCTAAAATATATGAAGTACACATTTAGAAAAAAAAAGTCAAACCTTACTAAGTTCAACTAAGTATACTGAAAAAGACAGCTTTAATATTGAATAGATGCAATAAAAATATATTTTATGGTGGATTTATTTATATTGATTCGGTATTAGATATTTTACTGTTTTTACCTAAAATTTTGGCAAAATTTAGAAAATGACGACTCTTGTCTAAATTCATATGCTTATATTTAGCGAGTATGGATTATCTCATCCAAAAGAAGTTAGAATTTTTTTCTTTGCGCTTAAATGAAGTTGGCTGTCATTTATCGATATTTCTGCTCAAGATGACTTAGAATTTGGTATTTATTATTTTAGAAGCTTTGTTATTGGTCTTAATATTTTCTAGATTATTCTTGATTATCTCTTTGCCTGGCACAAAAATGGAATTTATGTCATTATGTGTTTCTTCGACAATTTCCAAATGGAGAGAGAGATAGAGAGAGAAAGATTTTTTTTCTAGAAATTAATGTTCCCTGTTCATGACCGACATTTATTTCAACCTTGAGTTAGTGTCATACATAGGGTGTGCTTACATACGAAGAATACCAAAAGTACATTACGAAAATGAGATCGAAAGATTCCATGAATGCATCAATATTTTTGGTTATTCGTTGCTTGAATATAAACTTATCAGCACTAACTTGTTTGGGCTTGCGAACCCCAACAGTACATTTTGTTTGATGGTGAACCTCGACCTTTATTTGTGTTTTAAATCAGAAATTAGCTTTGTTTTCTTCTTGTTTTTTAATTTTGTTTCGAAGATGGAGCAGCCACTAAAACTTCACCTAGAAAATAGAGTACTGGCAGAAGCAAGTGCCGGCAGGTTAATTCCGGCCATCTTCTTACCTTTCCTTTCTTCTCTTCCTTCACTGTCGTGTGGTGTTGCTCTCGACAGAGCAAAGTGCTGATAACATGTAAGAAATGAAATGGATTGAGAATGAACTGATCCTTTCATTAATCATGAACATGGTATTTATACATGGGTTCCCGAATGTTCGGAATGTCGGTTTATATAAGAAAAAGACGCATGTTGGAGGCATCGGTTTGTGGAGAGGCCCCTGGTCGGGATGAACATGTGTCTCTAGGCTTTAAGTACTAATAACTTCCTATGACAGTTAGATATAATCTTAACACATATAAACTTACCCAAATGCTTGAAAGCGCAGCTGCGCTATTTGGGCGAGCTGAACGCTCAGCCACGTCAACATCGTGAGGAAGGAGTGAACCGAGCGGAATAGGTCATGGGTGGGGCCCGTGGGAGGTCGTGTGACGTGCTTATCCACGCGGTGTGTCCCGTAGGGCGACGTGCTTATCCACGCGGTGTGTCCCGTAGGGCGCATGCAAATCCCCAACCTCCCCCCATTTTCGAGCGGAGCGAGAGAGGCGGAGAGAGCTCGCCGCGGCGGAGAAATCGCCGGTCGTCGCCAGCTCTCAGAGGAGAAAGGAGGAGGAGCATCGGGACGGGCGCGCCGTCGTCGACAACTTCCCCGACCTGCAGCAGCGCGGGATTGTGGTGCGGAGCTGGGGCCGAAGCGGAGGGGAGAATCGCCGATGATCTACCATCCGGCCATGACTTCCGGGCCGCCGTCGTCGACAACCCATGCGACTTCCAGGGCGCTGCCGTCCACGACTTCTGGGCCGCCATCTTCAACAACTTCCCCCGACCTACAGCATCGCCGGAGCGTGGTGCGGAGCGGGGGCCGAAGTGGAGGAGAGAATCGCCGGTGATCTACCATCCGTCCACGACTTTCGGGCCGCCGTCGTAGACAACCCACGCGACTTCCAGGGCGTTGCCGTCCACGACTTCCGGCCGCCGTCGTCGACAACTTCCCCCCGACCTACAGCGGCGGGCGTAGCGGGGGAGAAATCGCCGGCAAGTCGAGATTCGAAGCGAACGTCACCACAATCGTACGATCTGCGACGAGCGCGGCTTGTAAGTCCCGATTTACACCCATTTGGGGGTATGATTTTTGATGTCTATGATTCAGCTGTTCCTCTGCTTCGGGGTACGTAGGATTACATGGCTAGTCGGCAGTTTTTTTTCCCTTGGAGATGAAGCATGTCGAGAGGGGGGAGGAGGCGTGAACCAAGTTATCTAACAGTGGATGCAACTATTTTGATATCGGGGCAGCAACTAATGTTGTCCAAAAAGCAACTTATCATGGAAAATATTAGCCCTCATTTTTTGTAGCATGCTCATTTGTACTATCCTGCAACTTACATGTATATCCAGGACAACTATCATAATTATTTGGAGCAAATTGGTACATAGTTGAGAAGCAACTAGCGTAGTAACAGATGATAGCGTAGAATTTGCTACATGTTTTTGGTACATTTTTTCCCGCATGAATAGTTGTTCCACCATACAACAATTGTTGCCTTAAATGATAGCGTGAGTGGCTCCACATCTATGATCTTTGTGCAGCAAGTAATCTTCCTCGAGTAGCAACTGAACTTGAATTTTTGGGAGATCAGATTCTACGCTAGTTTGGTAGTAGGATTACAATAATGGAAGCATTTGATGCAACTCTTTTGCTGCTGAACAGCAACTAATATGTCTAGATCAGCAACTTTACTTGAAATTTTCTAGGAGGTCAAATTCTGCACTAATTGGTGGTAGGTAGTCAAGACTAGAAGCAACTGATGCAACTATGTGATGCTGAAGCAGCAACTAATATGCCTAGAGTAGCATAAAACTCTATGATTTTTGTGCAGCAACTAATCTTCCTAGAGTAGCAAGTTAACTTGTTTTTTTGGGAGATCAGATTCTGCACTAGTTTGTAGTAGGATTACAGTAATGGAAGCATTTGATGCAACTCTTTTGCTGCTGACCAGCAACTAATATGCCTAGATCATCAACTTTACTTGAAATTTTCTGGGAGGTCAAATTCTGCACTAAATTGGTGGTAGGGAGTCAAGACTAGAAGCAACAGATGCAACGATGCTGGAGCAGCAACTAATATGCCTAGAGTAGCAACTTAACCTGGGTAAAAACAAGATCTAACTTTACATGTAGATGTAGATCATAGGCAACAGTCGTAATTGTAAGGTGCAAGTGGTGCAACATTCAGAAGCAACTAGCATGTATAGACCAGGCAACGTTCAGAAGATTAGTTGTTCCACCATACAGCAATAGTTGCCTTAAAATGATAGCGAGTTGCTCCACATCATGACACAAGTTGGTACAACTCGCAGCGATAGTTGGTTTAATTCAGGTCACAAGTTGTTATAATTCATTCACTAGTTGTTCCACCATACAGCAGTAGTTGCTTTTTGTCTTCTTTGTATTTGTTGCTTCATTATGTTGCATTAGCTTCTTCAACTTACAAAGGCCGACTTGCTGATATTTTGTCTCCCATTGTTTTTTTTTCAGAACAATGCATCTAGACCACAAGAAAGAAGCATGTGGTTGAGATAAGGAGACGTAGATTCCACTTGTCAGTTCTACACAAAGCTAGAAGAACATAGCAGCAGAAATACTAACAATAGTGCCACATATTTTCCATCAGAGATAACAATGATCTCTAATTTCCTCTATTACCATACTGTTGTTTTTGGGGCTTCGACAAAGCTATCACTGGTGAACTTGCACACTCTTTTCGTATTTTCATTAGATGAACTACATACTGGTAATTGCATCTGTTGCTACTTGCTTTCTCAACTTTTTCATCCTGGTATCTAAATGGAAGTTGCTTCTCAACTTTATCCAATTTTTATTTTTTGCCTGTATGACTATGATAGTTTTCTGGGGATCTACATGTTTGACAGCAAAAACAGTATACAAAAGTTGCCTGGTCTATACATGCTAGTTGCTTCTGAACGTTGCACCACTTGCCATGGCTGCTGCCAGAAATTGCGCAGCAGATCCTGAGGAGGCTGCCATGGTTTGGTCTTGTTCTCCTGTTCGGGACCACTTCTTCAAGGTTGTTGCACCTGGATAGCTCGCCATGGCTGATTCTAGGAGTCGATCAGCAGATCCTGGAGATGAAGCCATGGGCAGACGGGGTGGGTGAGGGGTGTGGCGGTGGAGGGACGAAGGATAGGTAGGTCAGGGACGAGACAGGAATACAGGATCCCATGATATAAGGGATCACGTGGTGGGGCCAGATGGGTAGTTATTTCGCGCCATTTTTTCGGTGGGCACGTAGGCCACGTGACTTGATTAGCGGGAGGGTGCGCTCGGTGGTCCGAACGAGCGCTCAATGTCGCTTTCATCCAGTCTGACGTGGCTGAGCGTTCGAGGCTGCGTTCTGGCGCCTGGGCGCTCGCTAGACGCGTCCATAAACTTATCAGCACTAAATTCTTTGGGTTTTGTGAACCCCATGGTGATGAGGACAAAGTAATCGATTTAGCTTCAAGTGCAATTGTTAAACGTATAAAGTTCATATTGTGTTTTAAATCAGCGATTCCTCCTGTTTTTGAATTGCGTTTCGAAGATGGAGCCACGACTAAAACTTCGCTTATAAAAAATAGAGTACCGTAGTCGCCAAAAAAAAAAGTACCGTCCGACACCGAGTCTGAACCGAACCGATCGAGTTAAATTCCAGAGCCACCGAGTTTGAACCGAACCGAACTCTACGGCCCCGGCGACGATGTCCGCCCTCCACGGCGGCGGCTCCGCGCAACTCCCTCCACCGGCCGCCCGCCTTCACGGTGTAACACCCCGTTGCCGTCGGTGATCACTGGGGCGTGAGGTTCGGGATACCGCCGCTTGTGGAGAGCGGCCACCGTCGGAGACTGCCGCTTGTGGAGAGCGGCCACCGGAGAGGTAGGAGATGGAGAGAGGAACGGGAGCAACCCGATTTCTGTTTCTATTCTTCGATGCCTTTTCCTCTACAGCTTATTCCCTCTATATACGGAGATGCATCCATTCCCTCCAGGCAAGGCCGGCCCAAGGCGACAAGGCCCAGTGTGTACATATGCAGTCGTGACAGTACTGCCCCCAAGAAACATTGCTTGTCCCCAAGCAATGGGTCGGTCAATTCTGTCACAGATGGCAGCTGCAGCTCCAACTTCAGCACTGATATCGCCTTGCACTTGCCACTCGCGAAATGCCACAATGCCTGGATCCCACGGCCTTCCCAGAGTACATATGATGGACTGCAGCTTGGACTGCTGGTTGGAGTAGAATTCATAGCCACAGTCATGTAAATTTGTCGCCATGAGCATTTTGTCATTCTCTGTATTTTCACCTAGATCCCATTGCTTGTATTGCAGCTGGTTTGTCAAATGAATCAAGGAGCAGAAATAATAGCACTGAAATTTTCTGTCCAAACGTCCCCTTTGAATGTCCCTAAAAAACTGAGCACTGTTCATCGTCACTTCTGGTGGCCACATGCTTGTACAATCTAGCACCACCTCACTGTTTAAAAGCAGTCCCAACGTTGTGAGCCCAAATATGTAGCTGCATTGATTACCATTCTCTTGATGCTTGCATGGAAACTGAATCAGTCCATGGCATTCAGACAAAATTGTACCAGCAAAGTTTCTTTTTTCATGCCTTGCATCCTTGTTATTATGCCAAAGCCACAACTCACACAAGCCCCACATATACTGAAGTTCTATTGCAAAAGGTTGCAGTGTACACCAATCACCAGGATTCCATTGCAAGGTTGGCATTGTATCTTCTCCAGCATGGGGTAGCTGCAAGCATAAATCGTGTACCACAACCTCTTGTTTTCCTAGTGCAAGCATGTAATTCAGTTTTCCCATACTGCATATGAGCCACTCAACCTGACAACCAATATCACAAACTGCAGCTCCTAGTGCATCAGAAAAGTGAACAAGAGCATGTGCCTGATATGAACATCCAACATGTTTCCCCGGATTCCACTGTCCAAGTAGCTGTGCGTGAGATATCCTTGCACAAGTAATCTGTGTGCCAAATAGCTTAGCACCATTGAGATTCCAGAATTTACTTCCTTCTAGCAAATGCTCCCAATACTGCCCAAGCAACAGATCACACCAAAATGACGGTAAAGACACATACCCAAGGTCAAGTGGGTTGGTTGTACTATTTAATTGGCAGGACGATGGCCATTCCAGCTTCAACTTCACCCTGCTCTTACGTTTACTTGTCTCTTGGAACAGTGTCAATCCACTGACGTGTATGAGCACCTCATCAGGAATGCCTTCATCTGAAACTGAGCCCTTCATCAGATAATTATCACTGAACATCTCCTCCATAGAATCCCAATCAAGCTGAATAAAAAGTGACAAGCCTCCAACATGGGTCATCACCTCAGCAGGCATGTCATTGTCGATTTTCCGAGCGCATGGACTAGGATCATCCAATGGGCAGGTGAGTACATGGGTTAAACAACTTGCAGACATGCTCGCGCCAGACCCAACCACACCTTGCAATATGCCAAATCGTATATGCTGCAGTTCATCAAGATCCCGATGTACGGAAAGGTAATCCCTTGAAGAACAATGCAGGAGGTTTTCATACTTAGCAATTGTGATTCCCGGGCTAAAACCACCATATCGCCATGACGGAAAAGGCTCAAATATCGTGCCCTCTGCTGACACATCAACCATCTCATCACTAGAACCCAAACCCTCCTCGAGAAATAGTGACACGCCTCCGACATGAGTCGATATGTCATCGACCTTGAACTCACCTTCATCCTTCTTACCGACAGGGAAGTTCATGGGGCTAACTTGGAGCTGACTGTACACTGAATCTTGACTTGTGGTTGCCTTCGTAGGTGTCAGAGCCGTCGGGGACGCGTCCTCCCAGACCATGTATTGTGTCGGTGATGAGGACAATGAGCAGGATGCGAGCGAAGCGCCATGCTCGTCGACGTCATTGTGGGAGGCGAGCTCGGTGGAGACCACGCCGTTGTTCCCGGGCGTGGTTGGTGACGAAGACGCAGAGACCCACGGCAGGAGCGTCGAGGTCGACGCCATGACCGCTTGGGCCGCGCATTTCGTCGAACAGGACGCGGGCAACACGGCGATGGTGTCGATGGGAGCCGCGGGCGCGACCACTGGTGACGCCACGATGAAAGGGGCCGGAGCTGGGGGCTCGGCCAGTCCTGCCGACGCTGTGGGCGCGGCCAGTCCTGCCGACGCTGTGACAAGCTCGGCTATGTCGGAGCTCGCCGTCACGGGCGCGGGGACGCGGCCGGCGGTGTTGAAGCTGGCATCGAGCGGCGTGGTCGTGGTGGTCATCTGCACCGCTTGCTCCTTGGGCCTGGGCTCCCAGGAAGCCTGTAAGCGAGCAATACGAGCCAAGGTCGCATCCGTCGACTTCGACCGCTCTTCAACCATCTTCGTCAGCTCTGCACTCATCTTCATCCGCTCGAGCGATAGGTTGAGGCTCGCCTGAATCGCCGCCATGGAGACCATGATTGGCTCGGAAGCCGGAACCATCGCCTCAAGTGCTCGGGAAACGATCGAATCACAGGTCGGTGGAGAAGCAAATTGGATGGGGAAACAAAATTTGTGGAGATTTTCTGTTATTTTTGTGGGAGGAACCGGTAGCTCTGATACCACTGTAACACCCCGTTGCCGTCGGTGATCACCGGGGCGTGAGGTTCGGGATACCGCTGCTTGTGGAGAACGGCCACCGTCGGAGACTGCCGCTTGTGGAGAGCGGCCACCGGAGAGGTAGGAGATGGAGAGAGGAACGGGAGCAACCCGATTTCTGTTTCTATTCTTCGATGCCTTTTCCTCTGCAGCTTATTCCCTTTATATACGGAGATGCATCCATTCCCTCCAGGTAAGGCCGGCCCAAGGCGACAAGGCCCAGTGTGTACATATGCAGTCGTGAGTCGTGACACACGGCTGGGGTCTCCTCAACTCGACGACCTTCATCAGCGACCTCCGGAACGAATCTACCGCGGGAACCCTGACGAGAGCGGGCCTCACCATCCAGGTATCATTCGTCTTCGCCGATCCGCCGCGCCTCTCCTACTTCTGCGTCCACTGCCCCAGCCTCCCGTCCGGAAGCGCGCCCACCGTCGTTTGCTCCGGGGAGGACACGGCCCTCATCCGAGTGTTCTTCACCGCCGTCTACTCTCCACAGTACTTCCTCTACCGGGCCCCAGGGGGGCCCAACGGCGGGCCGTCGCTTGACCTGCTCCTGGACATCGATCAGTACTCTCGGACAGAGACCCTGTTGGAACCCCCCCTCGGTTTCCTCCCTCACGACAACAACCGCAAGCAATCCGTCATGGCGGCTCTGAGCTTCGGGCCAGGGTATGATGGACGGTACTACCATCTCCATACCATGGGTTCCGAGCCGCACTCCACATGGTCCAAGAAGCTGCTGGAGGTGGAGATTCCTAATGGCCTTACCACGCAATCTGCAGTGATTGACGCCGCCAAGGTGATCGCCCTTGGAGGTTGACTCCTTGGCTAGGTTCATGTCCGGAAGGGCATTGTGATCTGCGACGTGCTCAACCCTGCTGCAACGACGGCTCGTTTCGTCCCTATGCCCAAGCTGCTGCCCAGCAACAACGAAATCTACGCCCACCATCATTTTGCACGGCCGATTCGCGACGTCACCTTCAGTCGTGTTTACATCAAGTGTGTCGAGTTTGAGGAATTGGTGAAACTCAGAGTCATACCTGCACCGGCTGTTCATGATCCCTGGGACAGGGAGGAGCTCCATGACTCTGAACTGGCCGTCATTCCACCCCAGGAGGATGAGGACGTGCATGATGTCGTTGGTTGGAGGCTCATCACATGGTATAGGGCACTGGATTAAGGTTGGTGCAGGGGGAACATGGTTCACTCTGATGACCTCGGTACTGTCTCCTTGCCTCAGCTAGGAGGTGCTATAAATGTGCCATTCAAGAACCTGAAAACAGCTTCTCCCACTCTGCGTGGCGATGATGATGTTGTTTACCTCATGTCCATGCTGCAAGAGGACGACCAAGTTGCATGGATTGTGGCTGTTGACACCAAGCGGAAGTCTGTGGGAGAGGTATGCCGTCTTCTGAAGAGGGGTCCTCAATTTACGATCCAACATTCATTCCATGTGTGCTGAGCAAATATCTGGATGCTAAATCAGGTAATCATACTGTCACTTGTTTATATCTATTAACACTCCCACGAATGTTGTTCTTCTGTTTTTTAATAGTACATACATCATACATGTGATTCGGGCACATTCCAGTCTTGACGGTTCTCTTTCCATTATCTTCACTGTAGTCTGTAGCCGTGTTAAAATGGCCACATCTTGGGGCGTTGTTTGCTCAAGCATACAGTTTGTTTCTATGGCACTTTCTTCATTTGTGATGTTTCATGTTTGTGACAGACTTAAATCAAAATAGGAATTTTTGTGTGTGCATCTTTTTGGGATTGTGTGAGATATGGTTGGGTATGATTAAGTACATGTTACTTTAGCCCCTCGTTTAAAACTGCTAGGATCAATCAGCTGTTAGATAGCTCTACGAATTTAATCATTTATTCAGACTGGTATTTGCTATTACATTATTGTTGGTATATCTATTGAGTTCTGAGTGGTCATGAATCTAATGGATTTCTCTCTATGTGCATTAGATGGACCTCAGGGAGGCAAGCGAAATGCTTCTCTCATGTCCTATCTTCAGGAAACTTCAGACAGTCGAAGAAGCAGCGGCAGCAACTTTCACCGGCAGAACTAGAAGAGCAGCAACCAGGACCACATCTCCTGCATCACTCATCACATAGTAGATAGTGGCATTCTTGAAGTCGTACTTGAAATATCTGCCGTATAAACAGTTCTCTCTTGCATTATTGCACCCAAATCCACATCTATTAGCGTGTGTATAATTCAGTCTTCTGATTTTAGCTTGTCATGTAATTTTCAGGCTGATAGTTTTCCTCTTAACTTCTGCAGCTGCTGTCATGATGCCAATCAGTTCTGCACATTATATCTGAAGCCTGAAGTGTTGATGATATATGACGTATAAGTGGTTATGTCGGACATGGTTATGGTTTAAAATGACATTATACTTAGTACTTACCCTATGGTTTGTATGTAGGTCATGTAGGATGAAATGCTTGTAGTGTAGGACTGTGTGGTAGTAACTGTACCAGAATGCGCTCCTTAGCGCGCCACTTTTTTAATATGAAATGAATCGCCAGGTTTGTTAATTGGAAGTATTTTAAATGGTTCTATCTTCTTTGTGTGACTTGTCCATTGTACTGTCTGGTATATACTCCCTCCGTCCAAAAATAAATGTCTCAAGTTTGTCAAAATGTGGATGTATCTAGACATGTTTTTATGATTAGATACATCCATATTTTGACAAACTTAAGACACTTATTTTGGGACGGAGGGAGTACTTAATTTACGATGTCGGGCGCCGTCGACAAGCTCGGCCGCAAGACTCCCGACGCGGTCCTGCAGGTGCCTTATGTGGCTGCGCCTGTGCTGCGCTCGGAGGTGGTTCCGGCTGCTGCCGCTCTTGATGATGGGGAAGGATGGGTGCAGGTGGGTCGTGGCGGCCGTCCCGACCGCGCGCCATCCTCTCGGCTTGGAGAAGATGGTCTCGTCCGCAGCCTCGCCTTCAAATACTGGGCTCGAGGGAGGTGTTTTCGGTGCCTCGAGCGTGGCCACCAGGTCAACACATGTCGTGGGCCCTTCAGATGCATCCGCTGTCGTCGACCTGGTCATCCAGAGCGTTTCTGTCGTGCGCGGTCTCCTGCCGCTCGCTCTCGGTCTCCGGATGCTCGGGCTCGTTCTCCGGACGCTCACGCTCCTTGCCAGCGGAGCCGTTCTCCGTCCGCTCAGCCTCGTCGCCCCTCGTCGCCTCGGGGTTGGGCCGGGGTTGCGGGCCACTCGTCGTTGCGTCCTGAGGTGCAGTCAAGGCCCTCTCCTAGGTGCCACGAGGAGTTCAGTGACTCTGTCTTTCTGTCCCACTTTGCTTTGCTGCGCTTGGAGCTTCGTCAGTTGGTTTCTGATTGCTTTGAGGAGGCGTCTCGACCTCTTCGTGAAGAAGTTGCTGCTCTCAAGCTGTTGCTGGCAGGCGTCGATGGTCCTTTGCAGCCGGCGGAGGCATGTGCTTCTGATGGTCTGAGGCTCGCCCCTATGCAAGCCTTGCTTTCGCTTGGCTCCTCTGAGCCGAAGTCGTCTGTGGTCGAGGAAGCGCTTCACTTTGGTTGTTTCTCCCCTCGTGGCAGTCCCTGCCTGTCGCCGCAGGTTGTTGCGACGGCGGCTTCTGAGGGCGAGGACATTGGTGGGATTTTGTCTCCGGTCTTGCAGATCACTCCAGAGCTTCAGGGGTCGTGTGAGGATTCAGCTGTGGTGCTTCCGCCGGAGCTAGGCTCGGTGGAGGCTGTTGCGGTGACCTCGACGCCTTGTGTTGGCAGCGGAGGAGTGTTGGCTTCTAACTCTGAGGCCCTCTTAGCCAATGAGCTTTGCGGCTTACTCGCCTGGTTAGAGGCTACTAGTCCTGGTTATGGCAAGGACATTGCTTGTGTGTTAGCTGGAAAAGCTTCGAAGGACGTAATCAGGAAGGTGGAGAAATCTCTCATGAAGGCTGCTCTCAAGGGCAAAAGGAGAAAGAGAGGAATATCAAGGAAAGTGTCGGCAGATGCGTGATGTTAGAGTGGTCGTCAGTTTACGGTTGATTTAGGTAGAGGCAGGTTGCTGCTTTCATTGTTGCTCTGAGTGTGTGGGCTCCTCCCTGTGGTGTTGTTGGTTGTTGGTGTTGTTGTTGGTGTTGTTGTTGTTGTTGTTGTTGTTGTTGTTGTTGTTGGTGGTGGTGGTGGTGTTGTTGTTTGTTGTATGGTTTTCGTCCGGTTTCTCCCGCTAATAAACCGGACACCTTCTTCTTAATTAATGGATAAGGCCAAGCTTTTGCCTTCATTTTTTTTATCAAGTATCATGCCTAAGAGAGAACTGTTCAACTAGTACAACAAAACTTGGTGAAGGCCACTATTTATTAACTGATGAGGGCTGCAGAAGCTGTGATGCAGGTTCCTGCTCTTCTGGTACTGTCTGTGAAAGTCGCTGCCGCTTCTTCTCAGGCATGCTGATGTTTCGTGGGGCGGCATGATAAGCATTCGGCATACCTACCTGAGCTCCATCTGATACACAAAGAGCAGAAAATCATTAGATTCATGACCACTCGCTACTTGAATAGATATGATTATAACAGTGATGTCATAACAAACTACCGGTCTCAATTCGAACTCAGGTCCATATTGGTAGACATCTAACTGCTGATTGATCATACCAATTTAAAACAAGGGGCTGAGGTAACACATCGTTAATTATACCCGACCAAACCTCAAGCAATTTCAAAGAACTTGAAACATACACAAAAAGGTCTTTCATGCTTTAATTCTTAACTATAACTGCCACCACAAGGGAAGAAAGTGGGCCAAATATGGTACAGATTTCCACAAAAAGCAGCCTCGGCAGTGACCTATTTAACATGGCCTACACTGTACACAACAGAATGAGAAACTTCGAGACTGGAATGAGTTGAAATATGCCAGAACCACATTTACTGAGAGCTGAGACACAGACACATGATATTAAATAACAGAAGAAGAAACATTCGTTGGAATGCCAATTGATAAACAAGTGACAGTTTAATTACCTGATTTAGCATCCAGATACTTGGTCAGCACACATGGAATGTAGGTTGGATCGGAAGGCAAGTACCCCTCCTCTGCAGAGAAGGGCATAACCTCTCCCAGTGACTTCCTCTTCGTGTCAACGGTGACAATCCATGCAGTCTGTTTGTGCTCGTTGAGCATGGACACGAGGTAAACAACATCATCGCCACGCAGAGTAGGAGCAGCTGTTTTAATTCCGAGTCATGGAGTTCAGCCATGTCCCAGGCATCAGGAACAACTGGCACAGTCCTGGGTCTGAGTTTTACCAGTTCTCAAACTCGGCACACCGAAGAGCTCTCGGTTGCTACCCAGCAGCTTAGGCATCGGGACGAACGACGCCGCCGCCGCCCCGGGATCGAGCACATCGCATATCACAATGCCCCTCCAGAGATCGACCCAGCCAAGGAGTCCACCTCCCAAGCCGATCACCTTGGTTGGATTGATCACTGCCGAATACTTGGGTAGCCCACAAGGAATCTCCACCTGCAGCAGCGTCTTGGACCATGTGGAATGCAGCTCGGAACCGAGGGTATGGAGATTGTACTGGTCATCCTCTGCTCCGTAGCTTAGAGCCGCCATGACTTGCGGTTGTTGCCATGGGAGACGAAACCGAGGGGTTGCAGCAGACGCTCTGTCCGAGAATACAGATGGATGTGCAGCGGGAGCAGGTCGAGCGACGGCCCGCCGTTGGGCCCCCCTCTGGCCCGGTAGAGGAAGTAGCGCGGAGAGTCGACGGCGGTGAAGAAGACACGGATGAGGGCGGCATCCTCCACCGAGCAGATGACCTCGGGCGTGTCGTCGAAGGGGGACTCGGCGCGGTTGGGGCAGTGGACGCAGCAGGAGGAGAGGCGCGGTGGGTCGGCGACCGCGAAGGATACCTGGACGGTGAGGCCGGCTTCCGTCGAGGCTGACGCGGTGGTCTCGTTCCGGAGATTGCTGATGGAGGCATCCGTGTCGAGGAGGAAGAAGTCGGGGAAAAGGGAGCTGCCGGCGGCCGGTGAAAGGGGTGGCGCGGCGCCGTGGAGGGCGTACATCGTCGCCGGGCCGGGGGTTGGGGATTTTGGGGCGGTCGTTCGATCGCTTTCGGTCGGTCTTGGGTTTGGCTTGGGATTCTCGTGTTCGGTTCGGTTTGGATTTTGGAGTGTGCGTGTACTGTGGGCTCCTCCTCCTTCTCTTGTATGGGCCTGTTTGGTTGAAGCCCAACCAAACACCGATTCCACCGAACGCTCTTATAGCTAAACCCGTGTGAAAACTACCATCCTGCGCAAAGCACGCGTGGAGCTGTTTCTCCCGCTTTGGCTGCGCGCGCTTTCATTAATTTCTGTCGTTACCCCTGAGGAAAGTCAAAAATTACCCATGCCCACATATTCTTTTCCGTTCCCCAATCTCTCATCCCAGTTCACTCCTCCCTCCCCCGCGCGTTAGGGTAAGGTCCGCCGCCGCCGCCTCCCTGGTCGACGGCAAGCTCGTCGCGGGCCGTCCCGTCCCAGGCCCTTCCCCGCCGGCGGCCTCCATCCCCGACCCTTCCAATTTAATTAATTTGAGTTATTTTGCTTGCTCTTCGAACAACTTGGTTTGTTAACTTTCCTCTAAATTGGTTGACTACAAACTCTGGTCAAATAATTAAGTAAATAATGTGATAGACAATCCAATTTAATTAATTAGTTAACAATGTATTAATTAAATGTATATGATTAATATCTAAATCAATCTCTAATACCATCATTATCTTTAAACATTAAGTAAACGGTCTCTCGGGCCTTTAGGGTATATCATACATTTATCCTCACAGCCACAGTTTAGATAGCAGTTGCCAAATGGCTTTTACAACTTTTTCACAACACGCAGACCACAACTACTTTTCCACAGCTCACCAAACAGGCCCTATACATGTTTTTTAAATGCCTCTTGTATCGTATACATGTGGTTCTAGCATACGATTGGCACCGATTCCTTTGATGCGTACTATAGTTGCAAGAAAAATGATAAACATGGATTTTGACATATTTTTGTTAAAAAACACAAAATAAACTACTACCTCCGTTCCAAAAAGGATGTCATTTCTTTGTCTTAATTTGAATGTATCTAGACACTAAATAATGTCTAGATACATTCAAATTTAGATGAAAAAAATGACATCCTTTTTGGGTGGAGGGGTTATTATTTATGATCATTTATGTTTTTGAGGTAAATGATCATGTTCATGGCCATATCCATGGCTAATCCATGAAATTTTGACCATATTTGACACACATGTGTATCTTTTCATGCCAAACAATAATTTTCAAAGAAGTTTCCAACTTTTTATCACAGATAATATAATTTCATTTTATAGTGTCAAAAGCAGGTTTTTGTGTGAACCAAGTACAAAAAATATGGTGAAAACAGCACAACTCCAATTTTCACATAGTAGACTATATTTGATGGGAAATTCCCAAGTTTTATGACTTTTCAAACTTTAAAGCTACTTTCACTCATTTAAATGTGTATCTGACGATTTTCATGAAAGTAATTCAAATTTGAGCTACAAGTGTGCTCTAGTTTGGTCCTATAAATTTTAAAAATTCGTTTTAAGGTATCCAAGTAGGATACTCTGTGGTAGCAGCGAAGAACCCTAGCAGTGAATAGTTTTACCGATGATTTTGATCTGTCTCAGAAAAATCTAAGAAATGAAGAAGTTTAAAAAATGCAATCCTTTGGCACTGAGTCATTTTATGGTTACAAGTGGTAAAAAAAAATGATAAACAGAGCGATTTTTTTAACAACCTTGTAAAAAACTTTACAAATTGACTATATTTATACATACTCTCGAACCACCGCCTAGGAGGCAAACCATTACATTGATGGAGAAGGCAATACATGGAAGTTATCACACCCAGAGCAGCGCCTAAGATCGTCTGCAAGCGAAACCCTCCGATTGCAAAGAAAGCGAGTTATTGGGAGGGAGCCTTGCCGTCTGCTTCCGCTTCTCATGGACGCCGTGAAAGCTCCGTGCCGCGTTCACACCACTCGCCGGCGCAGAACGCTCGAAAGCATAACGCCACACACATGGGACTACAAACGCATATTAGAGCTCGCCTACATTTCTGTACATCCCGTGCGCGTCCATCTCCAACCATGGCGTTGGGAGGAGGGAGGAGCGAGCCCGATTACTTTCAGGCGGATAGAGGGAGAGAGCAAGCCATACTATAGTTTAAAGTGCATATGTCATAGACAATATTTTTATTTTTTGACTGGGGACAAAGCTTGTCCCATCTATATAGACGGAGAGTGACATAATTGGAAAAACCGATCAAAAACCCACCTCGGAACTCCCAAAACTGCCCCATGACTGCACGGTAGACCCGACACATCATGCGGTGAGAGGTGGTAGCATGCACAACTGGATCAATGGACTAACTACATGGTATCTGGGGTTGGGATAATTTTATCGGATGATCGCATGTGAGGAGCCCGAATAATTTGCAACAAATGGCAAATAACTATATCCTTTGGATATTACCAATACCATATTCATGGGATATCCGATATACCAATATCCACATGCTCAATCCATATCTGGTGGATTTTAAAAATTGCATATCATATCCTCAAGCACGGATCCGTACAATTTACATCCCTACTTTTTACTATGAACTTGACTAACAAAATAAAAGCTCGTATACTAATCGGATAGTTTCCTTTTTTTCACATATCAAGTTCGTGATCAAAGTTCAGCAAGGATCCTTACAAACTTTTGGACGGATGAAGTAGCAAATAAGCTTACATCACAAGACGTATTAAGATATAGGTTGTAGGTCTAGTTTAGACGCATAGGTGGAGTGTGCGTGTGGTGTGGGTGTGTGTGTGGTGTGCGTCCGAACAGATACTACAAATTGTATTTCCAGGAGAGGCTCAAAAATAAGCTTACATCATTCACGAAAACTGACGCGAGAAAAGAGGGAGCGTCATCAAACCAAGACCCAGGTGGTTCTTGCCTCTGCTGGCTAAAACATGTGCCGCCATGTTTGCCTCTCTCGGATAATATCAAAGATGGGATCACTCTGATGAACTCTGTCAACATACAGTTGCAATCTTCGTACGTATATTGTTGTGATTTGTCCTCTCGACTGGCCACCATTTTGCATTTCCTGAAGGACCCCTCCGAACAATCTCAGAGTATGATAAGCCTGTTATATACAGCACACAAATCGAGCTGAAGACTTTGTCTCAACGCGAGGGCTACAGCCATTTGGGCGCCAGTAACATGCCCAATCTGTCCATTACTAGCAGTCCCTTTGGGCATGAGAGAGGCACACTTGCGTTCCATCGTCAAAAACCTGAATGTACATGGCAATTATTTTCTGGTGAATCCCTTTGGAGTTTGGGAGTCCAAAATCTTGATGGCTATACTTGTAAATACACAAGTGTCTTACAACAAAGTTGCCCCAAATTTCTCAATATTGAGATACAAATTCCTCATCCCAATCAAGACCTACACTTGGCGATGAGTAAATGGTTCTCCGGCGAAATATTCGATGGAACATAACTTACAAGGTCTGCTTCTAGACCCTTGGATCTAAGCCATAGTAGCCTCCCCGTGTCAATAATGTCTTTGCACATAAATCCCAGAGCGCTCCTCTCCTCGCCCGGAATACCGCGGATGATTCTCTCGATCCCTTTGATCTCCAGATCAGGCTTCTTGGCTTCTCTGTTGAAATAAAACATGGTTTTAGAAACATATCAACCTTTTGGCGAGAATGAATCATGTAGAAGTTCGGCAATGTTAATCGGATCTAAACTTTCACTACTCAGATGTAGTGCAAGGGTCATGACTCATGACAAAGATCCTACCAAGATTGTGACAGAAGATCTTTTATAACGATCAAATTTTGGATATTTTGTAATTAGCAAGCTGTGGAGCAGAGTTAAGGCTTAGTTGACACTTGTTTAATGATTCCTTACTTGATTTCAGAAATATTGCGAGGGTGATAATAAAGATTCTACCAAGATTCTAACAGAAGGTCTGTAGAGCAGAGCAAATGGTTAGCTGACACTTGTGTAATACTAACTCCTTACCTGACTTCAGAGGACGAGTCTTCAGCCTTCAAAGAGTCCTGGGAGCTGTGATCACCATCCACAGCCCAACTGCTAAACCATGTCATGGCATGGAACTCTTCCTCCGCAATCCCTAGTTCTGTGAGGAAAGCTTTATCTGCAATCGCAAAATAAAAAATATTCTATTCAAAGCAATTTAAACAGCTTCAATATAACTTCCAAATAATGAGTATATGACAGACTTTGTTAGTAATATAGATGTAACTGAGAAGTATGTTGCATGATATAACTCAAACAGAATTTCCTACAAGGCTTGGCAAGCGGAATTACTTGCGTAATGCTTCCATTGGCAAAGATGGTGGCAGCAGGTGGCTAAAGCAAGGCCCCGGAGACGACATTTGTCGTGGCCTTTCTCTTCTGTATAATTGTGTTGTTCATGAAGACAGCACATTATGGTCATATCTGGGCAGGAAATAATAGTTTTTTTAGATACATTCAGCTAGTCTCAAGCAGTTCTGTATCAGTATACCTGAACATGAAACATTACATCAAATATCATAATCACCTGTTGCAGGCCCGCATAGATGTTTTCCAATTGCTAGATACTGACCTCCCCTCAATGCTTGTACTCCAAGCAGGTTCAAATCCTCAACTGCATTTATATTGAAGTACAAAATATTAGTGTATGCAAATTTTAGTTCGCAGATGCATAGACGTAGCACGCACAGATAAATGCACAAAGACACGAATGAAATATTCAGCGCAAAAAGTGCACACAAGCCATTCAAATGCCCTTATGCCACCTTTCAAATAAAGAAAGAAATGAAATCTTACTATCTATTCTCAAACGCTCCAACGTAACACCCTCATTTTGTCTTAAACTTCGATCAGCCTACAAATTTGACAAATGGAAGGCACGACAAAAGCAGTTAAGCACAAAGTGAAAGAACTAATCCTGAATTGCTCCGAAAAGATGAACAATCATGATGAAATTAGATTTAACATAACAAGTTATTTGGCTTTGGAAACAAATTTGTTATGTATATAACATATTTTCTATTTATCGACATGCCAGCAATGCGTCAAAATTAACTCCAAACAATCTGAGTTGGTCTTATATTCTACTGCTTTGAAACCATAGTCATAATCACTATAAACAACCTATAGTCACATAAATTAGTAGTTTGGTGCACAAGTCGAGGTGTCTTATCTTTGATGCCTGATTGGAAACTGATGGGTTTTTGCTGAACATAACAATAACTCAACATATTGTACATGCTGAGAATTCATATTCCCGAATTTAGAGAGAGGTTTTGGCATAATTATGGCACAAAATACCAGCCATTACATTCATGTTTAAGCACCTTGAAATTAACAATGGCAAGGCTGCTACGTATTGAATCCTATCGAGCTAACTAGGCACAAACATAAGCCCTGCGGTTGCGAAGTCCAACAACAAAATTAAGCTGCATTCAGCAAAAATGAGGTAACCAACAGGACCATCCATGAACAAAATGTAAAGTTGTAAACTTAAACTAATCCCCAAACCAAGGAAATATGTGCACATAAACTAACCTTGAGCTTGTACGATCGTCTTTCGACCAAGAAGATACTCCTGATCCCATAACAGTCTGCCAACATCTGAGTCAAGTAACCCCTCCCAGCACCAAACTCAACGACTGCCGGAGCATTCTCCGCCGCAACCTCCTCCGCTGCATCCTCAGCGCCTCCTCTGGGGAGCAAACCAAAGGTCTCCATGTTCCCGACAATGGACACCTGCTGTACAATGTGCTTCTCCTGGTACGGCACCGTCCTATCCAATGCACCAACAGAGATGTCACTCCAAAACCCTGACAGAAACCCATAGCATTTACACAACTACTGCACCCCTCTCAAACCGGCAGCGCACCCACCTATCGACCTGCCCCCTCATCCATTTCTCGCAGGCATCAGGGGTGATGTGCGACTCGCGCATTTGGACCGCGGCCGCCGCATGCGCCGACCGGATCTTCGCGACCAAGCCCCAGAACTCCTCCTCGGAGAGCTTGTGCACGGAGGCCCGCTTGATGGCTGACGTGATGGCTGCTCCGCCGGCCTCTCCACCGCCGGAGTTGATGCCCTTGGAGTAGTACGGCTGCGCGGCGAGGGCGTCGGCATGCTTCCTGAAGGGGCACTTGCCGACGTGAGCCTCCAGGTTGTCCTCGAACACCGTGCTGCGCGGGAGAAGGTGGGGATCAGCCGGGTAGTAACAGATGGGTGGCGCTGGAGCTAGCTGGAAGGGGCTTACTGGGAGGGGTCGACGGGGCAGGGCACGCGGCGGCGCGAAGCGGAGGAGGAATCCGGCGGGTGGTTCCCGCAGTACCTGAGGAGCAGGGGGGTGGTGATTGGTGAGTACTAGGGTTTAATGAGGGGATATGAGGGAGGTCAGCTGGGGTTTGCTTACTGAGTAGATGGGAGGGGGGAGTTGGCGCAGTGGCGGCGCTTGCTGGGGAGCCAGAAGTGGCAACGGCCCGGAGGAGGTGCCGGCGGCGGCGGCGCGGACTCGCCGTTCGCCGTTGGATGGTCCATCGCTGACGGCGGCGGTGGCGGAGCAGGAGTGGGAAGAGAAATCGAATGGGCGGGTGGA
Organism: Puccinellia tenuiflora; assembly: GCA_012064385.1. Taxonomy (NCBI): domain Eukaryota; kingdom Viridiplantae; phylum Streptophyta; class Magnoliopsida; order Poales; family Poaceae; genus Puccinellia; species Puccinellia tenuiflora. The sequence continues at coordinate 2,641,226 of QRDG01000308.1, read as the reverse complement.
GGAAAGCAAAGTGCAGGAGGGCCCAACGAAGTAGTCTAGTGGATGAGCGGCCCAGTAAGCCCGGTTGATCCTCCTGGGCCCATTCACCTTGGAAAATGAAAGAAGCTGTCAACAAGTTTTGTCGCAGGAGTTCCGGGCGCTCCTATACCCCGCGTTTAGCGGTACGTACGTAGCTCCGCGTACCCTCCCTGTTGATGCTAGGTGGGCCTGGCCCATATTTAGCGATTCGTACGTCGCGTTTGGTTCGCTCCAGCTAGCGCGGATCGAACGTCTTGTTAGCTAGCACGCTCAGTCAGTCTTGTTAGTTAGCATGCTCGGTCAGTCGAGCTCTCACAGGAAAAAAATAATTTAAACAGGTTCTGAATAGTGTGTAGACTAAAAACCAAGCAATACGGTTTGAAACATACTTTTTTCTATTTTAAAATGTTTAGATTTGAAAATATTCAAAAGTTTATTTTTCAAAAGTTTATTTTGAATCTGAACAAATTTCAAGTTTTAACAAATTTTTAATATAAACATTTTTCCAATCTAAAAATTTGTTGAATATAAATCATTTCTTTGAGTATGAACAAATTTCATATTTGAACAATTTATGATTTTAAAAGTGAACGATAATTAATTTTGTACGATTTTAACAAGTGAACAGAAAAAATGTCGGTGAACAATAATTATTTTTAAACAGATTTAAAAAGTGAACATAAATTTTTTATGAACGAAAGTTATTTTTGAACGATTTTAAAAGTGAACGAAAATTATTTTTGAACGATTTCAAAAAGTGAACAAAAAAAGTCGGTGAACAAAAAGTATTTTTGAACGATTTTAGAAAATGAACGGAAAAAGGTTTATGAACGGAAACTAACTTTGAACGATTTTAAAAGTGAACGAAAATTATTTTTGAAAAATTTTAAAAGGCAAACAGAAGAAGTCTGTAAACGGAAATTATTTTTGAACGATTTTCAAAAAAGTGAACAAAAAATAGGTATTTGAACAGAAATTATTTTTGAACAATTCTAAAAGGCGAACAGAAAAAATCTGTGAACGGAAATTATTTTTGAACGATTTTCAAAAAAGTGAACAAAAAATAGGTATTTGAACATAACTTATTTTTGAACGATTTTAAAAGGCGAACAGAAAAAGTTTGTGAACGGAAATTATTTTTGAATAATTTTCAAAAAAGTGAAAAAAATAGGTATTTGAACAGAAATTATTTTTAAATGATTTTAAAAGGCGAACAGAAAAAGTCTGTGAACGGAAATTATTTTTGAACGATTTTGAAAAAAAAGTGAAAAAAGAAAACAAAAAGAAATAATAGAACGGTAAACAAAAAATAAATAATAAACAGAAAAAACAAAAAAAGAAACGGAAAGCATAATAGAACGTAAAAAGAATAAATGAAAAGAAAAAGAAAAAAATAATTTCCCGTTCACAAAGAAACCTACTCAATTTTTTCACAACATAAACATTTATTTAAAAATAAACCTGAAAAAAGACAGAAGACAAAAAAGAAAATAGAAAAAAAGTGAAAAAAAGAAAAATGCAAAGAAGAAAAATGAAAAATATAAACAGAAAAACGAAAAAGTAAAAGAAAAACGAAAAAAAAGAAACAAAAAACCGAAAAAGAAGAAGAAAAAAAGAAACAGAAAATGAAACACAGAGAAAACAACCAGATTCACGGTTAATGGGCCGGCCCATCCCCGTGACCCGGGGGTACGCGGAGCTTCGTACGCCCCGCGGTACGCGGGGTATAGGATTGGCCAGGAGTTCCTCCTCGTCTCCGGCCGCCTTGATGTCGATCAACAATTGAATTGCATACTAAGGAGCAATGACAATTTTTTATGTCATATTACTGGCGGACTCAGTGTCGATCAATACTTGTAGATTAAGGAAAAATTGTTAAATGATCGGTAGCAAACAGAGTTTGGCTCTGGTGGTTAGGTTCCTTGTGGTGGAATCAACCCATCTAGATTCAAGTCCTACACTTGGTATGGGTGTTTGTATTACCTGGATTTATTTCAGGATTTAATCACCGCTCTTCTTTTCGTGATAGGTGACGTGACCATCAACAGCGAGGCGTCTGTGGTGACTTTATCAACCTCAAGATCTGCCGGCTCAGTCCCTCGGAGATGCTTACAGGGGTAGGGTGTGCGTGTGTGCCTTCTTAGAATAGTGTACGTGCGTGTTTATGAGCGTCTACGCGTTGTACTATATTCTTAAAAAAAACTCAAATGGTTAGTGAGACAGCATGGATTAAGATCATGCACTAGAAACTTGAGTTAGAGGAGAGACGTTTTGGCACCCGACCTTATATACTTCTGATATTAATAGTAAAACATCAAACTATGTTTTAAATTTTTAAAAAAGTATCAGGAGCATGTGAGTTCAAATGTCATTGTGAATTTCTGCTTTAGTTTAATTTTGTAAAGATCAGTAACCAGGAATATATAAACCATCCCTTACATTGTTAGAGCACACACGACGGATGCATTGAGAAAAATGTGCAGGAAAAAAGAGCAAAATTAAATCATTACATTATTCTCGTTGTAATGAAAGGGAAAAATAATTTTTACTTGTCCCGTACAAAATGTACTTGCAAAGTTTAGAAGGTGCCCGACTTTGTTGGATGAGTGAGTGCTAAGTATATATTCAATCGAAACTTCTACATCCTACATGAAGAAGGGGTGTGGCACGAACTTCTGTCTAATAAATATTTAAAAGACAAAACTCTATCTCAAGTAGAGGCAAAACCAACTGACTCTCCCTTTTGGAAAGGGCTGATGAAGGTTAAAGATGATTTCTTTAAACGTGGTTCTTTTATTCTTGGCAATGGCAGGACTATTCGTTTTTGGGAAGATCATTGGCTTAATGGAGCCGCCCTTTCTAGTCAATATCCTACTTTGTATAATATTGTTAGACGGAAAAATGTGACTGTTTTTATGTGCTCTCTCATTACCCTTTAAATATTGGGTTTCGCCGCAATTTGGTGGGAGACAAATGGGATGCTTGGCTGCATCTTGTTGAGAGGCTCGTGCATGTCTCTCTTGTGGATGATGAGGATAAGTTCAGTTGGAATCTTACCTCGTCTGGTGTCTTCACTGTTAAATCGCTTTATGAGGATTTTATGAATGGCCACACTCCTTTTTTACAGAAATATATTTGGGATTTGAAAGTACCTCTTAAGATTAGAATCTTTATGTGGTTTCTATATAGGAAGGTGCTGTTGACTAAAGATAATTTGGCTAAAAGGCATTGGAATGGCTGCACAAAATGTGTTTTCTGTGGTCTTCAAGAATCGGTTGAGCATTTGTTCTTTACCTTTTCATTTGCAAAGAGTGTATAGAGATTATTACACTTCCCCTTTGGCCTAACTCCTCCGACTAGTGTAACTAATTTGTTTGGTACATGGTTGAATGGACTTGATAAGGTGTCTAAGAGTCGCATTAGGATAGGCATATGTGCTTTCCTTTGGGCTATATGGAAATGTCGAAATGATATTGTTTTTAACAATTTGAGAGGTGCCCCTTTTTTGCAGGTGATTCGCATGGCTACTTACTGGATCCATCTATGGTCCTTCCTATCACCGGAGGAACAGCGGGGTTATTTGGATTCCGGATGTGCTCGGTTGATGGCGGTCGCTCGGGTTATCTTCAACCAGGGTGGCTGGCGACATTCTAATCGCTTATGTGATGGTTAGGTTAGTTGCGATTATGCTGGTTTTTTTAGGTGGCTGATTCTTGTAGCCACCCTATGTGATCCTTGATTTGTAACTGGTATTAAAACTTCTTACTTGATACTCATACTTTTTGCAATAAAGGCCATGTGCATCATTTTGATGCAGAGGCTGGGACAGTCCCATTTCTAAATAAAAAAGCATGGCGATCTATTTCGTTCGTCCGTCAGTTTTTTTACGCGCGGACAGAAATTATATCCCAACGCGATGACTCATTTACGTTTCTTTTTGTTTTCGTGTTCGTACGGACCCATTTAACAACCTAAAATTAGGTTGGATTTGCGTCTCCGTGAACAACCTCGTGTCCACCCCGGTCCATGCATTAGCCACCCATCTCAGTCATTTTTAATACCACAAGGGGGTCTATCCCTACCCCCACTCCAGTCCCCCCTCCATCCCGCCACCAACGACAGAACAAAACCTAGCACACTCCACTCCCCCTACCCTCTAGATATGTCCAGCAGTAGCAAGAAGACCTTGGCCCAGGTAGCTCGTCGCCGCATGATGATGCACGGCCGAGGTGAGGCTAGCTCGTCCCTTGCACTGAGGAGGAGAATGGCAACGAGGGCGATGAGGAGTGGCCGGAGACCTCACAGTGACCTGACATGCAGGGCCCATCGATGTGTCCTTGGCAGTGTCGGTACCACCACCACCGTCGGTTGCGCGGGGCATTGACATCGAGTCCGACAAGGCCACAACATCCAAGATCCTGCCATTAAATCGACCTTGCCAGCACCATCCAAATTCCTCAAGGTCGGAGCTTGCCGTCAGCCGCGTCGGTCATCGAAGTTCCCCAAGCCCCAGTGGCGAAGGCAAGATTAGGCAAATTAGGATCTTGAGGGGGGGCGGTTACAGCAAAAAAAAAAGACCCTGCATTTTTCATGTGTTTAGTAGGGAGGCAATCCTTGGTGTTAGTGGGAGGCCCCTGCTAGTCCCCTGGCTCCGCCCCTACCAAGGCCGAAAGCTTGACAATTGGATATAGGATTTAGTTTCAATTTCATTTAAATGTGTTGGATGTATCTTCGATTTGAATGAAAGATGACCACTTTATATATGATTTCAAAAATAAGGAAATGAATTGAAAAAAAACTGAAATGAATCGCATACTTTTTTTTTTTGAAATAAGAAACACTATATTAGGTCAGCAAGCCGACTCATTAAAAACCTTCCAGTCCCCTTACATACCCTGGTAAGAAAAAGAGTGCGTCAGAAACTTGCTGCCTCTCAACACAGTTACATCGTTTCCAGAGTTACATCGTTTAGCAGGCTATCTAGCATAAAGCTAGGAGGATCATCGTCCCAATTACAATTCAACTTCTCTAAAAAAACCTTGTTTTGCTATTTCGTGAGCTACTGTATTTGCTTCCCTGGGGATGTGTTTGAAAGCAATTGAGTCAATATTTGAAGCTAAATCCACAATATCCGCATAGATAGCTGCTGACTCATTCCACCACGTCTTCACTCCAGTACACGCTTCAATCGTCTCCATGGAATCTGATTCGGCAATAATTGAATTACAACCAAATTTGCATGCCAAAGCCAAACTTTCTTTCATCGCCACCGCTTCCACAATTGCTACCGAAGATATATTGGGGAGGTACGTGCAGCTAGCAGCAATCAACTGGCCCTGGAAATGAATCGCATACTTAGGTGTACAGGCAGGCGACGGATAGAGAGCGGACAAGTGGTGTCCAGGATGCAACCCAAATGGACAGAACTGGACATGTTTAGTAACCGTTTTGGGAACGACGTCCCGTTGGAGTTACCCTTAGTGGAAACCACGTTTTATTCAAGGAAAAAAAAAAGAATAACACAAGGAACACCAATAATTTCCAGAAAAAAGAAAACCAAGCTCAACAAAAGCTTGGTTAGGCTCAAAACGCGGCTGGACAAAATGATTGTATCTCCAGAAAATAATATCCTCTCGTAAAAAACAATATTTAGTAGTTTCATAAAGCTTGAAGAGGCTCGCGCTCGGCGCTCAATATTTTTGTGAAAAGTACATGTAGGTAGTTAAGCGGGGCTGAGCACGAGCTATTCAAGCTCGAGCTCAAGCTTGATAGCCTCAGCACATCTGAGACTCGAGCCGAGCTTGAGCCAAACTTAAATCGAGTCAAAGCTTTTCCCTGACAGCCTATTCTGCCAGCTGCTGTTCGCTTTCAGACGTGCGACTTCGTGCACTGACACTCTAGCTTTCTCTATCAAGTGCAGCTTAATTACTAGCATAACACAGTATTATCATACCAAGCTTAAACTTTGTTCCCCAAAGATACAATCATGCAAAACTAATCAGGAAATTAAGCAGTAGTACGGAGTAGTATTAGTTCTGATGTTCAGTATCGCTGTAGTATGAACAGATAAAATAAAGAGAGCTGAAACGACAACGTGCGGCGCAGATCGCATCGAACACATTCACAGCCCGAGGGATTGCAGCACGGCGGGGTTCACGGCGGTGGTGGCGCCGTCGACGACGAGGTTGTGCCCGCTGACGTACCCGGCCTGGTCGGAGGCCAGGAACAGCGCGGCCTCCGCCACGTCGGCGGCGCGCAGCACCTTCCCGCGCAGCAGGCTCCCGGCCTCCGTCATGGCCTCCAACTCCTCGGCGCCCACCCCGGCCACGGCCAGGCTCAGCGGCGTGGCCACGCCGCCGGGGGACACGAGGTTCACGCGCACGCCGTGCCGCCCCAGCTCCCCGGCCGCGGCGCGCACCAGGCCCAGCAGCGCGTGCTTGGACGCCGTGTACGACGCCGGGCCGTACCCGCCCTGAACGCACGCCACGCTCCCCGTGCACACGATGGCGCCGCGCGTGCCGCCGGACACCATGGCCCGGGCCGCGTGCTTCACGCACGCCGCCGCGCCCCGGAAGTTGATGGCCATGACGCGGTCCAGCGCCGACAGGTCCATGTCGGTGACGGAGCCCGTGAGGAGCAGCACGCCGGCGTTGCTGAGCATGACGTCCAGCCGGCCGTGCGCCGCCACGGCCCCCGCCACCGTCGCCTCCACCTGGGCCTCGTCCGTCACGTCGCACCGCGCGTACTTGCAGGGCGGCCCGATGGAGGCCGCCACGGCCTCGCCCAGCGCATCCTGGATGTCCGCGATCACCACCGTGGCGCCGCTCGCCGCGAATAGCCGCGCCATCGCCTCGCCGATGCCGCTCGCGCCGCCCGTCACGATCGCCACCTTGCCGTCCAACCTGCGCAAACCATCACCACTATTCAGCTCGATCGAGCTAGAGTAATCGAAGATCGAACAGAGTACTAATGCTACTACTACTCACCTTGGCTTGGACATGTTGGCAACTGCTTTTGATCTGCACCTGCGCTGTCTGAACTCTGAACTTGGGAACTGCTTGGGACGGAACGATGTGCTTTGGATGCGTTTATATATAGGGCTTGTTTAACTGTAGTATTTCAAACTACTCCAGCCGTGTCAGCATTACATATATATAACTAATAAAAAATATATCAGGCAGTGGTAGTCGAGAGAGGGCATCTCCAACCATTTCGTCGTACACTTGTGTTCGTTTCTGCCCATGCAGCCTGAAAGTACGGTCCAACGTGCGATGTAAATAGATCAATATTCATTTTGCTGTCCGTTTTGACACATTTCTAGCCGTGGGTCGGTTGGCGTCCGCACGGACATGTCACGCACGTCCACGGTGTCCTCCCATCGGTGACACAAAGACGAGCACTCATCCTCAATCCACCAAATCCAACCCAACAAACCCCTCTCTGTAGCCACGCCACTTTCCGTCCTCTTTGCCGGCCCGTCGTTTCCTCCAACCGCCCGCCCCGTCAACCGCCACCGTTTCCCCCAAACCCCCGCCATCGATGCCACTGCCATATGAAAGTGACCAGGACAGAGGTCCTACACAAATCAAGGCTCGTCCACGCACGCAACCGACGCCGCCCACAACTTGCTCGGCCATTTGGCCGACATGTTTGTGATTTATGAATTCATCACTTCACTAGCTGACATCATAACGGATAGCTTGGATGAGTTTCTTTTACAATAACATCATTTGTTCATCATGTTCCGAAGAATCGTCCGACGACTAGAGTGATGTTTTTGTTGCTACACTTTCTCGCCAATGAACACATTTTGAGGCAGCAACCATTTTTAGAGGATCGGTAAAGGGTCATACAGTTGCGTTGGATCGCAGCAGAGAAGGTGGTCATGTCCAACTTTACATAGATTACTTTCATCGCACAAAGCCACTATTCTCGGCCAATCATTTTCGGCGACGCTTCCGGATGGCGAGACATGTGTTCAACTGTACGCGTGAGGGGCGATGGCTTATGATGATTACGTCCAATGCAAGCTTGATACCGTTTGTAAGCTCGACTTCTCCTCTTATCAGAAATGCACTAGTTGTTCGGATGCTTGCATGCACATGGAGTTGTCAGTGATCTTGTTGATGAGTACATGTGCATGAATGAGCCCACATGCCTTGATTCAATGTACAAGTTCTGCAAAGTTATGGTTCACGTGTTTGGCCCGGAGTACTTGAGATAGCCCAATGCTGCGAATACAGCTCGGTTGTTATCGATCAATGTTTCAAGAGGGTTTCATGGGATGGTTGTAAGCATATATTGTATGAAGTGGGAGTCCATTTTCCTGGCAGGAAAATATAAGAGACATATTAGAGAATGCACGGTCATACTTAAAGAAGTGGCATCACAAGATCCCTGGATTTGGCCTTTTTTTTTTGGCATGGCAAGTTCTCAAAATGATTTCAATGTGCTTCAGTACTCTTTGATGTTCTCTAGGCTTTCAAAGGACAATTCCCTATAGATCAACTATGAGACCCATGGCCACCAATATACCAAGTGATAATACCTAGCTAATGGTACTATCCTATGTGGTCTACAATTGTGAAGGCAATCTCCAGTCCACAAGGAGAGAAAAAAAAATCTATGTTTGCTAAAAAACAAGATGGTGCTAGGAAAGATGTAGAGCTGGTGTACTCCAATCTTGTTGGGCTATTGTACACTATGTGGGAGGTGATAACTACTTGTGTGGCACAGTATGAACATAGAGGATGAACGTGGTTTGTGACGGTATGTATGACCGAGGATGGGACTAGCATGGTGAGTTGATTAAGCCCGAGGGTGATAATGTTTGAACACTTTCTCCAATTTCATAATGAAATACGTGATCGTGCAACTCACCATCAACTTTAAAATGTTCCGGTTGAGCCGTGTGTTGGCTAACGTAGAAAACCAATAGTTCTATCATCACATTTTGTTTTAATTTATTTGCTACAATTTAAATTTATTTGGTTGTAAATTATGTATTTTTTTATTTGGTTGTGAACTACAGTATGTGTTTTTAAATTATGCGATTGTGATTAATTAATTTATTTAAAAGTAGGTGATGGGTAGCATGTGGAGTGGCGGCCATGGATGGACGAGGCCGCCAGACTCCAGACCACCTACCACCTACCTCGCCTTCGAGCTGGCGTGCTCTCTCTCACTCACCCAGCAGCAGCCGGCTGTGGCTCGACGCTACTAAAAGTCAAGAATACACACACTGACACACAACACATCATCATCGTTATCATACTATTGGGAGTACGAGACACCATATTTTTTTGTTGCTTCCTTGCCAAGATCGATACAAAAATCTAGAGCTAGATTTGAGTTCCGTGACCCGTGCAGTAGACTGCGGTACTGTTCTAGAAAGAAGAAGAAAAAAATGGATGTTTTATCCAGCTAGTACCAGGAATTTATGTCGGCCAAATATTTTTTCTTTTGAAAAACGCCATCTTGTTCTTACGTTTCTGTGGTCAATCGAACGCGAATGCATGGAGGCGTGCGGCGCCGGACTCGCTGGAATTTCTGTGCTTGCTTGAGGCCGTTCGTCTCAGGCGGCTGCTAAACCTGTTGGTGACGGGTCGGTGGAAATACAATACTGTTAGATTACTGTGCCAGAGATCGAGACACACGGCTCAGATCTAGAGAAGAGACAGAGATGATGGTCAGCGGTCCTTGGTTTCGTCGGATCTCGCGCCAGCGATATATCGTCGTCCTCATCGCGAGTTTTCTGTGTAAAGTCAATGGGTGGTTAAAGCTCTGCTGATTGATGGGACGGTCTGACCACTGACCACCCTTGATCACCGCCGCCGGCAGGCTGCGGTCAAAGCACGTCTGTCTCCCGCTAGCTAGTACACACATCTGAATGGAAAGTTTTGTGTTCTCTCAGGATGTGTTCAGTTCTGGAACCGGAGGGGACGGGACGGAATGGTTCCATTCCGAGGTCACGGGACGGTTCCGACCCCGTGTTCGGTTCGGATAAAATCGAGGAACGGAATGGTTCCGTTTTTTGTTCGGTTGGGGGAATTCGGAGCGGAATGGAATAGCCATAATTACACTTAAACTTTGACTTTTGTCTCAAAATTGTAATAAACGGGCTATTTTGGCACAAATTAGAGGCAAATTGGAAAGAATAGAGTCAAAAAAAAAATCCTCAAATCGGAGAGCTTGCGCGCGCCGCCGCCGCCTGCGTGCGCAACGACGAGCTTGGCCGCATCCCCAGCGCATGCTTGGCCGCCCCGCCGCTGCCCCGCGAGTGCTCGGCCGTGTCCCCCGCGCGTGCTAGCCGCCGCCGCCGCCGGGCGCGTGCTTGGCCGCCGCCGCGTGTGCTGGCTGCCGCCGCCGCCGGGCGCGTTCTTGGCTGCCGCCGCGTGTGCTGGCTGCCGCCGCCGCCGCGCGTGCTGGCCGTTCCCGTCGGTCGGTGATTTGTCGCGAGCTGGACGTGCTTAGCGAGAGTTGACGCTGTCGTTAGCGACGCGTTCCTCGCGATCCGGTCAATTCGGCCGGACAAGGCCGTCCCGCATATGGGAGGAATATTCCCTTGCGGGGAACCACTTCATTCCGTTCCTTTGTCCAACCGAACACTGGAATGCCTCCTAGGTGCGGAACCGTCCCGTTCCATTCCTCCAAATTCCAGAACCGAACACACCCTCAGAACATCTCCGGTGGCTCATACAAACAGACGCCCAAACAAAACTTAAACGATGGGAGGTAAAAAAGGCCAAAAGGGTTTCTATCCGGCTACTAGTTTTTTTTTTTTGCGGTGATCCGGCTACTAGTTAGGAAGTGAACATAAGGTATCAAGAGGTCCCTCACATTCAGGTGCAATGCAATTGCCCCATATTAGTCAAGTACCCCTCTTCCTATTTAGTTTAGGGGTTAAGGCGAGAAATGGCTTTGTTTTTGCCATAGAGGGGTGTGCTTCTTCTTTTTTTTGCGAGAATAGAGGGGTGTGCTTAGTATCGCTATATATGTTGAAATATTAGGGTGGGCTTTAGGCCCATCTAACAATTTCAGAAAATCCCTAAAAGCCCATGCTGGTTAGGGAAGTGGTGGGAGTTTAGTCTCACACGGCTAGTTGGGAGAGAGTTGCACCAATTTATAAGGTGAGCTCCTCTCCCACTAGTATGAGTTGGTGTGAAGAGAAGAGAGGCGTTCCACACGCACGCTCCTCCTTCGCCGCCCGCCCGCCTCGTCACGACGCGCGCCACGGGTTGCGGGAATCTCGCCGAGACGATGTGTTATTTTTATCACGAATGAATATGAGCTGAAACGTTTTTGTCTTAAGTGCTCCTAAGTACATACGTTTTCAGCTTTCATTGCATACGTTTCCGTTGGCCCTTTGGTCTGCCTCTGAGCCTATATCAGAGAGGTCGCGCCTCTCTTAGTAAACACAACATCTGCTCAGCCTCCACGCTCCCGTCGTTCTGAAGGGACGCAGCATAGAAAACAAAAAAAAATTCCTACACAAACATGGCGGAATAAAACCCAAAACTAGATCAGATCTACTAGATGGTGGTAGCAAGTAGGAGATCGAATCTCACCCTCGAAGAAAAACCGAGCGTGTTTTGTCGAGGTAGGGGTTGGCTAGTCGATCCCCGCAACTAGACTTGTCTAGTCGTGAGATGTATTATCCGATGCGTCGCATGAGCAACGCCTCCGAGAGATCCATACGTACGGCTCGATGAAGACTCCACGTTCTTGGTCCCGCAAGAGTTGATGGAGAGGCTTGCGAGATCAGTAGCACGACGACGGTGGTGTGGCGGATATGGTGTAGATCCGACAGGGCTTCGCCAAGCATCTGCGGAGGAGGAGGAGTTGGAGAGGAGGAGGGATGCGGCTAGGGGACAAGGGGGCCGCGGCGACAGGGAGCAGGGGGTGCGCCGCCCCTTGCCCTGCGCCTCCTTATATAGGAGGCCAGGAGATGGGGTGCGGCCCCTTGCCCTAGGGCCGGCCGGCTTGGGTGGCTTGGCCCCCAAGCAAGCCCCTAGGGTTTTGGGGCGCCTCCCCTATGGGCCCCTTAGCCCTAGCCGCATGGGCCTAGGAGGCTGGTGCGGCTGGCCCATGAGTCTTATTCTCCGGACTCTTCCGGAACTACTCGTGATGTCCAGGATCCCATCCGAGACTCCGAATCAATATTCATTCACACCATCATTTATCTCGAGCCCTAACTACATCGAATGTTAAGTGTGTGACCCTGCGGGTTCGTGAATATGTCATATTAATAGCGGGACCGGGATGCCCATTTTAATTCCTACATATTCAACGAAGTACTTTACCAGTTGAACCACTATGTCTGGGATTCACTTAATCCATATATGATTCCTTTTGTTTCACGATATCTTACTTGTCCGAGACTTAATCACTCATATCTCCATATCTGATTAATCTCGTTCCCGACAAGTTCTTGTTGGGAATATGCCCTAGAGGCAATAATAAAATGGTTTATTAGCATATTCATGTTTATGATAATGGTTTATTATCCATGCTATAATTTTATTAAATGGAAACATAATACATGTGTGGAATATGAACAAACAGATGTCCCTAGTAGGCCTCTACCGGAATAGTTCGTTAGTCAAGAGATGGTTAGAGTTTCCTAACCATGGACTTGTTATAGTCACTTGATAATGAAGTCATATCATTAGGAGTAATGATATGATGTACAAGACCCAAATTATAAAGAGTTGGAATTAATCGTGTCACACAGTTTTATTGCCAACACTTTTAGTATGCCAAGTATAGTTTCCTTAGACCATGAGATTATGTCACTCCCGTTTATCAGAGGAATGCTTTGTGGACATCAAACATCACTTCGTAACTGGGTGATTATAAAGGTGGCTTTCAGGCATCTCCGATGATAGGTTGTTGGGTGACATGAATCAAGAGTGGAATTTGTCCCTCCATGTGACGGAGAAGATATCTCCAGGCCTTCTCGGTAATATAGCATCATAAAGTCTGCAGACATGTGATTAAGTGGTAATCACGGAGATCCTATATTATGGACGAGTAAAGAGAACTTGCCGGTAACGAGATTAAACTAGACATGGGGATGTCGACGATTAAATCTCGGGCAAGTAAAATATCGTGAGACAAAGGGAATCGTATATGAGATTAATTGAATCTCCGGCATCGTGGTTCAATCGATAAAGAGTTTCGTTGAGTGTATAGGAATTAATATGGGCATCCCGGTCCCGCTATTAATTATTGATATGATCATGTCTATGCATTCTCGAACCCGTAGGGTCACACACTTAACGCTCCGATGAAGCTAGGGTTAGCGATTAATTAAATGATGGAATGAACGAATTGAGATTCAGAGTCTCGGATAGAATCCCGGACGCCGCGAGGAGTTCCGGAGAATAAGATTCATATAAGGAAAGTGTTTCCGGAGGTATCGGAAAAGTTCCAGAATATTTGAGTAGGGTACCGGAAGGTTCCGGAATGTTCTAGAAGAGTCTAGAAGTGAGGTCCATATTGTATGGAGGCCCACATGGACTAAGGGGAGGCGCAGCAGCCCTAATGGGCCAGCCGCACCAAGCCCCTAGCCCAGCCGGCCAAGTCCTAGTTGGACTAGGCTTGGCCGCACCCCACAAGGAAGGGGGGGAGCCGAACCCTAGAGGGACACGGCTTGGCTTAGGGTCCAAGCAACCCCCGGCCGGCCCTAGGGCTTGCCCCTCCACCTATATATATGGGGCAAGGGTGCGGCACACACCTAAGGAGGAGCCCTAGCCGCACCACAACCCCCACCTAAACCCTAACCCTAGCCGCACCCCTCTCCTTGGAGGGCTGCGCCACCACCACCACCTCCACCTTGAGCCATCGCACCCTCTAGCCCTAGGGGCTGCGCCCCCTCTCTCCTCTTCTCCCTCTCCTCTTGCTTGGCTTGGCGAAGCCCTGCTCATAGAAATCATCATCATCACCAACACAACCGTCGTGTTGCTGAGATCATCAAGGCCATGTCTACCTCGCTTGCGGGATCAAGGAGTGGATGACTACATCGAGTTGTACATGTGGATACCGCGGAGGTGCTGCCCATTGTGGCACTTCGTCGGATTGGATCTCGAGGATAATACATCTCCTCGCGACTAGACGAGTCTAGTTGCAGGGATCGACAGACCAACCCCTGCACCGACAAAACGCGTTTGATCGATCTTCAAGGTTAAGAGATTGTATCTCAGCTTCGCTATCTTCATCTAGTAGATCTAGATCCTTGGGGTTTATTCCTCTTGTTGCGTAGGAATTTTTTTTGTTTTCTATGGAACGACCCCTTCAGTGGTATCAGAGCCTAGATCTATTCGTAGATGTTGGTGCGATTAGAACACAAGGAGTTGTGGGAGTTGATATTTTATGTTGCTACCTTCTCGCGTGCACTTTGCGTCTTTGCGGTATTGTGAGATTGAAGCGGCCTGGACCAACCTTACTCGTCCGCGCACGAGAGACCGGTTCCACGATAGACATGCAACTTGTATTGCATAAGTGGTTGGCGGGTGTCTGTTTTTCTTGCTCTAGTGAAGATGCAATTTTCAATGGAAGGCCTTTAAAAAGGATGAGTAAATAAGCAACTATTATATCACCATTGTGGTTTTGCGTAGATTAGAACGGTTATATCTCGTTGACCCAAGCCACGTAAAAATTGCATAAACAAAGTAGAGGACGTCTAACTTGTTTTTGCAGGGGTCATGTGATGTGGTATGGCCAATATGTGATTTGTGATAATGTATGCAATGATCATGTTTGTAATCTTTCACGACTTGCATGTCGATGAGTACGGCAACCGGCAGGAGCCTGATGCATGTAAAATGCATACATGAACTTTGCACTATAATACTTGTATTCCATTCATATTTGCATCATATAAGGGATATATTACTGTTATTTAATGTTTTTTGGTAATTAATAATGATTTCCCCTTTTTATGTAATTAATCCTGCGCAGGCAGAAAACCCCTATTTCTTTCCTTATTTATTTCAGGGCCTTAACGAAGTCATAATGAGTTGCAAATTTACGGGGATCATTATTTTGGAAGGAGGAAGACCTAGGAGTGAAGGAAGAAAGCAAACGGAGGCCGGAGGGGCGAAAGAGGGTGCCCCACGCGGCCAGGTATAGGGGCCGCGTGGGCCCACCTCTTTTGGCCCTCGTGGCCCCGTTTGCGACGATCCTTCTTTCTGAAGCTTCCTCGTGACCTAAAAACGCCTATATAAAGAGCCCCCCGACGTTTTTCGGAGAGGGAGCCGCCACACGAGAGAAACAAGAAACAGAGACCACGAGGCTGCAGATTGGAGGGGGGAAACTCTGACGGAGCGCTGCTGGAGGGGCCTCCTTCTTCTCCATCGACATCTCCACCGTCTCCATGATAAAGGGAGAGTAGTCTCTCTCGGGGCTGAGGGCTCATGCCGGTAGCTATGTGGTTTATGTCTCTCTCCCATGGTGTGATCTTTATGTGATCATGAGCTTTATAATCTAGTTGAATCCATATATGTTACTCTTCATCATCTTATGAATTATGCTACTCAAGTGGTTTTATTGATGTGATTTCCGGAGTCACCTTTGTCCCATGGTGTGAAGTTGACAGTGTGTGCACCGTGTGTGGCTCTTAGGCTAAAGATTACATGAATACTTATCATGAGTTATTATTTGTGTTGGATGTCTCTACGATATTGTGGTGTTTGTTAGTACTATCTTTGGATGCGGATAGTGACCGCATGAAGTGTCCATAGATGTGGAATACGAACTTTAAGGTGTGCTTTTTGTAGCCCTACACGTTGGATTGGTGTTCGTTATCCAACCAGACGATAGTTCAGGGTAGCATAGTGAAGAGGAAATATCTATGTATTCAATTATATTATTATTGTTGAGAGTGTCCACTAGTGAAAGTATGATCCCTAGGCCTTATTTCCAAGCACCGTTTACACCTTTGTCTTGTCCTCTTGCATTGAAGAGGATTGGAACACTTTCACATTCTTGTTTTGTTACATTAAACTTCCATACATTAAATCAACCATCTTGTTCTTTAAACTTGTTTAGTGCATAATCAACTAAAACTTGTGACACTTTAGTTGTAGGGAATAGATAACTTTTCCTTCTTGCTCCTGCGGATCGATACCCTTCTTCCACATTGAGAGGTGCTACAGTGATCCCCTGCTCTTGGGGGTTATCAGAGCCATATGGTTGTCTATTATTTTATGTGACCTGCGTGTCATTGAATCACCATGTAATTGCTTTACTTTATTGCTAAGAGTAGCATTAGTTGTAGTTGCAATAGTTGGTGGACAACCATGGTGATGGCGCCACAATGCTGGAGGTGATGGAGATGATACCCACAAGTATAGGGGATCATTGAAGTCTTCGATGTGTAAGTATAGTATCGATCCCACGAGGAGTAGAAGGTATAAGTATTTATCCTCTCAAATAAGAGTGTCACTTCCCTTATTATCTATGCACTAGACAAACTAAAATGATTAAATGATGCAAGTGATTTTGGGTTTTTGGTGTATAGATTGCAATAAAGTAAAATGCTGAAAATGCAATATGACAAGTGAAAGTTCTCAAAGAGAGAAAGCCCAATCCTCTATGCAGCAAGAGGACAAGCTCAAGTGTGTGTTTCTTATAGGTGGAGAGAGTTCCTAAGGGCTACTTAGACTTCATGGTATAAATATTTCTAGAACAACAAGGTAAACATTTTGTCAAGTTTTAATCTTCTTTGGACGGAGCCATAATTAGGAATAGCTAATAAATAAACTACACCTCTTATGATGGATCAAGGTGCCAAGTAAATGACTACACAAGAGTTATTAAGACATAAAGTCCCACCATAGCATTAATCTTTAAGGTCCCCGATACTAATACCCCATAAAGTAACTTCATAACTTGGCCTCAGGTTTACATGTCCCCCTAAGACCTCCTCAATTCATTACATCATAGTGTTCTCCTATGAGCCCATATAGGTGAAGTGATATGCAGTTGGCGTTCGCACAACACCATCATAGAATTACATCAAAGATAAAAACTAGACAAGATAGCAACACATGTTATATAAAAATCATTGCCAATTCATCCTATGCCCCCAGGAACATGAGAGAACTACTCACAACGCCAAGACATGATATGATTCAGTGGTACAAGTGATACAACACAATCTGAAACTATGATCTCCCCACAAAACAATGACAAGTAGCAATTCACAAACATGTAAAATAGCACTTAGACAATGGCTAGGGATCAACCAATCTCAAACTATGAGGGGGATGAAGTGGATCGTGAAGATGGTGATGGAGATAGTGCTGGTCTTGGCGGTGGTGTTGATGGAGACTCCGGAGGGGGATGGAGAAGACCTCTGGAGGTGGTTGGCGTTTCCCCCCTCCGATCTTCTCCGGCGACAGCCTTTTGTCTCTCTATTTTTGGTTTTGTGTTTCTCTGCCGCCTCCTTCTGGAAAACGTCGGGGGACTATTTTTATAGTCGTTTTTAGGTCACGAGGAAGCTTCGGGAAGAAGGATCGACGCAAACGGGGCCACGAGGGCCAAAAGAGGTGGGCCCACGCGGCCTGGTACATGGGCCGCATGGGGCACCTCCTTTCGGCCTTCTGGCCTCCACTTTTTCCATCCTTTTTCCCCATGCTTTGTTTCTTCCAAAAAATGATCCCCGTAAATTTTTAGGTCATTTGGACGTCGTTTGGGTCCCTGAAACATCAAAATATAGAAAATAGGATTTTCTGCCAGTGCAGGGTTAATTTCAGAAAAATAGGAAAACTGTGAAATCTTCCCAAAATCATTATAAAACAATGATATAACCCTTATATGATGCAAATATGAATGGAATACAAGTATTATAGTGCAAAGTTCATGTATGCATTTTACATGCATCAACATCCCCAAGCTTAACTCATGCTCGTCCTCGAGTATGGAAGTGATAAAACTAACATTAACTTTGCAATATAATAACATCATGGATATAAAAGATGATTGCTACTGCTACATAAAGTCAAATGATTCATTATTCAAAGAAGTAGCAATATGCAAACAGTTTATAAAGTGATATCAAGTATTCAATGCAAGGATGTTCAACGATAATTCACAAAGTGTAACATAAAAGATAGTAATATGTACATTCTTACTTTTGCATACTTGTGGTCCATAGAGTGTAGATGAAAATCTGAATATAAAAGGTGGACACTTTGGAAAAGATATATAAATGAGTAGAGGTCAAACATGCATAAGTTTCATCTATCCTCCAAACTATTCTACTTAAGTTATTGATTGCAATGGTAATACTTGGTGTCAAGCTCTCATTCCCCTATCATAGCATCTTGAGTGATTAAATTTAAATGTGAAAGCAAATATGAGCTGTGGCCTTGATAAAGTAAAGGTTAGATGTCTCATGCCCCTTGAATACAAGTACCTACACCATGATTACTCAACTTGGGAAACAAAGCTAGTTTAAGTTATCTATCATTGTAAGTAATAATGGTATCATCAAGAGTCTCAACTTGGGTACCTCTTGTCCCATGAGATGGATCAAGCCCACATCAAAACAACAAGACAAACAAACATAATGAACAACCTCAACACCCTTTTTATTTACCACTTGATATAGCTTTTTATTGTAGGGTGTATCACAGAAAGTTCAAAATAGCATGTAAGTAAATTTCCACCATGAATGATGCATGGCTTAGATTAGCAGCCCAGGTTTCTCTCTAACCATTTATACAAACTCATTTAAACTTACTCTATTTCCACATTATTTCACCATGATAGGCATCCATAAACAAAAGTACATGATATCAACTAAATAAATGATGGAACATGTTGAAATCTTTGCATGTGACAGCACATATGGGCTAACTCCCAACCTTAAACATTTATCAAGCCACTATCATCATAATATTAATCACAATGGTTCATGTTTATTAAATGCAATAAAAGTAAAGTGTGCATCAAGTTCGCGAGAGCTTTTTAACCAACTTTTCCCATTACAATAAATAACATAATAATTTTCATTTAGAGGTATAGATAACACAAATAACATGATAAACATACTTGGAATAGCATAAAGCTAATAGGTAGATATGGTGGACTCACTGGAAAAACTTGGGTTGAAGGTGTTGGAAACAAGTTTTTACTTGTTGGAATTTGGGCTAGCAAAAAGGGAGAAAGATGACCATCTAGATGCATGCATGAGTGTCCATAGAACTAACTAATTCATGTCAAACAAGGTGAAATAACATGCAGCATCAAAACATCAATAAAAGATAGCTCATGATAAAGCATTTGCAAATTATTACTCATAAGAAGCTCATGAATCATGCAACTATATGTGTCATTAAAAATCAACTTAGATATCCCTTTTCCCAATACAATAAAAGCATGCAAGATATTTCACCCATAATTCCAGTAGCTTTCTCATATATAAAATGATAGTGGTGATCTCAAAACAAAAATCAAACCAAAACAAAAACAAATAAAAGACGCTCCAAGTTTATGCGATAAAGTGCATTGATAGCAAAACAGAAGTTAGACGTGGGCAAACCGAGAGTGTGTAGGTCCAGTGGGGTTGTCTTCACATCCCCAAGCTTATGGCTTTCACCATCCTTGGATAACTCATGGTGCATCTCTTCCAATTCCTATGAAAAAACTTCAAAACACTGTTTCTCCCATTTCTTTTCTGTGGGGTGACGTTAGTAGAGATAAATAAATAGGTTTCATGCTGCATATAATCCATGGACTAAAATACATGTGAATGTACAGAAAGTGTATAATGTTGTATGCCTACTCATAAACTCAATTGGATAAAAAAGATTCAACTTAAAAGTTCAAAACGAGCATAAAACAATATGAGACAGAATCTGTCCAGAAAAATAGCAGCAGCAAAATGTATTTGTATACCTGACTTAAACATTTCTAAAAATTCTGAACAAATTCACGCATACATAGTATGAAAGTTTACAGTTACAGTAAAAATATCAGCTCATTCGGAGTTACAGAATAAGAATTAAAAATCAAACCATGCACAGACTAGTGCTGGAATGAAATCTCCGCATGCAAAATAATAACTTCTTCAAACCAAAATGGGTAAAACTTGGCACTTTATTAAAAATTCCAGAAACTAAAATAAAAACTAAGTCTCTTGTTACAGCAAGAGGACATAAAGAAAATTAAAAATAAAAACAACCGGGTTGCCTTCCGTAAAGCGCTTTCTTTATAGCCATATAGCTAGGCTTACTTACTCGGTATCAAGTTGGTTGGAGTGAGGTGGCTTGGCATCCCCAAGCTTAAATTCTTGTACTTACTTGATATATGTAGCGTGAGCCTAGGGTTAACATCCCCAATCTTGAGTGTTTGTCCCTCTTAATCTTTGTTTATCACACTCAACTCTTTCACTTAAAAGTTCTCTTCACACATAACTTATCATAAAACTTGATTAGAGGGGTTAGTGTCTCCATAAATTAAATCTTCATAGGTACAGCAAAGACATATCATGAGTTGATTCTAAACATTAGCTAATATTACTATGGTTGTGCATTGCTCTTTGATCAATAAAAACACACAAAACATAAGTAATGAGAGTAATGCAAAATAAAGACAGAATCTGTCAAAAACTGGACAGCCCAAAAAGAGTGAATTTTCAGAGGCACTTACGTTGCTCAAATCAGAAAACTTTGAACTAATGAAATGTGTATTAATAGCTGAATAATGCTGTAATAAAATATCAGGTAAAAATTCCTCTTCTGTGATTTTTAACATTTTTCGCAGTGAAGCTTAGGAATCTGTTTTCTGGACAGCAAATCACTATTGTTCAATCTTATCTTTCAAAAGAGATTATGCTTGCCATTAAGATGAAAAATAAGATACAAAGGTGTGGTTACAGTAGTAAACAAACATCTTGACTCTATTTATTTAGTTTTATCTTTGGGAGAAGTTTTAATAATAGAGACTTTGCAATGGTTCTATTGGCATGAACAACACATGTTCAAGGTCGACCCCAATATCTCCATTACTCATACTTCTCATTTACTTTCCAAAATTTTATATAAAATGAAAATCTTAAACTAATTGTTAGTAAACAGTAGGTAAAGTTATTTTGCAAGTTCTCAAGATATAAAGGTGTGCCCAAACAGAATTGGAAGTTAAAGCATAAGGAACACACCACAAAACATTAAACCATTAACTTTTAAGTCTAACTCTTTTCCTATGCATTGGAATTTTATATATGAATGAATCACAATAAATAGAAATTTCACAATGCATATTAACAATAGTAACTTGCTGCATATATTTATTAGAAGCATAAAGAGGGTTCTTAGTACCTCCTCTTTTATAATAGTTGCAAGTAGAAGAAATAAATTCAACCATAGAATCACAAGAATCATTCAACTTAGATAATATAGGCACATAAAGAGGATCATTAAATTTATTTTGGAATTCATTAGCATGCTTCCCTCTTTCAAAATAATTATTAAGATCAATATAAGGTTTAATATCATGGTTGCAACAAATATTTGGAACTAAAGATAATTGCAAACCACATAAGTATTTCTCAACATAAGCAAGTTTCTCCTCCATGGTGTGAATAGGGGAGTTCAGAAATAAAGTAGGACTCTCATGAGTGAGAGTATCATCACAAGCAGCAAGTATATCATTTTTATCCTCACATAAAGTAGTAACAACTAAACATGGAGGATTATCAATAAGCATTGGACCATCATCTAAAGAATCATCATATAGCATGTCTAAACCAGGTTCTTCATCATTTTTAGAATCATAAAAGCAAAGTTTATCATCAGCAAAATCTTGAGTGTTACCCTCATCCATAGGTGGTGAAGGTGGGTGTTTCCTCTCTTCATTCTCTAGTTGTTCATCATTTTCTTCATCCTTTTGCTCTTCATTGTCTTCTTCTTGGGGCTGCATGGACATCCCCAAGCTTAGGTCTTTATCCTCTTCTTCACATACTTCCTCTTCCAAGCTTATATTTTCGTCTTCTTCTTCCTGCAAAACGTTAGATCTTTCTTGGGTAGCTCTCTTCGTTGTGTCAATAACATAAATATTTTCATCAAATTCAAGTGTGCAGAGCTCAAGGAGAGGATCAATAAAAAATTTAAATTGAGAAGCTATAGGGCAGGTTTCATGTTCCTCAATGAAGGTGTATAATTCATAGGCTGCCATAAAAACAACAAATTTCTCTACTTCTTCCATCCCTAAGTGAGCATAATTTCCTGTATGATAAGTTGCAATAACAGGTTCATCTTTATTGGAAGGGCATTGGAATTCAAAGTGTCTAGAGTATTCAGAGCAACAAGTTTCTTCCTTATGAAAATTGAGCAACATTCTAGCAATTTCATTTAGGAGCTCTATATAGCCTCCTAATCTTTTCCCTTCTTCTGATTGTCTAAATTCAGCAGCTATCCTGGCGTTTTTATAACAGTTTTCCATTTTTTTAATTTTTTTTGGGTTTTTGATAAATGCAAAACTGAAAGTAAAACTAAACTAAATGCAAAACTGAAAGTAAACTAGAGTATATGCAAAACTGAAAATAAAAATCTAGTGCAAACAAGAATAAAAACTTAAGCGCTACACCCCCCGGCAACGGCGCCAGAAAACGTCTTGATACCCGCAAGTATAGGGGATCGTTGAAGTCTTCGATGTGTAAGTATAGTATCGATCCCACGAGGAGTAGAAGGTATAAGTATTTATCCTCTCAAATAAGAGTGTCACTTCCCTTATTATCTATGCACTAGACAAACTAAA
Organism: Puccinellia tenuiflora; assembly: GCA_012064385.1. Classification (NCBI taxonomy): domain Eukaryota; kingdom Viridiplantae; phylum Streptophyta; class Magnoliopsida; order Poales; family Poaceae; genus Puccinellia; species Puccinellia tenuiflora. The sequence continues at coordinate 2,618,444 of QRDG01000308.1, read as the reverse complement.
ATGATTAAATGATGCAAGTGATTTTGGGTTTTTGGTGTATAGATTGCAATGAAGTAAAATGCTGAAAATGCAATATGACAAGTGAAAGCTCTCAAAGAGAGAAAGCCCAATCCTCTATGCAGCAAGAGGACAAGCTCAAGTGTGTGTTTCTTATAGGTGAAGAGAGTTCCTAAGGGCTACTTAGACTTCATGGAATAAATATTTCTAGAACAACAAGGTAAACATTTTGTCAAGTTTTAATCTTCTTTGGACGGAGCCATAATTAGGAATAGCTAATAAATAAACTACACCTCTTATGATGGATCAAGGTGCCAAGTAAATGACTACACAAGAGTTATTAAGACATAAAGTCCCACCATAGCATTAATCTTTAAGGTCCCCGATACTAATACCCCATAAAGTAACTTCATAACTTGGTCTCAGGTTTACATGTCCCCCTAAGACCTCCTCAATTCATTACATCATAGTGTTCTCCTATGAGCCCATATAGGTGAAGTGATATGCAATCGACGTTCGCACAACACCATCATAGAATTACATCAAAGATAAAAACTAGACAAGATACCAACACATGTTATATAAAAATCATTCCCAATTCATCCTATGCCCCCAGGAACATGAGAGAACTACTCACAACGCCAAGACATGATATGATTCAGTGGTACAAGTGATACAACACAATCTGAAACTATGATCTCCCCACAAAACAATGACAAGTAGCAATTCACAAACATGTAAAATAGCACTTAGACAATGGCTAGGGATCAACCAATCTCAAACTATGAGGGGGATGAAGTGGATCGCAAAGATGGTGCTGGAGATGGTGCTGGTCTTGGCGGTGGTGTTGATGGAGACTCCAGAGAGGGGGATGGAGAAGACCTCCGGAGGTGGTTCCGGCGGCGTTTCCCCCCTCCGATCTTCTCCAGCGGCAGCCTTCTGTCTCTCTGTTTCTGGTTTTGTGTTTCTCCGCCGCCTCCTTCTGGAAAACGTTGGGGGACTATTTTTATAGTCGTTTTTAGGTCACGAGGAAGCTTCGGGAAGAAGGATCGATGCAAACGGGGCCACGAGGGCCAAAAGAGGTGGGCCCACGCGGCCTGGTACAGGGGCCGCGTGGGGCACCCCCTTTCGGCCTTCTGGCCTCCACTTTTTTCCATCCTTTTTCCCCATGCTTTGTTTCTTGCAAAAAATGATCCCCGTAAATTTTCAGGTCATTTGGACGTTGTTTGGGTCCCTGAAACATCAAAATATAGAAAATATGGTTTTCTGCCAGTGCAGGGTTAATTTCAGAAAAATAGGAAAACTGTGAAATCTTCCCAAAATCATTATAAAACAATGATATAACCCTTATATGATGCAAATATGAATGGAATACAAGTATTATAGTGCAAAGTTCATGTATGCATTTTACATGCATCACATGCAACTCGTGAAAATTACAAAACATGATCATTGCATACATTATCACATAATCACATCTTGGCCATACCACATCACAAAACCTACAAAGACAAGTTAGACGTCCTATACTTTGTTTATGCAAGTTTTACCTGGCTTCTATGGGTCATGAGATAGAACCGTTCTAATCTACTCAAAGCCACAATGGTTATATAAGAGTTGCTTATTTACTCATCCTTTTTAAAGGCCTCCCATTGCAAATCGCATCTCACCATAGCTAGAGAAACAGACACCCGCCAGCCACTTATGCAATATAAGTTGCATGTCAATCGTGGAACCGGTCTCTCGTGCGTGGACGAGTAAAGTTGGTCCGGGCCGCTTCAATCCAACCATCCGACAAGATACGAAGTACACGCGAGAAGGTAGCAACAAAAATATCAACGCCCACAACACTTGTGTTCTAATCGCACCAACATCTATGAATAGATCTAGGATCTGATACGACTGAAGGGACGCAGCATAGAAAACAAAAAAATTTCCTACGCAAACATGGCGGAATAAAACCCAAAACTAGATCAGATCTACTAGATGGTGGTAGCAAGTAGGAGATCGAATCTCACCCTCGAAGAAAAACCGAGCGTGTTTTGTCGAGGCAGGGGTTGGCTAGTCGATCCCCGCAACTAGACTTGTCTAGTCGTGAGATGTATTATCCGATGCGTCGCACGAGCAACGCCTCCGAGAGATCCACACGTACGGCTTTATGAAGACTCCACGTTCTTGATCCCGCAAGAGTTGATGGAGAGGCTTGATGACCCACAAGTATAGGGGATCTATCGTAGTCCTTTTGATACGTAAGAGTGTCGAACCCAACGAGGAGCAGAAGGCGTTGACAAGTGGTTTTCAGCAAGGTTTCACTGCAAGCACTAAAAGAGAAATGTTTTTGGATTTTTAATTTAAAGAACCAATAAAGAACAAGTAAATAAAAGAGTGCTACAATAATTGCAGCAAATAGCCCAATCCTTTTAAGCTCAAAGGACAGGCCGGTTGTGTTACTTATGAAGATTAAAACGTTCTCGAGGACACATGGGAGTTTCTACCTAGCCAGTTTCATTGCACGCCGGTGATTAACCTTCAATGTTTTGATAAAGTGTTGTGTGGGTGGACCTATGCTAATGCACCGCCCTTACTTGGACAAATACATAGTTTTGATTAAACCCCTTGCAAGAATCCGTAACTACAAGAAAGTAATTAAAATAAAAACCTAACCACAGTCTTAAACTCCGAGACCCTACGCTCCCTAGTGCACTAGTTCAAAAATTGGGGTTTAGGTTTCTGTCACTCCTGCAACCCTACCATAAGCAAACTAAATATACTATGCATTCCCCTAGGCCCTTTGAAAGGTGAAGTATCATGTAGTCGACGTTCACACGATACCACTAGAGGAATAACACCACAACATAAATCAAACCATTAAATATTACTCAACATTATGCAATTACTAGCAACTAGGCTTTCCCCATGTCCTCAAGAACCAAACGAACTACTCACAAGACATCATATAGATCATGATCAGAGGTGATATGAATAACGGCAACAATCTGTTTGTAATGATAATTCACCGATAAAACTCTCAAACATCAACTACAAGTGGTAATCAACGCCCGGGATACGATTCCGATGAACTAATAGCAACACAATGATAATTGTTACAACGAGATGAGATGGGATGACGGCGGTGATGATGGTGCTGATGGTGGAGATGATGTTGATGATGATCCCGATGATGCTTGGCGTGATGGCGATGACGATGGCGGCGATCCCCCCCTCCGGGATGGAAATTCCCCGATAGATTTCTCCTTGCCGGAGCTCTTCTTCTCTCTATCTGGTTTCCGCCTCGTGGAGGCGGTGGAAAAATTCCTTGTCGATGCCCCCGATGTTTTTAGGTCAAGGGTCAATAATACGCCGAAGGGGAGCCGGAGAGGGGCCACAGGGACCAGGGGTGGGCCCCACCTGCGGCCTAGGGTGGACCCGCGGCAGGGGGTCGCCCCTGCCCCCTGTTGCTCGCCTCTTCGCCCCCTTCTGGCTCCGTGACTTATTTCCCGAAATATTATGCTCTGAATTTTCCTGGAATTTTTGGGGCTTCCGAAGTCAGGTGTCTTGATAGGTACTTTTCCAGCTGATTCCAGGCTCTGGCAGATGCATCTCCAATAATTGCCAAACATGCAAAATGGGATAAAATAACATAAGTATTGCATCATAATATGAAATATATCAATGAATAAAGATAAATTATGATGTAAAATAGTGATGCAAAATGGACGTATCAAGGCTCGCGAGATCAGCAGCACGACGACGGTGGTGTGGTGGATATGGTGTAGATCCGACAGGGCTTTGCCAAGCGTCTGCGAAGGAGGAGGAGATGGAGATGAGGAGGGGTGCAGCTAGGAGACAAGGGGGCGGCGGCGGCAGGGAGCAGGGGATGCGCCGCCCCTTGCCCTGCGCCTCCTTATATAGGAGGCCAGGAGGTGGGGTACGCCCCCCTTGCCCTAGGGCCGGCCGGCTTGGGTCGCTTGGCCCCCAAGCAAGCCCCTAGGGTTTTGGGGTGCCTCCCCTATGGGCCCCTGTGGGCCCCTTAGCCCTAGCCGCATGGGCCTAGGAGGCTGGTGCGGCTGGCCCATGAGGCCGCTGCACCACCCCTATGGTCCATGTGGGCCCATACTACTATGGGCCGCACTTCTAGACTCCTCTAGAACCTTTTAGAATATTCCGGTACCCTGCCGGAAAATTCCCGGACTTTTCCGATACCTCCGGAAACCACTTTCCTTATATGAATCTTATTCTCCGGACTCTTTCGGAATTCCTCGTGATGTCCAGGACCCCATCCGAGACTCCGAATCAATATTCATTCACACCATCATTATCTCGAGCCCTAACTACATCGAACGTTAAGTGTGTGACCCTGCGGGTTCGTGAATATGTCATATTAATAGCGGGACCGGGATGCCCATTTTTATTCCTACATATTCAACGAAGTACTTTACCGGTTGAACCACTATGTCTGGGATTCACTTAATCCATATATGATTCATTTTGTTTCACGATATCTTACTTGTCCGAGACTTAATCACTCATATCTCCATATCCGATTAATCTCGTTTCCGACAAGTTCTCTTTACTCGTTCCCATAGGATAGGATCCGCTATGACTAGCCACTTAGTCATATGCTTGAAAGCGTTTGGATGCTATGCTACCGAGAGGGCCCAAAGAAATCTATCCAACGGTTGGACGAACAAATTCCAGTCTTGATTCATGCAGCCTAACAACCTATCATCGAAGATACCTGAAAGACACCTTTATAATCACCCAGTTACGAAGTGTCGTTTGATGTCCACAAAGTATTCTTCCGGTAAGCGGGAGTAACATAATCTCATGGTCTAAGAAAATTATATTTGACATCTACTAAATTTGGGTCTATCCATTATATCATCCCCATGATACAACTCCGTTTATTAAGTGATTCATTAATCCTTGGTTAGGAAACTTCTAACCAACACTTGATCAAACGAACTAGTTATTAGAGGCTTACTTGAGACACTTTACCGTTTATATTCCACACATGTATTTGTTTCCGATTAATACAATTATAGCATGGATAATAAATATTTATCATGAACAGGAAATATGATAAATAATAAACTTTATTATTGCCTCTTGGGCATATTTCCAACACGTTCCTCTCGCTGCTGCTGCCGCCGGTGATCCCATCCCGTCTACCGCGTACACGGCCGACGAAAGAGCAGGCCTCCGAAACCCCGTCTCTCCAGATCCTATACGGGAGAGGGGCGATTAGGTTTTTGGGGGGCGTCTCCTACGTGACTGCTCGCCTTTGTTCGTCTACTTCCACTACATTGTCTTAGTCCGCGTCGCCTACTTCATCGCCATGAGCACCAACGCCCTGCTGCCGAGAAGGCTACTGCTGACAAGAGGGCAGCCGACGAGGCCGCCGCCGCTGCTGCTGCTGCCGCCTCCGCGGCGGCTACGGCCTACTGGAGGGTATAACTCGCTTATCCCGCTCCTCATTATCTCTGTGTGTGCGGTACTAGTCATTTGCGTAGATGTTTCTACTATTTGTCTAGTACGCGATAATATGATCAAATATCAGTATGTGCTTAGTAATGTTTACGTCATACTCATGATTTATTCTTGGATTAATTTAATCGAAAAATTGCTTATATTCACAACAATATACTGGTGAACATTGGTGCAAATTTCTTGTCCTCCAATCCATTGTGTTATTCTCGGACCAAACATATTGAAATTGATTATCATTTTGTGAGGAAACGCGTGGCTCACAAGTTACCACAAATTAAGTTTATCCCATCTAAAGATCAACTTGTAGACATGTTCACGAAGTTGTTGCCACTGCCATTCTTTGAGGTCCGTCGTCGCAATCTCAACCTTCTAGATACAGTTAAGATTGAGAGAGTGTGTTAGTATATGTATAGTTGTATACATGGGTCTTTCTTAATCAAGGATGGATCGGAAATTCGATTCTGGGAGGATAAATGGCTTGGGCAGGCACTGTACAATATTATGCGGCACAAAGGCGATACTCTCTCTAAGGTGTTGGGAACTTCCCCACCGAATGTGTCGTTCAAAAGAAGTCTAGTCCTAGACAAACATCCTGAAATGCCTTGTTATTGCGGCTGGATTCTATCCAGTTGACACAGGGGTCAGATAAATTTCAATGGATTCTAAGCAAGAATGGAAAATTCTCAATTGATTCAATGTACAATGCATTAATCCAACCTGATGTACTAGTTGATAATAAAAAAAATTGGAAGATGAAAATCCCGCTAAAAACAAAGGTGTTTACATGGTATCTTCGTCGAGGGGTAATTCTTAAAAAAGATAACCATGCAAAATGCAATTGGCACGGAAGTAATCAGTGTGTCTTCTGTCACCATGACGAGACTATTAAAAATGTATTCTTCCAATGACAGTTTGCTAGATCTATATGGTCAGCCATCCAGATAGACTCTACCTTATACCCCCCACGTAGCGTCGCGAGTATTTTTGGCAATTGGCTAAATGGTGTGGATCCTAGGTTTAAGCTTCTTATTAGGGTGGGAGCGATTGCCGTTATTTGGTCGCCGTGGCTATGTAGAAATGACAAGGTTTTTAATGATAAAAATGTTTATGTTATGCAGGTTATTTACCGGAGTACTGCTATGCTACGTGCATGGTCGGCACTACAGCGTGTGGAGCACCGCAACCTGTTTTCGGAGGTGGCGGCGCGACTGGAAACGGCGGCTAGTGGGTTGTTCTCCCAGCATGGATGGCAACATAATCTTCGGATCGGCCCTCCTTTACCATAGGCGTCTTTACAATTTTTCATTATGATATGTGATTCGCCTTTTTATTTTACAATTCGGAAACTTTAGAACTGGTTGGGGCTGTGTGCATCCTAGTTATGCAGAGGCCAGGTGTAATACTTAAAAACCTTTTAAGTAATAAAATCTCTTTATCAAAAAAATGTATAGTTGTATTAGGAATTTTATAGTCCAATCCAAGCCAACTTGGTTCGATCCTTGTACTTGTGAGTGTATGTGCAACATCTATATACAAAGCCGGCCACACCCAAGGTGGCTTACGGTCATTCCCCCAAAACCCTAAATTCCTTCACTGTGTCATCGTCGAAGTAGATAGTCACACCATGGTCGTATGGGCACCTCTGTTGCGCGTCCTAGAAAGAGGTAATGGCACAGTTCCTGAACGTCGTTGCATTGCCAATGTCACCTCCGTAGTGCGCATACATGTACATCACATAGGGGGCTCGATCAACGGTGGCGAAGAAAAAGTTGTGGGGGGTGTAGAGAAGGCGTTGGTCGGGAGGGTGGCGGCAGGGTTGAAGCGAAAAGTGTTGTTGGCCATGTAATTGTTGTTGTATGGCACAAACCTCTGCCATTGCTATCAGGGGCGGAGCTACGTGCAATGAATGGGGTCAATTGACCCCGGTGACCCAAAGAAAATCCTTAATAATTTAGTGAGAATTAGTCATCACTAGTGCAAGATGACATCGATTCCATGGAGATGACCCCAGCACTCTCTTGGGCTGGCTCCGTATGTGGGCGGCGCTGCGATCTGGATCCTCCGGCCTCAGGCGTCGGGAACGGACTCGCTGACTCTTCCTTCCAAGTGACCAGCATCGGGGCGGTCTTGCTGACTCCCCTTGCACTCCCCGTCTAGTGGTAAGGCTTTTAGTGGCGCCTGTAATTTTAAGAAAATTGGCCGCGCGTAGGCGGCGACACCGGCGGTAGGTTTTCAGCGGCTGCTTTCGGTCCCCTCGTTGCAAGAGGAGGCGGCATCGCGGTGGCGCTTGCAATGACTCGCACGAGCCGTGCGCGGCAAGCGACACGCGGGTCGGTCGCTTCTTACTTTCGGAGCTCATGGCCGAGTTCGTTCTGCCTGTCATGTTCGGCATGGAACGAGTCGAACAAGCGCGTCATGGCCACCTGCAGGTTCGGGCCATTCTCGTTGCCGTCTTCCTACCAGCTGGTCCAGGAGATCTCCTCGTCCTCCTTGGCGGGGTTGATAGCGCTCGCAGCGGTGGTGGTGGGGGCAGGGACGGAGGCGGGGCCGGGGACCCCCGCAATGTACGCTTTCTCCTCGGGGTTGAGGTCGTCAGAGTACGCCACCTCCACGGCCCTCCTCGCCTGCTCCGACAGTCATTCTGGATCCCGGTAGGTTGGCATGCGGACCCACGCTGGGCTCGTGGGCATGAGGCGAGATAAATTGCCAAGGTAGCGGTCCTGCACACTCCGGCGCGCTTGCTCGATCTGATCTAGAAAGTGTTGTGGACGATGGTGGCGGTGGTGGATCCATCCAGGTGGCGGGGGGATGGGGGTGGGAGGTGTGGCTGCCATAACTGGGGAGGATGTGCGGCTGGGGGACGCTAGGGTTTTGTGAAGTTAGTATTCGGCTCGAGCGCGTGCCGGAGCGTGTTCGGGAGCTATCGTGGCAGTTTCTCTTGCTGCATGGCCACGAGCCCGGTATGGGTCGGCATGCCGTTCGCACGATCTCCAGCCCGGCTGCCGGAGCTGGTGAGGAGGGTCATGGAGGCGACGTAGTCTAACGACCTTAACCTTGAGGAGGAAGCGTACGGCGCGGGGGTAGCGTGGTTCGCCATCGTCATCCCACAAGAAACAGATACAAATCCTGTACGTTTCAATCGGCGCGTTGACGATGCCCCAAGACTAGCATGCTCCCCTATTGCAGGAGATACTGCTTAACACACAGGATCTAACACCTTTACATTATCATAGGAGTATCATCATTAGTGTCTGATATGTTCTCTGCTTGATTGATAATCGGGACAGACGATCTAAAGTTGGATCTGTACTCCATCCAGCGTGTGCGTCGTTTCCTTCTAGTATACTGGTCGAGAGCCTTGGACCAGAGTGTCATGTCGGCGAGAAAAATCTAAAGAAAACGGCAGTATTGCCATTTCTACGTCTGCCCGGTCAAATCAAACTCGAAAGCATGGAGGCGTGCGGCGCCCAACTCGGTGGAATTTCTGCGTTTGCTTCAGGCCTTTCGTCACGGGCGGCTGCTAACCGGCCCGTAGCTGTTGATGACGGCCGGACTGTGGAAATAAAATAAGATCGAGACGCACGGCTCAGATCCAGAGAAGAGGCAGAGATGATGGTCAGCGGTCCTGGTTTCGTCGGATCTAGCGCCAGCGATCATCGTCCTCATCCCGAGTTTTCTGTGTAAAGTCAATGGCTGGTTAAAGCTCTGCTGATTGATGGGTTTGATTTAGTTGCTGTGACGGTCTGAACATCCATATTTTTTTTAGGATTAAGTATATATTTCACCCTCAAATGTATAGGATTGGAGCAAAATCCCCCTAAATTAGAAATTGGTATGATTTAAACCCTCAAATCCTCAATACCGTCTAAATCACCCCCTACACTGGTTTTTCTTCAATTTAGGCGGTTTTGAACAAGTTTGGCTGTTTTGCACGATGATGTGGCAGGCAGACGTGGCAAACACCGTTACCCTTACTCATGGACCCCACCTGTCAACGAAATCGCCGGCTCGTGATAGATGTATGCGTAGTGTCACGCCCACACCGCGCGGCGCCATAGCCGAAGAAGAAGAGAAAGAGAAAGAGAAAGAGAAAGCAGAGGTCGGCCGTGTCGGAGAAGCGGCGGGCCGGCGCGCTGTCGTCATGGAGGAGCAACTCGAGGAGCGAGAGCCGGCTCCGGCTCCGGCGAAACGGGGAACCAATCAACCTGTTGCCACTCAGTTTTCTCGGGGCTCCTCCTCCTAGTCGTCATCCTCGTCGCCGGCTGCTACTGCGCGGCGCCGGAGGGCCATCCACCGCTGGCCGGCCGGTCTGGACTTCATCTGGCGGAGCTAGACCAATCGTGGAGCCTGGGCAGGAACTGAAGGCACCTAGCTAGCCTGGACAAGGATTAAAGGATCTACTCAAATAATCTTTATGTTTGGCTCAAATTTCAATTTAGCATCCTCGGGTAAACCCGGTCAGCTGCTTCAGCTCGCCGGGTGCTCGCTCCGCCACTCAATCAAATCGCTACGGGCGGTACTACGTACAGCACTCCGGCGGGTCAGGCCACAACGGGTAAACCAATCAATCTGGCGAATCCAATCTGCTACAGCGCGGCGCCGGAGGGCGTGGAGGTGACGCGCGTGCCCGGCTTCGACGATGGCGCGCTGCCGTAGAAGCACTACGCGGGGTACGTGACGGTGGACGACGAGCGGCACGGGAGGGAGCGCGACCAGAGCAAGGACCCCGTCGTGCTCTGGCTCAATGGCGGGCCCGGGTGCTCCAGCTTTGACGGCTTCTTCTATGAACACGGTGCGTCCGTCGGTCCATATATCGGTCCTCCCTCCCCTGCCCTCCGGTATCCCAGCCCAAATTTTGTCCGGACTCCGGCGTGGGCGAAACGGGGAATTCGTCCCGTCCGTTGCTTGCCACTATAGTAACGGGGAATTCGTCGCCGGTGGAGTTCCTGCTCTGGTGCCCGCCACCGTGACGGCGGAGGCTGCCGCTGGCCGGGGCCTTCTTCATGCCCACCGGCCTCTCGGGTACGCCGCTGCTCCGTACGTTCGCCTTGCTCGCCGCCAGCCTGCTCGCGGCGCTGCGCCCATCCTCACGGCTGCGGAACCTCGTGGTGCTCGCGAGCCTGCTCGACGTTCTCCTCCACGACGACGGCACGCCGGCCCGCCGCTTCTCGGATGCGACCGGCCTCTGCTTTCTCTTTCTTCTTCGGCTATGGCGCCGCGCGGTGTTGGCATGACGCTACGCGTACAGCTATCGTGAGCCGATGATTTCGTTGATAGGTGGGGTCCATGTTCCACGAGTAAGAGTAACAGAGTAATGGCGTTTGCCACGTCAGCCGCCACGTCAACGTGCAAAACAGCCAAACTTGTTCAAAACCGCCTAAATTGAAGAAAAATCAGTGTTAGGGGGTTATTTAGACGGTATTGAGGATTTGAGAGTTGAAATCATATCAATTTTTTCTTCAGGGGGATTTTGCTGCAATCCCATACATTTGAGGGTGGAATATATACTACATCCATATTTTTTTTTATCACGGTTTGATATTGCGCCAGCTCGCTCGTCTGTCTCCCCCTAGACAGTACTAGGCCCAGTTCATTTGGCGGTTTTTCCAGAAAGCTGTCCTACCCCCAGCTTGCTGGAGAAACCACAACTAAAATTTAGATATGTTTCCGAAATGATTTAGTCCAAACTTTAGGTGCGCGGCTTCTCCAGGGGGTAAGTCAACTTTCCGAAGAAGCCGTCAAAAGAACTGGGACGTAAAGTTTGGTGCTCTGTCATCTATCAGTTGGGTATTAAAATGAGCAACTGTTTATTTTCATACAAATTAGGGTTTTTTTCGAGGAGCGGCACTGGGTATTTGCAAAGTTACAACTATATCTGCACCTACCCTATCTGAACTCTGAACTTTTGCCGGAACGTTGCGCTTCAGATGCGTGTGTATAGGTATTTTTTATTGTAGTATTTCAAATTACTCCAGCTAGCTAGCCGTGTCAGCATTATTAACCAAATAAATAAATAGATCAAGCAGTGGTAATCCAGAGAGGCAGTCGTACACACGTTATGCAATTTGTACGAAATTTAATATATAATCGGATGTACTTTGAACAGAGAAAAATATATGTGGAGAGAGAATTCTATTCTAGTGGAAGAAGAATCCGTGGCATGCGACAGGGAGGGACAGTGTGTGATGCCACCAAAGCTTAATGAAACTTATATAGCTCTTATTCTAAAAAAGCTTATTTGCCACATGCCCTCCAATTAGTTTATGTAATGTCATTTATAAGATTATCTTAAAGTCTTTGGCTAACAGATTGAAGCCTCTTTTAGCTGATTACATCCATCCTTCTCAACAGGCTTTCATAGAGGGTAGAAGGATTAGTGATAATATCATTGCTGCCCAGGAGATTGCTCACTCTTTCAGTTTAAAATCTTTTAAAGAGAAGTGCTTCATGCTAAAAATTGATCTAGCTAAAGCATTTGATAGATTTGAGTGGTATTGTATTGCTTCTGCTTTAGCTCGTAAAGGTTTGAATGCCCATTTCATTAATTTGATCCATGCTTGCATAGCTACTCCTATTTTCTCAGTTATTATCAATGGGTAGACTTTTGGTAAATTTAAGAGTTCCAGAGGTATAAGACAGGGGTGTCCTCTCTCCCCATCTCTTTTTATCTTAGTTGTTAATGAACTATCCTTGGCTCTTCAAGATGCTCTACATAATAACAGACTTGCAGGTATCTCTTTGGGTCCCCAATGCCCTCCTATACACTCCTTGTTGTTTGCAGATGACCTATTGGTGTATGGTGCAGCAACAAAGCAGGAAGCTGAATCCATCCTTCAGATCTTAAATCATTTTTGTTCTCTTTCAGGCCAAGTCCCAAATTGGGAAAAGTCAGGAATTATGTTTAGTACTAATGTTGATTTGCACCTCAGACAAGAAATAAAAGGTTTGTTTCCTGTCCCTGACATTGACTCCTCTTTTATCCATTTAGGACATCCTCTGATCTTGCCAGTTAAGGATAGATCTGTTGCCTACTCTTTTGTTTATGACAAGTTTAAATCCAAGCTTACAGCATATAAGGCAAACAGAATGTCTCGCCCTGCTAGGCTCACTCTTATTAAATCTGTTTTCTCTTCTATCCCTGTTTATTACATGTCAAATATTTTGTTCTCCAAAAAATTCTTGCTAGTATCACTGTTATCATTAAGAGATTTTGGTGGATAGGAATAAAAGAGGATACCACTTCAAGATATCTTTGCTTAAGGGCTTGGGCAGATATTTGCACTGACAAGAAAAGTGGTGGTCTAGGTATTAGAAATCTGCAGGCCTTGAATCAGAGCTTGATTCTCTCTGCGGCTTGGAGAATTGCTCAGAATCCAACCAGTAATCTGGCTCTTATTTTGAAGTCAAAATACCATGCTGATACATCTATTTGGAGAGCCAAAACTTGTTGTCCAAAATCTGCCTTTTGGGCTGCCATTTTAAAGGTAAAACCTCTATCGGAATCTGCTTGTTTTACACAAATTGTTGACGGTTCCTCTTCCATTTGGAGTACTCCTTGGTTTAATTGTTGGCAACATATCTATGATAACTTGATTATTCAGCAGCCTCCTTATGTGTACCCAGCCACCATTAAAGATCTTTGGACCCATAATCACAAGTCTTGGAATCAAAATCTTGTAAATTCTCTGTTTTCACCTAATGTGGCCTCACAAATCTTGCAAACTCCAATTATTGATGCCATTGGTCAAGACTCTTTGATATGGAAACTAACTCCTGCAGGTACCTTCTCAACAAAAAGTGCCTACAAGCACTGTTTCTCTAACTTGCAGCTGCCACAAAATCAGCAACCCAGACAAGTATCTCAACAGGTCATCTCTTTATTGAATCAGGTATGGTCAGAAAAAGGTATGGTACCTCGAGTACAAACTTTTGCTTGGAGGCTCTTAAGAAAAGCTTTAGCTACTAGTAAAAGAGCAGGGCGTTTTTCTACTCGTATAAATATCAGTTGCTCTAGATGTGGAGGAGATGAAGATGAAATGCATTTATTTTTTCTCTGCCCTTTTGCAAAGGCAGCCTGGTACTCTAGCCCATGGTTTATCAAAACTGAACTCCTCTTTAATGATCATCCAACGATGCCTAATATGATAGACTTACTTTTATCTTCTAATCATCCATGCATATCGGTCAAAACTCTATATACCTTCCTTTGGTGCCTTTGGAAAAGCAGAAGTGATTTTATCTTCAACAAGATAAAAATGCACCCAAAAAGAATTTTTTCTATGGCTTCTGCTTTGTTGCAGGATACTGCACTATATACGCAACAACTTTGTCCACAAATGCAGGCGGAAGAAGCCCAGGATCAACAACAAAAGCAAGATCAACAGGGATGTGAGGCACTAGATGAAGCAGGACACATTCTCTTTTCTGATGCAGCTTGGCCCCCAACTTCCTCTCCTTTACACCAACAAGCTGGTCTTGGTGTGTTTGTTAAATTGCAGGGTCATCATGCGGCAAGCGTCTACATCTCAACTCGGTCACCTCCGGTCTCATCGCCGATTGAGGCTGAAGCTTTTGGACTGCTTCTGGCAGTCAAAGTGGCTGACTGCCTACATCTTAAAGATCCTCTCTTCAAAACAGATTCTTCAATTCTATAGTGCAGGCGGTCATGCGTCAGGATGTTTCTTCAACAGGTCCTTGGACGATCAGACATATCATCTCTGTTGTTAGGACATCTGCAAGTTTGGACATCAGCAGGATATCTCATATTTCTAGAGCCTACAATTTTAAAGCGCATCACCAGGCTCAGCTTGCTCTTCGTGTGCAAAAGAGTAGAGCCTACAATTTTAAAGAACCGACGCTACGAGTCAAATAGGAAACGCCGCTCCTATTCTCTGCGTTACGCGGAGCGGAACACGCTCCACTTGCAGCACTCGGTTCATGGGCCACTCCACTATGGCCCAATAATATGACCTATTTCTGTAAAAAAAAGTACTATTTCTCTTTTTTGTTTTATTTTCTGTTTTTTAAGTAAAATAATGTATCCACGTTTGTAGAAAAAATAAGAAAATAAAAAATTGTTGTAAAAAAAATTCACATATTGAGAAAACTAATATAAAGTAACATTTATCTTATTTGAACAAATTTTAAATGTAAATATTTATTATATTTGAATGATTTTTAAATATGAACATTTATGTTATTTGAACTTTTAAAATCAAACATTGTTATTTGAACGTTTTTCAAAATAGAACATTTTTTCTTATTTGAACGGTTTTTCAATATGAACATTTATATTATATGGATCCTCATTTCGAGAAGAAAAAAAGTACCTAACGAAGTGCCGTGATCCCTACTAACCAACTCCTGGTTTTGAACCCCTATTGCAAGCACATATTAAAGGGGAGCCTCACAGCTTATCTCTAGCAGTTAGATCTGATCCTAGTGACTCAAGGTTCAAGAAAGCGTAATTAAGCGTACGCTTAAGCGCTAAGCGATCAAAAAACACTTCGCTTAGGCATAAGCGACTACTAAAGCGCTGATAAGGCCCATTAAGGCATAAGAGACTCGTCTCATGGTCTCCTTTGTGCTACAGAGCTGGCCTAGTAAGGCCCATTATGGAATTGTAGTCTGCTCCCAATCTGAGCCATTCATCCTTTCTAATCTGAACCATCCATCTACTCTTCTCATCTCTTTCTCTCATCTTCTTCACGTTCACGCACACCTGCCCAACAACAATGGCTGCGCTACTGGCATAGCCCCTCCCTGCCTGTGCCACCTCTCCTTCCCTGCTGCAAGAAGCACTCTCCTCTACTCCCCTCTGCTTCTCTCAGCTCCTGGATGCAAGCCCGCTACTCAAATCAATGAAATTTTGGAAACACTTAAGCGCGCTTAAGCGTTGCTTAAACGACAAAAACTCTAAGTGAGAGCCAAACGCTCCGCTTACGCTTTCCGCTTTCTTGAACCTTGGTGACTCCCCCACATCCCAAAAAACTGCATGATCGCAGACTGCACATCAGCAGCGGGAAGGCTGGAACCATGTTGTGCCGTGCTACGCCAGTGTCACAGGAGGCCTGAGGTAATCCACAAGTTTGCTAGATGGACTACGGCCTCTGCTATGCCTACTTCAACTACCTGAACCTTGAACCTCACCTGCACCAAGCTGGCTCGATGATGGATGGGACTCAAGCATTTAAACTTTCTGTTTATGTGTTCATTAGGTGTTCTAGTTGCTGCCATTCCACGATCTGGTTATTCCCCCGATGAATTAGGTTTGAACTAGAAATCTACAAATGAAGTATAAGTGGATTTTGGTGGGATCCCATACATCCCTACAATTTACTCAGGAATTGTTTTTTTTTTCTTTTCGAAAAGGAAAGCATACGGGAAAATCTGAGATGAATAGAACTGAACTTCTAATGCAAAAAAAAAGCTGGGCAAACAAATGATAAGCGGTCAAGGTTATAGGGCGAATAGTTCACAACACCAACTCCACAGGTAGCAGATATTGTTTGAAAAAAAAGACGAGGGGAAACAAGAAATTTCTCATGCAGACGGAATTTGTAATACCAGTAATGCAAGTTTTTATAATGCAAAAACCCACATGATCCAGAACATGCTAGTGCCGACCAAACCAGCATAGGATCATCACGTACAACACGAGGGCCACGGCCAAGCCATCGAAAACATCAAACTTAGGAGTTTCTTGTGAGGACATCATGCATAACAGATTTTCATCAATCATCACCATCTCCGTACGAACTACTTTTTAAGTTCAAACTCTCTGCATTATTATGCACAAGTAGTATATTATTCTCAAATCAGACAGTTTTTCTTCTCTCAGATAGAGATCTTGTCCTGTTTTTCTTCTGGCGGATCACTTTGGCAGCAGGTAAAGCCTCCACCACTACGGCAACATCCACCTGTAGGTGCAGGGTTGCGAGCAGCACCAGTGGTTCTATTAGCTTCAGGGGATTGCTTGGCGACCTCAGTCACTCCATTAGTCATGTGCTTAAGCTCCAAAGCTTTCTTCTGCTGCTCTTCAGTCAAACCCATCTGACCCCTGCATGATAAGATAGCACTTGTAAGGTATCCAGCTATGGAGGAAACATAGGGCAAACGATCAACTGAACATGAACAAGACATATCAGGGCTTCATACTACAATTGTGAAACAAGATGGTATTCTTTCTTATTGGTTCGGTTACAATGAGACTAACCATATATTGGTCAACCTCTAATTCCAAATATACAAACAAGAATATTTGTAAATACAACACAATGTCTTCATGGCATCACACGAGCAGATCAATGATAACCCATACAAATAAGTGCTTAAAAAATCGTAAAAACAAAAAATAATACAGTAGTCCTTAAATAAGAAATATTGGAGAGCCACATTAAAAACAACCTACGACATAGTTTATCTATGCTCTACTTAGATGCATGTAGCAAGTAGCCTTACTCTTGGCTTCGAAATAATGGTCCAGAAAAGAAGCATCTAATGACAAACTTTCATCCCAGTATCTTTCCTGAACTATACATTATGCTACCTCAAGTATCCAAATCATTTTTACAGTGTTGTAGACATACAATTACAACATAACCCATGTAGCTTTTACAATATTATTATATCAGACCATTAATTACACACAGAACCTATGGTTTATGTTTGCATTTGCATGACCATTAATTACACAAAGAATGCAGAATATCTCAATAACACTAGGAAACATTGACGCACATGATGGGGAAAATAGACATAGTAGAATATCTAAAAGAGGAAAATACCTCCATAGATGGTCCACAATCTCTCCTTGTCCAATATGTTTATGCAGCAACACAGGCACGTCATCAGGAGTAACATAACCATACCTAGAATTAAAAATATAGTGAGCATTTAATGGCTGGTTTTTGAGAAAGTAAAATTAGAACAGAGGGCTCTAAAGGAAGGTATTGAGAATACTAGTGCATAAGAATGTAAACAGTTCATGGTTCTTACCAATGACCAGTCACTTCTCCCTTGGCATTTGAACTGAATATGATGACATTTCCTGCATACTTGTGACCTCCCAGGTGTGAGCATGCACTAACAGACACCTGACCATCCAGACCTAGGCCTTCAATCTCCTCCTTGAACCTTGTAACCAAAACAGGACCACAAGCACCGCACCTTTTATCCCTGCTTGCATGGGCGCAGACAAAAACATAGGAACCTCTCATAGCCTCAGGAGATCCAGGAAGCCACTCGACGTCTTTCAGGAATGCTTCTTCAACAAAGTTATCGACATCAAAGTGGGTCAGCCCTCTGAAACATCATATATTGAAGAAAACTGATTATTTATTCCATCACCTAACAGCAGAAATTGAGGGAAATACTGCATGTTTGTTTGTCTACAGCAAGTACCTGTATCGGATCATATCAGGAAAGATCAACACGTCTCCAAGAGATGATTCAGTGCCATCTTCTCCTTCGGTGATGGTAAGTTTGATCTGAGAAAGGTGGAATAGACCACTACTCATTAGCTAGCAACGAAAAAAAAAATACAATACGGGGTGGTCTTGTCTATGACTATGAACCTAATCACAAGCTAGGTGGCTTGTGCTTGTTCTAACGAGTTTGCCGAGCGTACGGGCAGACGCAGACGGACGAGGAATTACGCTCGGCATAGCTCGACCGATTAACGAGAAAAGGATCGCGGTCTGCTGCACGAACCCCAGCACTAAACTCGATCGTAGCGACCGAACTAAGATAGGACTAGCAGGTTCAGAAGCATAACAGCCAGATCACCAAGCCGAGCGAAAGGGGAGGTCGAGATGCTCACGCTCTTCTTCAAGTTGGGCTTGCGGGCCTTGATGGCGGCGGCGAGGAGGCCGGGGAGGCGGCCGGACTCGACGTGGGACGGCCACTCCTTGGGGCCCTTGTAGCAGAGGAACACGTGGCGCTGGTGGAACTCCACCGTCCCGGCGAGCTTCTCCGTCCCAAGATCCGGGCGCTGGAACCCGAACTCCGCGTCCTGATCGGGGGCAGCTACCGCCGTGCGGGAAGAGTGGGAGGGATCGGCCATGAGGAGGGGGAGGAAATGGTGCGCTGCACTAGTTGCCGACGGCTGGAGGAGCTAGCGGCGGGAATGGGAATTGCTTTGAGAGTTTGGGGAAAATGGAAAGCATCTCTCAGGGGTTTATACTTGTTCTTGCGGGAGTTGACGGCCCTTGTGTAAACTATGTTTTTCAAGCTGGCACTAAGTTCAACTAAAAAGAAACTCGAACTAAATTGGCTGACCATGCATGTTTTAAAAAATGGTTGAAATTAGTAACCAGTTGCTTGATTTGCAGGATATTATTATGAATAAATTTAGCTTCGTAGTAGATCCTGGAATAATAGTGTCCAAGCTAGATAATATTTCGTCAAGTTAAACCTGCATGGTCAACTGCAACTCACTTTTGATATAAAATCGCATTATGATCACTTGGATAGGGAATACAAGATTGAACGAGTCCGTGAAGAAGTGGAATAATTGAGTCATGAGGCATTTCTTTTCTTTTCTTTCTTGGTTGGAACTCCTCGAGCGGCATTTATGTTATGTTTCCCCTTTTTCTCTCGATGAAACAAACGGACCTCGTCAACGATCCAGCGATGATGCGCATATGGATCCCTAGTGGTGTTCCTGTTCTTTGTCTAAGCTAGCGAAAGGGTGAAAAGAGAAACCATGAAGCGCACCGTGGACGGAGGATACAGACCTCCCACTCCCAGCCTCGACCACGATTTAGACCATCTCTAGTCAGGGCGTCAATAGTACTGCCAATTGCCCTATTGGACGTGCCAGACGAAAATTGACGCTCAGTCGCGACGCCAAGCCATTTCGTTGGAGGCGACCCAATATATATCTCGTCCGGCATGCCCAGACCACGCCCTCCCGTGACGAGCCGTTTGGGCGCGCCGGACGATACCGCGGGCGCGAAACTGACGGGTGGGCCAGTCGTGTCATTGACACATGAGGTTAACCGTCCCAGTCAAATACATTCATGACGGGGCAGCGAGTCGTCGCTTCACCTCTGCTACATGGCGGTGTCCGCAGCGAGTCGACGCTTCTACCGTGGCGATGAGGTCGCATCTCTCCCACGATGATTTCTTTCTATCTTTTTATTCCAGCGCACAATGCGCCTCCTTTTTTTCTTCTTATCTTAACAAACCTTGGCCCTTACATTTTGTATTTTTCTTTCTACGGCTGGGCTTTTTCCTTCTTGTTTTCCCCATGAAGCTTGGCCCCCAAGTTTCGTCCTTTTATTTCTTTTCTTTATGTCTTGTTTATCGTGGGTAGTATGAATTGCCTCCTCGGCTTCCCTTCAACATGTGTAGAGCCTTCTCGCCTTACTCCTATCTGTCACGCGTTAGCGACGAGGCAGCTTCCTCGGCTACACCGACGAGGACTATAACATGCTCATCGCCGCCGTCCTAGTCTATAGTCCTCGTCGGAAGAAGACCGCTCGCCTACATGCATGCTTCAGTGGCGTCTTGTCACGCCCGCCGTGGCGTCCGGGAACTCTTCCCCATCTTCGGATTTCGGAACTCCTCCCCTCCTGCGCACTTCCGCTGCATCGAGCACGCGTCCCCGTAGGAGAGTCGAACTCCAAAAGAAGTTTGGAGATGGAGGAGAACACGGTGACGGCAACGCCGGAAGATTACTCGTGCGTCTCGAGCCATGGGGGTTGACTGAGCGTGAGGACAATGATGCCATAGCGGCTGTGCGCGAGGCCGAGGAGGCCGATGAGAACAACGAGGACATGTTACAAGAGCATCGCGTGGTGGAGGAGTCCATTGCCACAAAGCTCGTAGAAGACCACAGAGCGCGCGCGACGAAGGACAGTGGCACAATCAATGATACCGAGGCCTGAGGCTCCGGTAAGGAAAATGTGGAGATAATTTACATCTCCGATATGAGAAGGAGTATTCTTTACTATTAATTTGGAACATGGGATGGTTCATTCACTACTAGGAAAAAGCTTATCCGTGGCGCACCTAATTTACTTACCCGTGGCGCAGGGCCCTGCGCCACGGATTGCCACGCCACGGGTAATTCATTAGCCCTGGCGCAGGTGCCTCGGTGCGCCATGGGTATGTATATTAGCCGTGGCGCACCCCAATACCGTGCGCCACAGCTATTTCCGGCCTAACCGTAGCGTATCTCTCTGACCTGCACTACGACTAATCTACCGAGGTGCGCCACGGCTAATCAATCTACGTGCGCCACGGTTATATATTGTTTGATTTAAAAAAAAAACATCAGCGTCGCGGCCGGCCGGAGCGAGGCGGCAGACAGCGAGGCGACGTGACGCACGCGACGGCGGCGGCTGGAGCGAGGCGGCTGAGGCCAGGGTGGCGATCGCCGGAGGAAGGCCGTGCGGGGCAGGGGATGATGGAGGCCATAGCAGGGGACGACCACAACCAGAGCAGTAGGCCGGGGCGGCGGTTGGAGCAGGGGGACGGCAGCGGCCGAGGCGGCGGTTCTCGCCGGAGGACGACCGTGTGGACGACGGCGGCAAGAGCAGGATGGCGGCCGGAGCAGGGGCTTCCTCCAGCATCGGGGGAGGGGGGGTTTGTTCCGATCTGGATCGGAATTGCGTGAGGGAGAGGATGAGAGGAGGGAATCGCGCGGGGGGCTTCGTTTCGACCGACGACTGGCGCGGCAGGGCTACGCACAGGACGCGGAGGGCTTCGTCGACGAGGGGCAGCGGCGACGTGATGGCGGGGCCACGGCGGAGGCGGAGCAGACCTTCCGCTCCTGTTGCGGCGGCTCGACGGCATCGGAGGCAGCTCCGGTAGAAGTACCAGCAGGGTCGGCGTCCGCAACGCGGCCATCTGCGGCGGCTCGGCGGCATGGGAAGCTCGGCGTCTGCGGCGGCCCGGCGTCTGTAGCGTGCGTGCGTGGTGTGCGTGCGTGGTGTCGGTCAGGAACAGAGATGCGTGGTGATGCGTGGTGTGCGTGCGTGGTGTGCGTGCATGGTGATGCGTGGTGTTCTTCGGTTCTTCCCTTCATCGATCAATGTGCGAACATAGATGCATGTGCTACTCGGCCGACGATAAGGTGCATGTCTGGTCATCGATCCATGTTAAATTCCGTCAGCTAATCAGAATGGAGTATAGGGTAGCACATGGATTGTGTGCTTCTTTGGGGATGATGAGAGCCGTTCGATCTCTTGTGGAAGGTGCTGATCAGTGGCTTGTCTGTTTCAATCCTATCACCCGAACCACACTAGCAGAAAAAACGAAGTGTAGCAGTCGCGCACGTAAAAATCGTTGCGCTATGGGTAATGTATTACCCGTGGCGCAGGAAAGTTCGGTGCGCAACGGGTATGTCTGTGCATTCGGGCTCTCCACTTTTCAACTTAGCCGTGGCGCACAGGTTTATTATGTGCGCCACGGGTAATAGGTTACTCGTGGCGCACCACTAGTTTAGTGCGCCACGGCTATCTGAGGTGAAAATTTAGCCCCGGAACCATTATTTTTGTGGCGCATTGGAATAATATGCGCCACGACTATACTCTTACCCGTGGCGCACCAAAATAGTGGTGCGCCACGAATAAGGAGGGTGCCCCTCCATCAGTCCAGCCTGCACTTAGCCGTGGCGCACCACTATTTTGGTGCGCCACGGGTAATGGTCTACGCGTGGCGCACCTATGTTTGCTGCGCCACGGCTATATACCCGTGGAGCATCAAAATGGTGGTGCGCCACGGGTATATAATCCACCTATATGCCTTTTCCTAGTAGTGATTGGTACATACGTTAACCACCTAAACCATCCGATAATCATTAGGCTTCCGCGGTTTGGTTTAGTATGTATTAAAATTGCCCCCAAAACTGTCAAAAATTACCCACCATGCCATCCATTAGTGAAAAATTGTCCGTACGTTGGCCGAGGAATTAGATCGCCCTTTGGCCACGCATCCCCGTCCCCATCTCCATTCAGGAATGAAACTAGAGGTAGCGTCCACCTATGATGCCTTCCCCACCTAGAACAGATCTTAGCGAGGCCCACCATCCGTTTGTCATTTTGTTCCATGGCTCAGTAGTGCTGCCATCCAGGCCCCTGCATGCCGCCAGTCCAGCCAGAATACTCTGACCTCGAGTTCCACCCGACATGGCCCTACAAGCCACCGGTCTGGCTGCGCATCCCCGTTGTCGAGGTATCGGTAACGTGGGCAAGGACCAGGGTGCCATACGCCGATGATAGAACATAGGGTAGGATTTAGGTGATTCCGATGACGGGATTGCACAAGTTTTACCCACATTTGGATCTCACGGCGGTTGTGAGATCATGCGTGGTGCTATAATTCACTATAAGGAAATATGTGCAGTTACAGTGAGATTGTTTCTTATTCCTAAGGCGTCCGGTAGACCGGATTATATAGGCGGCCAAAACTAGGGCTTACAAGATAACCTAACCGACTAAAGATAGAGTCCTCCTTGTATCCGGCTTGGGCTGTCTCTTGCGCCATAAGGCAGCTTCCTCCGGGCCGCCTTCTGTAACCTTCCTTAGCAGGATGGGCTTCCTGTGCTTCAACCTGCTGGGCCGCCCGGTAAGCCGGTGGGCTTACCACCTCCGTGGGCCACCCTGGCAGGTCGGCTTAAGTACGCTCCATGGAGATACCTGTTCGGTATATCCCCAACATAAGCCATCGGAAAGCTTTGAATTCATCTGTTGTTTTATCAATGTCATCAATGCTTTGCTATGTTTGTCTTGATTAGGTGGTCGTAGAAGTTCAAGCCTTTCCAAAGATTTTTATGAAATGTCAAACTGTTCCACCTTATTCAGGCCAATTTTCGAGATGTAAGTCATGCTCTTGACAAAGGAAAGATTCCTAACAAGTTTGACCATGGTCCATGCTGATTTGACGTCTCTGTCAATGTGCCGGCCCACGACAGTTCGAAGGCAACACCACGAACAGAAGAATGTCATGATTGCGCTATTCCCGTAGGATAGAGCCTAGGCATTGTGGCAAGACGTGCCATGCTATAAAATTACCGTGCACGTCCTGGCGACATATGGCAGAAATCATGCGAGTGGCCACACGTGCACGAATATCGGCACCCCTTATAAATGGTTTCACCGCATCTTCTCCTCCTCCTCGTCCATTTCCTATTCTCACTCGCCTCCTCGCCTCCTTACTCTCGACGCCAACGAGCAACTCCTCCCGCGATAGGCAACCGAGCTCCAACGGCCTCCTCTCCAGCGACCAACTCCTCCATAGCGGCGAAAGCTACGCCGCTCCAGCACGGGGAGAATAACTTCTTGCTGTCTGCAGTGGAGGCGACAGGTACGGCTCCATCGACAATGGTCCCAATCTCTTCTTCGACTATTCCAACGGTCTCCTCAGGCGGCGGCTCAAAGGCTGTGGTGGAGGACGACGAAATTGTTGCGATGGCGACCGCGAGAGAGTATTAGGTATCTACATCCGTAGTTCTGGATGAGGAGGCCGACGACGAGGTGGAAGAGGTGGATTATCCATCTTGTTACTAGCTTCCCTCCATTCTTTCAGAGGATGAGCTCAACCATATGGCCGAGGAGGGGATGATCCCGCCTCCGGCTAACAGCGCATGGAGATCCGCAGAAGGCAACCCCAGCCCTAGACCTATCAAAGGGGAACGGGTAATGTTGTCCTCCGACGCCGTGGTGCTAGGTTACTATGGTCTGCTGTCTCGCGACCTTACTCCCAACAGCCTGCTTTATATGTGGTCGGCTTTGTAGCACTTTCCGAAGGCTATTTAGGCATAGCTCCTAGCTTAGGCTTTTTAAAGTACTGCTTCCATACCAAGAGGCAAATTGTGAACAAAGTATTAGTCATGTGTGGCCCTTTTAGCTTCAACATGCGTCAAGATAGGAAATGGTATCCCCAGGTACCCAAGGTGGATTTTGCCAAAGGGTGCACATCCACATTCTTCTACCGCAAAGACGTCCCAGTGCGGGGGAGCATGTTGGACTTTCGCCTTGTGATGAAACTGCCGCAGTGCCACAAGCTTCTTGGGATGAACATGCAGCTAAGTATCTTCCTGCCGATCTTAGCCTGATCAAAAGGCGGATTCAGAAGTTGACTTCTAGCTCCTCCAAAACTCACTGGCATAGATACCGTCCTATGCTGGCTGAGGCGGATTCAGCCCGTGCAGTTCCATGATTACCTTATGTGTGAATATATATACTAGCGAAAAGACAGATCCTCTGCGAACCTGTGAGGAGGATTTGGATGAAGACACCCTCCACTTCCGGCTAAACAAGCTGGTGAATTCAACTACCGAATACATACCTTTTCATGGGCACGTTTGACGTGATAAAGGAGCATCAAGTTAAACACATACTAATGGTTGGATCATACATGTGGGACAAAGTCTAAACTGCAAGCACAGTATGAATAACACTGTAGTTCCATTGGTGTGTGCAAATACATACTGGCTAGATTATTGACTCCAGTGCAAGTGAGAGAAGAAAGAGTTATGTCCTAGCTAGAAGCAATAATAATATGCTATTATTTAACTCTAGTTCATTATTATGGTTTATGTCTTCATGCTATAATTGATGTGATACTTGAATAAAGGATTCAAAGGAGAACTCATATGCACGTGTGGAGAACTAAAGAAACAAAGTGTTCCTAATCTAGCCTCTAAGATTCGCTCATGGGTTGTCTGATAATCATGTTTTCCTGACCATGTACTAAGATAAGTTAAACAATTGTGAGATTATATTGTTGGCAAAACAATGATACTGAACTGACCCCATTTGTACGATCTTGCTATGAGATATTATCATTTGATGTTAATAGCAATGTCGTTGTATTGTTGTCACAAGTATAAATCCTTAGACCATGAGAATATCTAGTGACCGCACACTTGATATATATACTTTGATTATCACTTAACGTCATTCTGTAATTGTGATATAATAGGTGGTTTTTGGGTATGTCCTAAAGTGTGTATGGAACTTGGATAGTTCGAGATTGCGATCATGCTCCTCCTGACGATGGAGAGACATGCTCTGGGCCCTCTCAAGTATTATGATATCATCCAATAGTCTGGCCAAACATAGCGTGAATTTAGTAATCTAATAGTCTGCCAAGGATATCAACATACGAGATGAGAAAAGAGAAATGATATTGGTACGAGGATAACGGTATAGTAATCTAAGAGTTTGATTATGAAGATACGGACATCTCACCTCGGATATTATTTAGTCCGTGAAGCAAAGGGATTACCTTGATGAGTAACAGAAAAAGGTTAGATTAAGATCTTCATGATTTTTCGTGTATGCATAGGAACTATTATGGGCGTCCATGGCTCCGCTATTGGTTGTTGTTCGGAATTGTTTGAGGACATGCATATGCATTACCGAACCTACTGGGTCACACATTAAGGTGCTTCAATCTATTATTGAAAGATGTGATGTATGGTAGGTAGATGTGAGAAACATAGGAATCGTTCCGGAGTAATTTAGAGATACGACATAAAATGTCGGAGATATTTTCAAAAAAAATTGAAGAATCAATATTGCGAACATAAGATGTCCCGACATCATGAAAATAGTTTTAATGATTACGGATATGATCCGATGATTTTAATAAGAGGACATACGATGTACGAGATTATTAAAATAAGTTTATATACTATTGTAATTTGTTCCAATAGAGGAATCAGGCTTGTCAGAATTTATCGAAATATAATAGACAAAAATAAACACCGAAAAATTCGGGTAAGAGGGTCACCGGGGCAGCCCAGTGACCTAAGTCCCCGAAGGGCCAAATTGGCCAAAGGCCCATAGTGGGACGGCCGACCTAGGGCTTCCCAAAGGGTGCCATCCCAAATTTCTTAGGGGGGGAGGCACCCCAAGGGGCCGGACGGGTTAGGTTTTTGTGGTGGGGCCATGACCCCCCCCCCCCCACCCGACCCCACCCGAGGGAGGCGGAGACGACCAAATTGGTGGCGGCCAGGGGTGGGCCCCTGTCCACCCGGCTCCACTAGTCGGCGGCCCACCCGATAAAATCCGATCTAGGTCAGGAGGGCGACCGGCCTAGGAATTCCATCCTTAGTGAAAGGATCGATGAGGTTAACTAGAGGGGGGTGAATAGGTTAACTACAAATTTTACTTCTTTTTCGTTTTAAAAGGATATTGCTTAAATATAAGTTCTCTAGAATATGCAACTAGGTGAACAAACTTATATGATGAGCAAAAGTTCACTAGCACAAGATATAGATATAGTAAGCTAGTGATAACAAGTAAAGGTAAGTGAAAAGATAAGCAACAAGATGACACGAAGATTTATCCCGAAGTTCACTTCCCAATGGAAGCTAATCTCCGTTGGAGCGGCGCGGTGTTCACCAAAGTGAAACACCGGGTAGCCTTGATATGGCACACCATATCTCCGTTGTGACTTACCACCGATGTGGCGAGGCACTTGTCACTATGTTGCCGTTGAGGTTGACAACTAGAACCTTTACAAGGATGAAGCTCACTCCACAAGTTGGAGGGTCTTCACCAAATGCACCGAGCCGCCAAGACTCGATGCCCAAGGCCGGGGCACACACCACAACTCAATTGGTGGCTCCCGGCAAAATCTTCGTAGCTCCCAAAGCTCCGAAGAACAACAAGCTCTTAGGGTTCCAATGAACTCAAGAGTAGCAAGCCCCCTCTCACAAATCAAGGGGGAAATTAGATCGGTTTGGATGGGATTGTAGATCAAGAGGTTCTCTCCCAACTCGCCAAATATCAACGAGATGTATTGGCTAGTGAGAGAGATCTATGTGGATTGAGGTGGTCTAAAATGGTGGAGCTTCAAGCTTCTTACTTTTTTGATAGACAAGTGACCAAGGTAGAAGAAGAAGCCCTTAAATAGGTGGTCGCAAAATGCAGCCGTTGGAGCAGTGGCACGAGGCCAGCCGTGGAGCCGGCCATGCCGGGGCAGTGGCTGGGGTAGTGGCCGGCCACCCCTGCGTGAAGGCACCTCGTAGCCCGGCCATGGGTCCGGCCAGGCCGGGGCAGTGGCTGGCCTCCCCTCTTCTTCTTCCCTTATTTCTTGCTCAAACATCCTGTTAAAGCCCTTTCGTCGACGTTTCATCATTTTAACCTAAGTACACATCTTTGAACAAAGGGGGTTAAATATTATTGTGTTGTCATCAAGCATAAAAACATACTTAGGAGATGAGATGTTCTTTCAATCTCCCCCTTTTTGATGTTTGATGACAACACAAAAATTTGCATGATATATATATATATGAGAGTGACCAATGATGGTTAATGATTTACAAAAATTAGACGAGCTCCCCCTCAATGTGTGCACAACAACAAGAAACGTGAGCTCACCCTAACTTTTGCGTAACTCACATATCTTTTATACTAAGAAAAATAGCTCTCAACATCATTGAATACTCATATAACCATAACATAATCATCATGTACTCAACTATCACACTAGTAATATGGATAGTGATAAGAGTGGCTCACCAAAGTCTTAGCGTAGAGACAACGGATGACATCATTGAATATGAGATATGATAGCCGAAGATATAACAATGGATGACATCATTGAATACACATATGACAAGGTCTTGACATAGATATGATAGCCGAAGATAACATAGTCTTACACATAGAATAGATAGCCGAGTTCACAAGATGAAATCCAAATTAAAGTTCACTTGAAACACACGAGATAGAAGCAAATGGAAGAAGCAATGATGATGCAGAAACCCCCATAGCAAATTCCCGTTGACAACCTAATATTTCTCCCCCTTTGGCATCAAGACACCAAAAAGGGAGAGAACTACCCTAAGCGTTACCCGAAGACGACCACACGTAGGACGCCGAGCCGAACCAATCAACCATGGTCTCATTCTCCAGCTCAGTAAGCTCGACATCGTCACCACCATAGAGATACTGAGTGTTGACCACTGGGGGCGCTGTGCTAGAACTGGGTCCATCTGACGGGTTGACATTGGGGCCAACATTGGGATTAGCAGGGACAGGTGGCAGAAACCAATTTGAGTTTGCAGAAACCCATGTCTCCTCTGGAGTGATCTCACCCTCAGATCCACTGGCAAACTCCATGTTCATGTGCCTTGCCATCAATTTCTGGTTATTACGAATGATCTTGTTGTTCCGATGAGCCTCATAGGTCCGTTTTTGCATATCAATCCCAAAACAATTCATACTTTTGAAGATAGATTTCCATGTTGTTTTGGGTGTACTGGAAGGATGAGCTGAGCTGGTATCTTCATCATGAGAAGTGGGCTTAGAGCGCTTGGGCGGAGGAGGATCATCATCATCACCATGAAAATTCATATTGAGGGGCTTGTGAACAGTCAAGGGATAAAGTGAAGATCTTGTGGCAGTAACCTTCTCCTCAATGAGAAGCTGAAGATAGGGAGCATAGATGGGAACCCTCTTTTTGAGAACACATAGACGCATCTCACTGAGCATGTAGTACATCACATCAAGTTTGACACCTTGTTCTTTCTTACGCTCCAAATAGAAGAGGAGGTTGATCAACCAGCCACGAACCAAATTCTGTTCCCCAATCTTGACATGAATTGTTTGGCGGAGAACTCTGTGGAGTGCATAATACTTGGGGGACATATACCTGACATTGGGAGCATAACGGCTACCGTCGGTCTCCGAATCATAACAGTGATAAAGATGAGGCTTGGCTGATAACTGACATTGCCAATGCGGAAGTAGCTAGAATCAGAGGGATCAACAACAGAGAGATCCAACAAGCGAGCAAAGTCAGCAAGGGTAGCTTGACAAACAGTGGTAGCACTCATCCAAGTCATAGTGTTGGCAGCATCAAAGTGAAAGTATAATGTGGCAAAGAACTCCTTGATGAGCTCGATATTGAAGTTCTTGTGACGACCCATGAGCCCCTGAAGATTGTGAAATTCTAGTATTTCCATTGTGTCCGGATAGTGTTGACGAACCCATCCAACATCGAAGAACTGTTGAGGCACATAGGTGTTTTCCTTCTGGCTGATGACAAACTCATACATAACCTGATGCATTTTGCAATAGAACCGGGGATCCGAAGAGGTGCGGTCATAATCATAGGGATTAAAACCAAGACGGTCCCGTAGGAATTCCTTCTCCGGGAGTGTGTTCCAATCTTTGTGCACAGGCTCAGACTTGTTGGTGGCAGTGCGCTGAGACGGACGGACAATTCTGTTGGCACTGACTTTCTTATTACGACGAGGAGAGGGTGGCGGAGCACCAGATTGAGCTGTCACATTCCCTCTTCGACCACGCAGACGCTGACTGATAGGAACATTGTCGTCTGAGTGTGTGAAAAGAAAGCATGTAGGAACGATTATGTAGGATAAGTGCACATAACCATATATGAAAGTGAAAACCAAAGCATAGAGATATAGAATGAATACAAATTGGTGTTGACCAAGATTTCCTGTGAGAGAATGGACACCAAAGCATTCACGCTAAAATCACTAAGAGATTTTTGTTTTTGTTTTATTTGATGGAGGAACCTAAATTTCCGTAGAAATATAACATGAGCATGGACACCACATATTAACACAAGAATCACTACATGATGTAGGAGAATATAGTTACATAGAGATATACTATGAGCACAAATTGGTGATAACTGATTTTCCTATGAGGGAATCGACACCAAAGCATTCATATTAGTATCCCTAAGAAAAGACTATAGTGACAAGCCACACACATGAGGATGTTCATGAGAAACCCTAAATCAACCAAACACACAAGGCTAAGAGATATATGATCGAGACAAGATGAGGGAGAAGGCACAACTATACCCGAATCGGATGCCATGCTTGCCCACGGAGATTCTTGAATGGAGGAGAGAGAGAGCTCAACACCACCAAGAACTTGAGGGATCTCCAAATCCCCACACCAATGGAGGAAACCACTTGGATGGAGAGGAAGATCGGGACGAGGGGGCTTGAATTTGGTTAATGGATAGTGAAGGGAATGGCTAATCTTGAGTGGGATGGGAGGAGGGAGAGCTTGGGAGGCCTCCCATGGCTGGTTGACTCGAGTTGGGGAAGAAGAGAAGAAAGAAAAAAATACAGCAACTAGACTTTTTAGAAGGGGAAACTGGCCTGGCCGGTCTAGCCGGGGGAGTGGCCGGGCGAGTGGCCGGGCTGGCCGGCCAACGAGCCAGCCATGATGGCCGGGGCGCGACCCGTGAGGGGCCGGCCACGAGGCCGGCCAGGCCGGGGAGGATGGCCGGGTAGCCTGTACAAGGTGGCCGGGCGAGTGGCCGGCCAACGAGCCAGCCATGATGGCCGGGGCGCGACCCGTGAGGGGCTGGCCACGAGGCCGGCCAGGCCGGGGAGGATGGCCGGGAAGCCTGTATAAGGTGCCCCTTTCCCCCAATTTTATAAGTTTCGGCCAATTTCTTCTTACAACTAGAAATCGAATATTTGACACAAATGGACCCTTTTTCACTTTCAAAAGAATATAGTTATGTGCTTGAGATGACATATACGAGATAGAGGTATAACGATGCATGATATGACAATACTTAGAATGATTTCGTCACACATCCAATGGAAAACTCAAAACCAACAAGGAACAACATTAGATGTGATACGGAAGTGAAGCTTGTGCAATAAAAATGAAAACATCGATTATACCGAAATGATTCATTAAAACCGACTCCTCACACAAGGAGGTCGATGGCCGAGGCCACCATGTATGAGTATACTTGACATGGCACCGCGAAGATATATCTTGGGTCCAAAAATCAAAACTCATCATTTAAGCACATTTAGTCACATAAGTGATTATAATGCAAGATTTGTCTATTTGCGCATAATAGGAGTAGTGTTGACACATGAATTGTGCTACACTCCCCCTATGTCCATGCCTACATCTAGAACCCAAAATAAAAGTCTAGTAGAGGTGTGTATGCAAGATTTTCAATCAACTAAAATTACTTGCACATACGACATTTATTTGTCCCCTCAATTCCTTGAATCTCTTTTCATCAAGTGACTTTGTGAATATATCGGCGAGTTGATCTTTGGTATTGATATAAGAGAGTGAGATATCTCCATTGGCCACATGATCACGGATAAAATGATACCGTATTTCAATATGCTTCGTCTTGCCATGGAGCACGGGATTGTGAGCAATTCTTATAGCACTTTCATTATCACATAAAAGAGGCAATGTCTTTTTCTTAATTCCGAAATCCTCAAGACATTGTCTCATCCATAATAATTGAGAGCAACAACTTGCGGCGGCAATATATTCGGCTTCCGTGGAGGAAGTGGATATGCAATTTTGTTTCTTCGAAGACCAACACACAAGTGACCTACCAAGAAATTGGCAAGCACCCGAGGTTGATTTCCTAGTCACTTTGTCACCGGCCCAATCCGCATCCGAATACCCCACGAGATCAAAGCTTGTATTTGAAGGATACCAAAGGCCATGATTAGAGGTATCCACCAAGTACCTAAGAATTCTTTTGACGGCGGTCATATGGCTTTCCTTAGGGTTAGATTGAAATCTTGCACACAAACCCACACTAAACATGATATCCGGTCTAGATGCACAAAGATAAAGCAAAGAACCAATCATCGAACGATAAAGCTTTTGGTCAACCGGAATACCTTCGTGATCTAGTGTTAGATTCACGTTTGTTGCCATTGGAAATCTCAATGGGCTTGCATTTGACATATCAAACTTCTTGAGCATGTCTTGAATATATTTAGCTTGGCAAATAAAGGTTCCTTCGTCATATTGCTCAATTTCAAAACCAAGGAAGAACTTTAATTCACCCATCATAGACATCTCAAATTCACTTGTCATTAGCTTAGCAAATTGTTCTACAAAAGAGACATTAGTAGAACCAAATATAATATCATCAACATATACTTGGCATACAAAGAATTCTCCATTTACACTCTTGGTGAAGAGTGTGGGATCGATTACCCCAAGTGCAAAACCAC
Organism: Puccinellia tenuiflora; assembly: GCA_012064385.1. Classification (NCBI taxonomy): domain Eukaryota; kingdom Viridiplantae; phylum Streptophyta; class Magnoliopsida; order Poales; family Poaceae; genus Puccinellia; species Puccinellia tenuiflora. The sequence continues at coordinate 2,585,992 of QRDG01000308.1, read as the reverse complement.
GGTCTACTAGGAACTCCTTTAAGTGATCGTACCAAGCACGTGGGGCTTGTTTGAGGCCATACAAAGCCTTGTGGAGTAAGTAGACATGGTTAGGACACTTGGGATCTTCGAACCCCGGAGGTTGTTTAACATATACCATCTCATTAAGTGGACCATTTAGAAATGCACTTTTAACATCCATTGATATAAGTGAATTATACTAGAGCAAATGCAAGTAATATACGAATGGATTCAAGCCTAGCTACAGGAGCGAAAGTTTCACCGTAGTCAAGTCCTTCGACTTGAGAGTAGCCTTGAGCAACCAAACGAGCTTTGTTGTGAATCACTTGTCCATGATTATCTTGCTTGTTCTTGAACACCCATTTGGTTCCAATCACATTATGGTTCTTCAGTCTTTCCACTAGGGACCATACTTTGTTTCTCTCAAAGTTATGGAGCTCTTCGTGCATAGCATGGACCCAATCTTCATCTTCAAGAGCTTCATACACCTTGGTGGGTTCAAAATGTGATATATGTGCATGAATGCCACAAAAGAGTAATAGTTGCCTCCGAGTGGACACACTCCTTCCAAGGCCACCAATGATGTTCTTTTGATAGAGAGATTTTTGTTGTAATGCCATGGCCTTGCTAGCCACTCGGCGAGCAAGAGCATCTGAGGGTCTCTCATTGGGAGGTGTATCTTCATCATCTCCTTCATCTTGATAATGATTGATCCGAGAGTGGGTTGGAGTCCTTGGTGAAGAGTTACCAAAATCTTGACCACCATTATCATTGAGTGGATCTTGATCATTATCTTGATGGTTGGTATCATCTTGTAGATCTTGAGCTTGTTCTTGGTTTGTCGTTTGATCGATGGTTGATGTAGAGGGCTCCACTTGCGTCGAGCTTGAGTCCAACTCCGTTGCTATAAGGGGTTCCTCAACAGGTATAAGCGGACCTATACCCATTCTTCCTATGGCTATGGAGGAGGGCTCATCACCTACATCAACAAGATCAATTTTCCCCACTTGGGAGCCATTATCCTCATGGAACTCCACATTCATAGATTCTTCAACACACCCGGTGGATATGTTGAAGATTCTATAAGTGTGGGATTCTTTGGCATACCCAACAAATATTCCATCAAAAGTTCTAGGTTCAAACTTAGGCAATTTAGAACCTTTAATGTAAACTTGACATTTGCAACCAAAAACTCTAATATATGAGAGGTTGGGCTTTTTACCACCAAGAAGTTCATAAGGAGTCTTGTTAGTGAATGGACGAAGAAAGAGCCGGTTGGATAGATGACAAGCGGTGTTGATGTCTTCGGCCCAAAAGTTATATGGAGACTTGAATTCGGCCATCATCGTTCTTGCCATATCAATAAGTGTTCGGTTCTTCCTTTCCGCAACACCATTTTGTTGAGGGGTATACGCAGCGGAATATTGGATGTTTAATACCCTCATCACTCAAGAATTCATCCATGGTGTAGTTCTTGAACTCGGTTCCATTGTCACTTCTTATGGCCAAGATGGTTGTATCATATTGGCGTTGTACTTGAGTAGCCCAATCAATGAATTCCTTTTGAGTTTCACTCTTCTTCTTGATATAGAAGGTCCAAGTGTATCTTGTATAATCATCCACAATCACTAGACAATATTTCTTGCCACCAAGACTCTCATAAGTAGGAGGCCCAAACAAATCCATATGAATGAGTTGGAAGGGCCTCGTTGTATTGATAGTTGTCACCTTGGGATGGTTCTTCTCATGCATCTTTCCGGCAACGCAAGAGCTACAAGGACGATCTTTAGAAAAGTTCACTTTTGTTAGTCCTTCCACATGCTCACCCTTCACAAGCGTTTGCAAATTTCTCATACCGACGTGGCCCAACCGGCGATGCCAAAGCCAACCCACGTCGGATTTAGCCATTAGACTTGTGGCAATGTGTGTAGTTTCTTTCGAGAAATCCACTACATACATACGGTTTTCCACAAATCCAACAAAGGCTACTTTAAGAGAAATTGCGTGAAGGATAAGCACATGATATCGTCCAAAGACAACGGTAAAGTTGCACTCGCAAAGTTGCAAAACGGAAAGTAAATTATAACCAAGGGACTCAACAAGGAGGACTTTCTCAATGGACGTGTATCCGGAGAAATGACCACTTGCCATGCTCCCAATACCTTGAGTTCGGAACCATCACCAATCGTGACATGAGATATCTTGAGAAGTTGATGCTTTAAATCTTTCAACACTTCTTTGCTTCCGGTCATATGTGCGGAACAACCGCTATCAATAAGCCATGATGATCCTCCGGAAGCACACACCTACAATGGATCAAGTTCTTGACTTAGGTCCCCATGTTTTGATGGGTCCTCTTTTTTTAGTCACAAGGGTCTTAGGAACCCAAATAGTAGAACTATAATCACTACCATATAAGGTGCCGACATATTTTGCATAAACATGTCCATTATTAGATTTCAAAAGCACATAAGATGGATTATATTTTCCCGCAAAATTGTTGTGGGAAGATGTTTTCTTAGGAGCAATGCTCTTAGCAAGGATATCAAATTCATCTTCATCATTAGCCAACTCCCCCTCCTTCACAAAAACAATAGCATTAGTGGAGGGAGTTGGTTTCCTCTTCTCATTGGTCTTCTTGGATGTGACTCCAAATCCAAGTCCTTCCTTACCCACAACTCTCCTTTGATTTCTCAAAAGATTATTGAGGTTCTTTTCTCCTTGGATGCAAGACACAAGTCCTTTCTCAAGTTGAGCCTTCAACCTATTGTTCTCCAATATGAGAGGTGCTTTGACACACAAGGGGTTAGTGGCACAAGCATTTTCATTTACATCCTTATTTTGAGAGTTGTCATGTGACTCCTTAAGAACCTTGAGCTCTCTTGAGAGTGCCATGTGAGCTTTCTCAAGATGTTCAAAATCCTTAAGTAGTTCATTGTGACCATTCATAATGTTATCATTTTCATCCATGAATTCCTTAAGCTTACATAGTGCATGATCACGGTCACCCATCATTTTAGATAGATCTAAAGTGGAGATTTCCTCAATAGAATCTTTAAGGCATAGTGCATTATCTAGGGCTTCCTCAAGCTCAGCTATCCTATTAGCATCATCACGAGCGGAACCCTCAAGTTCACATATTCTTCTTCATGTTCTTCTATGAGACCATATGCATTACCAAGTTGAATCATGAAGGCATCAAATGCAATTTTATTTTCACTTTCAAGTGATCTCATGACTTTTGAAAGATTATTAGCATTCTCATCATCAAGTTCCTCAACACAATTTAACAATGATGGAGTAGAGGAAATTGAGGGTTTTAGAGAGTGAGTTACCTTTGGAGATGTACCCTTGGACATAAGGCACTTGTGTTTGATTAGACCTTTCTTGTCATTCGGAGTTGAAAATAGAGAGTCCAAAGAAGAGGGAATAACCCCAATTGCCATTGCCGCCATGCCGACTTGTTCTTCTTTATCTTCACTTTCTTCACCTCCGGATATATATTCTTGCTCATTTGTCACCATTGCCCTTTTAGATACCTTCTTCATGAAGTTCTTGTTCTTGGGAACAAAGTTGGTCTTCTTGATGAGCTGTCCTTTATTCTCAACTCTATTCTTGTACGGGCAATCCGCAACAAAGTGTTCACTATCTCCACAATTGAAGCAAGTTCTCGCTTTCTTCATACTTGGGCCTTCTCTCCCCTTGTTCTTCGTTGCACTTGATCTAAAATCCCCTCTCTTCCACCAATTATGATTGGCAAGCGCCAAATACTCATTGTGTGACACCCTCTTTTCCTTCTCGGATGGCACATAGGTGGATCCACCTTCATCACTTGATTCTTCCTCATCATAGGATGTTGCCTTCAAAGCAAGAGATACTTTCTTCATTCCATTCACACGAGCTAGAACTTCTTTCGAGGATTTCTTCATCATATTCATGGTGACAAAGGTACCCAAGACATCATTGGGAGTGAGTTCCATGTAGTCCGCTCTTGCTTGAACATTCATTACCATGTTCTCATTGTATGGAATCAAGGTTTGAAGAAATTTTCCCTTGAACCAATCATCATCGCAGTCCTTGAATCCAACATCCTTCATGTCTACAACAAGAGCCTTGAGTCTTCGATATACATCCTCCGGAACTTCTCCATCTTTCATGATGAAGTGATCAACTTGCCGTTGAAGAAGTGTTTTCTTTGAGCGTTGCATGCTCACATTGCCATCATACATGGCGAGTAGATACTCCCAAGCTTCCTTGGCGTTTGGGAGAGACCGGATGTGCTCAACACCTTCATTGACCATTGCCTTCTCGAGCATGTGCATAGCATGTGCATTGAGTTGTTCATCAATGATCTCACTTGAGGTCAAATTATTGATATCCTTCGGATAGTATCCCCTCTCAATGATTCTCCATATTTGCATTGAAGAGCTACACACATAAGATTTCATAGAAGCTTTCCAATTAGTAAAACGGGCCCTATCTACTAGAGGTGGATTACCAAGATTGTTCACATGTGGATGTTGAACATTAAGAGCATTGTTATAAATATGTCCAAATTGATTTGGGTTTTCATTTCTAGATGAGTGTTCGTCACTTTCTCTTGAATGAGATATGGGATTACCATTTTCATCTAGAGAGGGACTTTTATTTGCATTGCTAGATGTAGAGGCAAGTTTCATTATTAGTTCCTCTAACCTATCCAACCTTTTATCGGATCTTTCCCCCATGGACTCGACTTGTTTTTGAAGCAATTCCATGGGAGTGGGATCCCCCATCCTCCTCTTTAGGCGGTGAAGCCTTTAATAAAGAGACGAGGCTCTGATACCAATTGAAAGGATCGATGAGGTTAACTAGAGGGGGGGTGAATAGGTTAACTACAAATTTTACTTCTTTTTCGTTTTAAAAGGATATTGCTCAAATATAAGTTTTCTAGAATATGCAACTAGGTGAACAACCTTATATGATGAGCAAAGATCACTAGCACAAGATATAGATATAGTAAGCTAGTGCTAACAAGTAAAGGTAAGTGCAAAGATAAGCAACAAGATGACACAAAGATTTATCCCGAAGTTCACTTCCCAATGGAAGCTAATCTCCGTTGGAGCGGCGCGGTGTTCACCAAAGTGAAACACCGAGTAGCCTTGATATGGCACACCGTATCTCCGTTGTGACTTACCACCGATGTGGCGAGGCACTTGTCACTATGTTACCATTGAGGTTGACAACTAGAACCTTTACAAGGATGAAGCACACTCCACAATTTGGAGGGTCTTCACCAAATGCACCGAGCTGCCAAGACTCGATGCCCAAGGCCGGGGCACACACCACAACTCAATTGGTGGCTCTCGGCAAAGTCTTCGTAGCTCCCAAAGCTCCGAAGGACCACAACCTCTTAGGGTTACAATGAACACCAAGAGTAGCAAGCCCCCTCTCACAAATCAAGGGGGAAATCAAATTGGTTTGGTTGAAGTGTAGATCTAGGTCTCCTCTCTCAAATCTCCAAAGGACTAAGTGATTGAGTGGCTAGAGAGGGAGATCTATCGATTTGAAGCTTTCAAACAATGGAGGTGTTCTTCTTTTGGTCGTGGTACCTCTTGAGGAAGAAGAGATGCCCTTATATAGCTCCTCCAAAAACTAGCCGTTTCAGCCCAAAACTGGTCGTCCGGAATGACCCGGAAATTTCCGGATCCAGTCCGGACCATCCGGAATAGATCCGGAATAATCCGGATCCATTCCGGGTCGTCCGGAATTTTCCGGACGTTTCCGGATGAAATCCGAAACCCTAACAGAACCATTTTGAGGTCACCTCGGAATTTGTTCGGACTGAGTCCGGAATATTCCGGACCAATCCGGATGAATTCCGGACCAACAAATCAAAGGATTTACTTGCTCCGTCTTCGCTTGTCTTATCCCTTTTTGGATGATTCTCTTCCGTCTTGGCTTGTTAAATGTACCTATCACACTTAGCACAGAATGAGATGTCACTCATGTTGTTATCAAACACACAAAACTTACTTAGGCAAGAGATGTCCTTTCAAAGATGAACACGGGGCCGACGCTCCAGGGATTCCCAGCACGATCCCGTCGACGAGGAAGTAGAGGATGAAGAGGCGCAGCTCCTGGACATGAAGGGGAGGCTCGGAGATGACCGGAGGCGACGAAATCGATGGCGGGGCGGTGACGACCGGAGGAAGAAGATGAAGACGATTCGCTCGTTTCTGAGCTTCATGGCTCGATTCCTTGCGCGTGCGAGTATAGGAAGACGAGGCGAAGGAGATGACGCGCTCAGGTCTCATCTCGGGCGTCCATGGCGTCGAGTTCGTCGGCGTCGTTCTATGGCAAGTTTCGGAGGTGGAGAGAAACAGAGCGGGGAGAGAGGAAGGAAGGGAGGAAGAGGGAGAGAGTGGCGGCGGCAGATGGGGAAGGGGAGAGGAGCTAGGGTTGCTGGGGCGCCGAGACTTGCTTTATAGGAGGGGGAAAAGGTGGAGGTGGCGTGGCATGGCAGTGGAGGAAGGCGACGGCACGGGAACGAGGGTGATGCATCTAAAATGCATACATGAACTTTGCACTATAATAGTCATATTCCAATCATATTTGCATAATATAAGGGGTATATTACTGTTATTTAATGATTTTTGGTAATTAATAATGATTTCCCCTTTTTATGGAATTAATCCTGCGCAGGCAGAAAACCTCTATTTCTTTCCTTATTTGTTTCAGGACCTTAACGACGTTATAATGAGCTATAAATTTACGGGGGTCATTATTTTGGAAGGAGAAGTTTTAGGAGCGAAAGAAGTCAACGAACGGAGGCCGTAGGACCAAAAGGGTGGGTCCCACGCGGCCAGGTACTGTAGCCGCGTGGGCCTATCCCAATTGCGTCGATCCTTCGCCCAGAAGCTTCCTCGTGACCTAAAAATGCCTATATAAAGAGCCCCCCGACGTTCTCCGAAGAGAGAGCCGCCACACGAGAGAAACAAGAAACAGAGACCAGGAGGCTGCAGATTGGAGGGGGAAAACTCCGGCGGAGCCCTGCCGGAGAGGTCTCCTTCTTCTCCATCGACATCTCCACCGTCTCCATGATGAAGAGGGAGTAGTCCACCTCTGGACTATGGGTTTGTGGCAGAAGCATATGTATCTCTCTCTCTCTCTTGAGCTTCACTAATTAGCACCGTATGAGCTGCTGAACATGATTACGGTCACCGTTGTATTACCATTGTGGTGGATCTTTATATGAGTTAATATATGTTGAGATTGCAATGTTATATTTCAGTTATGAAAGTAGATGCATATTATGTACCCCGTTCTTGTATCCTTGTTATGATCAAGCATGTTTATGAGAGCGTGTGTGGGGGAACGTGTGCATTAGTTGGAGTAATGGGGGTGGTGAAGTGATAAGCTGACAACTTAATATCTTGATCCATTGGGTGTTTACCTTACTTTGTTACCTCACTAGGGATAAAGCAAAATACCATGTTGTAGGGTAGGAGGAGTGACATGCCTCTACCTAAGACTAGATCCATCATGTGTTTATTTTCACTTCATGTCATTAATCTTAAAGCTATACTCTGATGTTATATTAATTACTAAGGTGCATGATTTAGTTCACATCTTGGTGGAGTATAAGTGAGACTAATAATCAAAAGGTCTCTATGTTAGGACGTTATGCCCATATAATTAGTAACATGTCATTAACCTTGTTTGCAATCTCATATGTTAAATCTATGTCTACTCATTTGCCACACTATATTAAAGAGAGAGTGCATGTGTGAAACCATGAACCCCGGTCCATTTTTAATCATAAGAAACACCTTGCCAACCACTTTTAAGCATATTTTACATTCAGCCATTTTAAAATCAGAAAATACAAAAACACTTTTACTTCTTGCATTCACATATAAAATCCCCAAAAATACCAGCCATCATCATTACTATCATCCTGTAACAGCCCTAGCTTGGAAATGAAAAATACGAAGAATTTTTCCACTTTTGCATTCTTGTTTGCATCATGGCATTTCTTAAATTGCTTGTGTTAACAAACCAATAATTGGAAACATTGTAAAAAGGGAAGCTAAATCTTCCCTACACCCCATACCATCAATTTGCAATCAAGGGTGCAAAACATGAATTGGCAAGTTAACACCTTGTCCAAAGAGTACCTAAGTTCACTCTTTTGCAAAAGAACCAAATGTTTGGTCTCCATTTTGTTTCCAACTTTCCTTATGCCTTTAAATGTGGTTCATAGCTTTGTTGCTTGTGAGCCATGTCACCTTGCTCAAAGGTATGAGGTAAATGTATGGTGAGCTTGTCTATCTTGTGAAGTTGTTCCCAGAAATTTTGTATATTTTTCCTGGAATTGTTTTGAGGTCCAAATAGAAAGGGCATTTCTGTTTTTACTAGGTCCACCGGAACTACCGGTCATCCGGCCGGAAGTACCGGCGCACCGTCACCTCTGTGGCGACAGTGCGCGCCACTGTCGCCATGGCCGCCCGCCCTCACCTGCTCCCCTCTCGCGCCCCACACCGTTTCCCCACGCGCGAGTCCAATCCCTAACCCTAGATCGAGCCTCCGCTCGTCGCCGCCGCCGCCGCTAGAACCGAGCACCCCGCCGTCGACTCCGGCCACCCCAGCACGAGTGAAGGCCACCGTTAGCTCCGCCTCGACGCCCTCTCCCTCTCCGCCGGAGGAATCGGCCGGAGCCGCCCCAAATCGCCGTCGCCGCTCGTTCTCCTCCGCCTCCGGCCGCCGCACTCCGAGCTCGATTGCGGCCGCCCTCGTCCTTCTCCGACCTCGCCGAGCACCCTCAAGCGACCAGGGTGAGCTCCCCGTCCCCTTGGGCCTCCTGGCTCGCCTCCTCCCCCTCCCTAGCGCCGATTCGCCGTAGCGCGTGCCGCCCTCGCCGCCGGCCGCCGTAGTGTCGTCGCTCCGGCGACCCATTGTGGGCGGCGCCTCCACCGATTGGTCGCCCTAGTCGAGGCGCGACCCCTGCACGTACCCTCGCTTCCTCACGCACACACAATCGACGTGCGCGTGCACGACACGCGTGTGGTCACCGCGCGCGCTCCCGCCACGGCCGCGCTCAAATCCTTTGACCGGAAGTAGCGTAGTTCCGGTAAACCGGAAGTAGCAGCGGTAGTTCCGCTAACTCCAAATTTCGGTACTGGACATTTGAGTCCATAACCGGAAGTAGGGCCGGAAGTAGCTCCGGCAGTGCCGCTAAACCGGTACTACCGGGCACTTCACCGGAAGTACCGGTGAACCCCTTTTTCGGTACTGGACTTTTGTGTTTTTGGACCGGAAGTAGCCTAGGAAGTACCGGCAAACCGGAACTACCAGTCCAATTACCGGAACTTCCGGAAAACTGTGTTAAAATGTGAATGTTTAATAACTTCTAAGATGCTAAGTCAAATCTTGGGAATGATATATCATTTTGATAAGCATTTCAAAGCCTATCCAACTATACTAATATCACTTCATGATCACAAGTAAATAGTTGTTGTTCTTCATAACTTGATAAAAGGCTTATTTTCAAATAGTTAATTTAATTCGCTATTTATTCATCGGTGCTCCGAAAATTATGAATAAGGTACCCAAAATGTTCGGAATGACAAACCCTATCCATTCTTGTCATGTTCATGCATATTTGAGCCACCTCTCTAATAATTTGATAATTTATAAGATTGTGGTCACTAAGATAAATATGGGGTTGATCCCAAATAATTTCACTAATTATTTGGCTCCCCATTTAATTGTGCCTTTAATTTACATAATAAATATCCGTGCATCAACTTGACATGTCATCATGTGATTGAGCATTGCACCTTGTGTTCTTGTGATTTATGTGTGTTTTGTATTTCTTTTGGGTATCGATAGATTCCGGAGTTGAGGTCACCCCAACGTACCCCGACGAGCCGTACTACACGCCCGGGCAGCAAGGCAAGAGATAACCTAACCTTCTTGGCATCTAGCATCCTATGATTTTATCAAATTATTTTATCCACCATAATATTGCATGCGATTCAAATGTCTCTTTTTGTTCAAGATATAGAAAATCCTATGATTGCATGTTTTTCCCCGAGCCAATCACATGTATCCCTACCTATGAACCCTAGTGTTGATGTGTTGGCCGGATACAAATATAATTGTTATTTATATGCTTAGCCATGCTTAGAAATGCATAGTTGAAATACTAGTTATGTCCGTATTGAATTCCATAATTATTGATGTTGATGGAATGATTCGGGCATGGTGGATAATTGTGATGCTTAATTAAAATGCTAAGACGGCTTGGGTGAGTTGCCATCGGGGATGGTGTTTTGCCTCACTCTAGCCCCTAGGTGTGAGTTCTTTACCTCTTGAACCAAGACGAGCGTGCTGCCATTGGTGGGTGTATGGGCGCCTTACTGACCGAATAATTTGTGAGGGGCTTGTCAAGGGTCCTCTAGTTCGAGTTTTCCATTTGCCGTGTGTGTGAGCGGAAAAAGAATTGATGAGGATGGTGGTGTTTAGGATGTGACGGTGGGGCAGGGCGCTGGGAGCGCTGAACCTGTCCTTCCGCCACTGATGGTCCTTGAGTAAGCCTCATGCATTGTAAAGGTCTAACCGCGCCCGCTCGCCGGCCTTCCCCGGAAGAGGGCCAACTAGGTGAGCCGGACGGTACCAATGGGTAAAATAGTACACCCCTGCAGGGTTAATCTTTTCGAAAAGCCGTGTCCACGGTTATGGACAACTTGGGAATAGACGATAAGATCATAGAGAATATTAACCTAATTGATATGGCAGCTAAAGGTTGCATAATCAACGTGTGTTAAAGGTTCACTTCCTCGAGGGTGATTCGAGGGGGTGCCTTGGTGGAGATGAGAGTGGTTGGTTACAAAAGGGTTCGATGAGAACCAATGATGACAAATGTTACTCTCTTACCCCTTTTGAAAAGTATTCTGAGTAGACGAATGCCATGTGTCAATTATATTTCTGTTTATGAAACTTCGCTTTATGCAAAAAGAAACACATATACAGCTTTAGAGCCTCCGTCAGTCATTGGGCCTATATCGCCCTACTAAACTTGCGAGTACATCGTACTCAGTCTCTCTTTGCTGCCTCTATGTATTTGTATTTCAGAGGAGGACGACACCGAGCAACTAGGTGGGTTCTTCGTTGACGTCGACTACTAGTCTGGGGTTCCCAGGTGGCAGCTTGGGACCGTGGAACAAGCTGGCTGGGATGATATTTTATTGTAGGCCTCTTAGGCCATATTTTGCTTCTTGTTGTTAGACAACACTACCCGCTTCCGCTTGTTGAATTGTTGGATCTGTGATCCTTTTGCTTGTAATATTTGTATTCTTCTCGTTATATGAGTTGCTTTATATCTTGTGTCGTAGAGTCATGCAATGTGCCGGTTTGTTCCACAAGTCTCGATCTTTGTTTTATACCTTGATGGTTGTGCCGAATACATAGCCTCTCTGTATAATTCCGGGGTCGGGGCGCTACACATCCTTGCATACTTATTTAGCACCATTGCATATTTATTTACTGTTTTGCATTCATCTTAATATCATTCTCACACCTTGTGCTTGACAACCACTTGGTGAGGTTGAGGGCACAAAGCAATCTATTTTGTTTGCAGGAAATCTAGAGAAGGACAAGAAGATAAAACCCACACTACTGATTCCCCGAGAGGTCGATATTAAACCCTCGAGTCACCTTCTTGGGGAAAAACTACCACTTCTACATACTCTACACTTGGAGGCTCAACCTATCCCTAATATATTATCTTCCTTTCAGGGTATCAAGAGTACTTGTTGGCGTTGTTGAGGGAGAAGAAAACTCTCATCAATCCCGTCATCAAAGGTTTTTCTGGCGCCGTTGCCGGGGAATCATAGCTGGAAGGGTTTGTCCAAGGATATCACAACAAAGTCAACTTCATCACCAACTTGTGCTAACATCTAAGCTTGGGGAGGTTGCACCTACGTGAGCATCATCTTGTCCATCTTTACCTTCAAGCATTTTATTTTGTTTTGTTTTTGTCTTGCATATCATATTTAGATTTAGGTTTGCATATTTTATTTTCAGTTTTGCATTTTGTTTTGCATTAGTTAATTCGGTTTGCATTGTTTTAGTGTCATTTTATTTTCAGTTTTGCATAAAAAATTAAAAACACATAATTTTTTTGCTAAAATGGGTGATAGGACTAAGTTGTGTGACTACACAAATACTACAAATGATCAATTTATTGCTAAACCTATTACCACACCTGAGATACAAGCTGATAGTTTTAGAGTGAGCATTGACTTACTACACTTGATAACTAAGAAACAATTTGGTGATAAAAGAAAAGAAGACTGTCTTGATCATCTGAATAATTTTGTCGGTATTTGCTCTGCACTAAACCTGAAGGAACCTGATATTGTGATGCCAAAATTATTTCCTTTTTCATTAAAATGAGAGGCAAGAGAATGGATACGTTCACTACCACCTGGTACAACTAAAACCTGGAAAAAATTAGAAAAATCTTTCATTAGAAAAAATTGTCCCTCTTTTAAAGATTAGTTACATAAAAACAAACTGACCAATTCTATGGACAAATGAGCAAGAAACTAGAAGTGAGAAAGTACCCCCTGCTAAAAAACAAGTTTGGGTCAAAAAGGAAAAGAAAGTTAAAGATCCCTTACTTGATTTAGAGAATTTTAGCTTGCATGAATTAATATCTATCTTACAAAAATTTGCAAGTGATCCTTCTATTGATGTTGACAAATCTGGTTTTGGTTCCTATATTACTAATCATGTCTTGAAAGAAAAAATTGCTAGGTACAATCAAGAAGCTATGATACCACCTAAGCTTGGGGATGTATGGATCCCCAAGGTGCTAGTAACTATTGGAAAAGAGACACACCATGCCATACTTGATCTAGGATCTAGTGTCTTTGTTTTATCTAAACAATTATATGAAGCACTTGAATTAAAGAATCTTGAAAAATGCTCTATTGGACTTGCACTTGCTGATAATACCATTAAACATGCTTTAGGAAAAGTAAGTGATTTTATGGTAGAGTTACATATGACTTTTGTACCTGTGGATTTTCTAATCATGGATATGGAGAATAAAACCTCTAGTCCTATTATTCTTGGAAGACCTTTTCTTCGTACCACAGGGGCTATTATTGATTCAAAGGAAGGGAATGTGAAGTTTCAGTTTCCACATAAGAAATGCATGGAACACTTCCCAAGGATGAAGGGCACAACTTTTAAGCTCCCTCATGAGCTTCATCTTCGGTAAAACAACAAGTAAGTAAGCCTAGCTATATGGCTATAAAGAAAGCGCTTTACGGGAGGCAACCCGGTTGTTTTTATTTGGATTTTCTTTGTGTCCTCTTGCTGTAACAAGATATTGTTTTCTTAGTTTAGTTTCTGGAATTTTTAATAAAGTGCCAAGTTTACCCATTTTGGTTTGAAAAAGTTGCTATTTCTATGTCGGAGATTTTATTCCTGCACAGAGTCTGTGCACGGTTTGATTTTTCATTATTATTCTGTAAATCCGAATGAGCTGAGATTTTTACTGTAACTGCAACTTTTCCTCCTCTGTATGCCTGAATGTTTTCAGAATTTTTCGACAAGTTTAAGTAGGACAGAAAAATACGTTTTGCTGCTGCTGTTTTTCTGGACAGATTCTGTCCCATATTGTTTTATGCATAGTTTGAACTATTGAGTTGATCCAATTAAGTTTATGAGTAGGCATATAACATTATACACTCTCTGATCATTCATATGAATTTTAGTCCATGGATTATATGCAGCAAGAAACTTGTTTGTTTATCTCTACTAATATCACCCCACAGAAAAGAGATGGGAGAAATTGTGTTTTGAAGTTTTTTTCACAGGGATTGGAGGAGATGCACCATGAGTTATCCAAGGATGGTGAAAACCATAAGCTTGGGGATGTGAACATCCCCACTGAACCTACACAATCTCGGTTTGCACACGTCTAACTTCTGTTTTTCTATCAATGCACTTTATCGCATAAACTTGGAGCGTCTTTTTGTTTGTTTTTGCTTTGATTTTTATTTTGTGAGACCACCACACTACCATTTATATATGAGAAAGCTACTGGAAATATGGGTTTAAATATCTTGAATTCTTTTATTGTATTGGGAAAAGGGATGTCTAAGTTGATTTTTAATGACACATATAGTTGCATGATTCATGAGCCTCTTTATGAGTAATAATTTGCAAATGCTTTATCGTGAGCTATCTTTTATTCATGTTTTGATGCTGTATGTTATTTCACTTTGTTTGACATGACTTAGTTAGTTCTATGGACACTCATGCATTCATCTAGATGGTCATCTTTCTCCCTTTTGCTAGCCCAAAAATTTCAACAAGTAAAAACTTGTTTCCAACACCTTCAGCCCAAGTTTTTCCAGTGAGTCCACCATATCTACCTATTAGCTTTATGCTATTCCAAGTATGTTTATCATGTTATCTGTGTTATCTATGCCTCTAAATGAAAATGATGATGTTATTTATTGTAATGGTAAAAGTTGGTTAAAAAGCTCTCGCGAACTTGATGCACACTTTACTTTTATTGCATTCAAAAAAGATGAGCCATTGTGATTAATATTATGAAGATAGTGGCTTGATAAATGTTTAAGGTTGGGAGTTAGCCCATATGTGCTGTCACATGCAAAGCTTTCAACATGTTTCATCATTTGTTTAGTTGATATCATGTACTTTTGTTTATGGATGCCTATCATGACGAAATAAATGTGGAAATAGAGTTAAGTTTAAATGAGTTTGTATAAATGGTTAGAGAGAAACCTGGGCCGCTAATCTAAGCCATGCATCATTCATGGTGGAAATTTACTTACATGCTATTTTGAACTCTCTGTGATACACCCTACAATAAAAAGCTATATCAAGTGGTAAATAAAGAGGGTGATGAGATTGTTCAATATGTTTGTTTGTCTTGTTGTTTTGATATGGGCTTGATCCATATCATGGGACAAGAGGTACCCCAGTTGAGACTCTTGCTGATACCGTTATTACTTAAAATGATAGATAACTTAAACTTGTTTTGTTTCCCAAGTTGAGTAATCATGGTGTAGGCACTTGTATTCAAGGGGCATGAGACATCTAACATTTACTTTATCAAGGCCACTACTCATATTTGCTTTCACATTCAACTTTAATCATTCAAGATGCTATGATAGGGGAATGAGAGCTTGACACCAAGTATTACCATTGCAATCAATAACTTAAGTAGAATAGTTTGGAGGATAGATGAAACTTATGCATGCTTTACCTCTACTTATTTATATATCATTTCCAAAGTGTCCACCTTTTATATTCAGATTTTCTACACTCTATGGACCACAAGTATGCAAAAGTAAGAATGTCCATAGTACTATCTTTTATGTTGCACTTTGTGAACTATCATTAAACATCCTTGCATTGAATACTTGATATCACTTAATAAACTGTTTGCATATTGCTACTTATTTGAAATAATGAATCTTTTATATCCATGTTGTGATTATATTACAAATTCATGTTAGTTTTATCACTTTCATACTCGAGGACGAGCATGAGTTAAGCTTGGGGATGTTGATGCATCTAAAATGCATACATGAACTTTGCACTATAATAGTCATATTCCAATCATATTTGCATAATATAAGGGATATATTACTGTTATTTAATGATTTTTGGTAATTAATAATGATTTCCCCTTTTTATGGAATTAATCCTGCGTAGGCAGAAAACCCATATTTCTTTCCTTATTTGTTTCAGGACCTTAACGACGTCATAATGAGCTATAAATTTACGGGGGTCATTATTTTGGAAGGAGAAGATTTAGGAGCGAAAGAAGTCAATGAACTGAGGCCGGAGGACCAAAAGGATGGGTCCCACGTGGCCAGGTACTGTAGCCGCGTGGGCCTATCCCAATTGGCCCTCGTGGCCCCGTTTGCGTCGATCCTTCGCCCAGAAGCTTCCTCGTGACCTCAAAATGCCTATATAAAGAGCCCCCCGACGTTCTCCGAAGAGAGAGCCGCCACACGAGAGAAACAAGAAACAGAGACCAGGAGGCTGCAGATTGGAGGGGGGAAAACTCCGGCGGAGCCCTGCCGGAGAGGTCTCCTTCTTCTCCATCAACATCTCCACCGTCTCCATGATGAAGAGGGAGTAGTCCACCTCTGGACTATGGGGTTGTGGCAGAAGCATATGTATCTCTCTCTCTCTTGAGCTTCACTAATTAGCACCGTATGAGCTGCTGAACATGATTACGGTCACCGTTGTATTACCATTGTGGTGGATCTTTATATGAGTTAATATATGTTGGGATTGCAATGTTATATTTCAGTTATGAAAGTAGATGCATATTATGTACCCCGTTCTTGTATCCTTGTTATGATCAAGCATGTTTATGAGAGCGTGTGTGGGGGAACGTGTGCATTAGTTGGAGTAACGGGGGTGGTGAAGTGATAAGCTGACACCATAATATCATGACCCATTGGGTGTTTACCTTACTTTTTTACCTCACTAGGGATAAACCAAAATACCATGTTGTAGGGTAGGAGGAGTGACATGCCTCTACCTAAGACTAGATCCATCATGTGTTTATTTTCACTTCATATCATTAATCTTAAAGCTATACTCTGATGTTATCTTAATTACTAAGGTGCATGATTTAGTTCACATCTTGGTGGAGTATAAGTGAGACTAATAATCAAAAGGTCTCTATGTTAGGACGTTATGCCCATATAATTAGTAACATGTCATTAACCTTGTTTGCAATCTCATATGTTAAATCTATGTCTACTCATTTGCCACACTATATTAAAGAGAGAGTGCATGTGTGAAACCATGAACCCCGGTCCATTTTTAATCATAAGAAACACCTTTCCAACCACTTTTAAGCATCTTTTACATTCAGCCATTTTAAAATCATAAAATACAAAAACACTTTTACTTCTTGCATTCACATATAAAAACCCCAAAAATACCATCCATCATCATTACTATCATCCTTGCATACTTATTTACCACCATTGCATATTTATTTACTGTTTTGCATTCATCTTAATATCATTCTCACACCTTGTGCTTGACAACCACTTGGTGAGGTTGAGGGCACAAAGCAATCTATTTTGTTTGCAGGAAATCTAGAGAAGGACAAGAAGATAAAACCCACACTACTGATTCCCCGAGAGTTCGATATTAAACCCTCGAGTCACCTTCTTGGGGAAAAACTACCACTTCTACATACTCTGCACTTGGAGGCTCAACCTATCCCTAATATATTATCTTCCTTTCAGGGTATCAAGAGTACTTGTTGGCGTTGTTTAGGGAGAAGAACACTCTCATCAATCCCGTCATCAGAGGGCGACAGCGACGTGCTCGTCCTCGCTGGAAGGAAAAGAGGGCGAAGGGGTAAGTGGGCCGGTTCGGGAGAGAGATGGGCCGGGAGGAAGAGAGAAGGAGAGAAAGAGAGATGGGCTGCTGCCTGATTCTATTTTTTTTCTTTAGCCATTTTCCTTTTTCTTTTTCCTGAGAAAATTAGAGAGAGAGGGAAAAAGAAATAAAATAGAGGCCAGATTTTATTTCTCCACAAAATATGTTTGGAAGACAACGTTTTTCAAACAACTTTTAATTGTTTTTTTCCAAAAACAAATTGGTTTAATTTGTTTGGTTCTCAAATTAATTAAAAGTGTCACATGTGATAATGACATAAAATAATAAGCCCATATTATTTAATTTGATTTTTGCAAAAGCAACAAATGCAACAAAAGCATGATGATGTCATGATGATGCATGAATTAAAATTATCAAGCAAATTTAAATTTGGGGAAAACCCCGGGACATTACAACCGACACCACTAACAAGGGATCTCGCCCCGAGATCCACGCTACCGTTGAGGAGAAGAAGAGGAAGGTAAACTATCAAATCTTCTTGCGTCATGTTGATCTTCTCGACACCACTAACAAAAGATTCTTGCTCGCGTCGATGATGATGTTCATCCTCCAAGATTGTGTTGTAGATCGAACCTATTAGGTAGAGGCAAGAGATCGTCCACCCACGAAGTTGCTATAACCGGAAGATATATAAGAGAGAAGACTGAAAATACATAGGCAAGAGGGGGAATAGAATAGAGGTAAGGAATAAACAAGATTTCCTAATGAGATCTTTTCAAATTACTTTTAGTAAAGAAAATAGTTTTGACACTCTACAAACAACGACCGTTAGCTAGGTTATCCTACAGGCAGAGTGGACCCGCGGGGTATCGAAAAACCAGAGCTCTGATACCACTTTGTAACGCCCCGGGATCGGTACTATGCAAACTTGAGCGATCCCGTCAAATCCGCATAATAACGATCCTAGGACGCCCACCAGGCATAACGTGCACGTCGCAACACACACGTTATGCGGGTGGAATTGTGATGATCATTACAATAGTTCTCGATGGAACCCACAAAAGAACATATATACAACAACGACTCACCGAGTCAAGAGCAAAGATACAATATAAAGATCCAAAATAACAACGGAAGCGGGTAGCGTCCGACTACGGACAAGATACAAATTGGACTAAGAGTCCTGAATATAAACGAAGGCACCATATCCCTGCCCAGGCCAAGCCGGAGGGATTCCCAAGCTAACGTCGTCACGCTTCAAACCTGTTGGCTGCATTGGAATAGCAGCCCTGTCGTGGTATGAACCGACGGTGAAGATAAGGGACTATGTACGCGCGGGCATCGTCGATGTGGGTTAGTAGACGAACGACACGGGAGAAAGGATTTATACAGCTTCGGGACCCGGGAAACATCATCCGGTAATATCCCTACGTGCTGTTTGTGGCTAGGTCTTATTCCTCTCGTGGTGGAAGTCGCCGATGAGGCGGCTCCTCTATTGTATAGCTCGTTGTGTTGAGCGTCTAGATCTGTCTAGGCCTATTGGGTCGTGCCCTCTTTGGGGCGCCTTGCCCCTCCTTATAAAGGTGGAGGAGGCCGGCTTACAAGTAGAGTCCTCTTAGGACTCGGCTAATCTATTACAAGTTGGAAAGGTGAGTCCTTTTCCTATTCTAACTAGAGTCGGCCTACTGGGCTTCCTCCTGGTGGGCCTCGTTGATCCTCCTTGCGGGTACCCGTGTCCCATATCCCCGACAGTAGCCCCCGAGCTTTTGGATGACTCGCAGAGTCATGCGGAAGGTCTTGATTTGTTGAAGAAATGGGACACGGAGTTTGTGCCGGGTTCTTTGCCGGCTTGTAGATGTCGATGATGTCGCGGCACCCGACGCTGCATTTGCCGGGTTGTCGATGTAGACGTTGCTGAGTTGTCATTTGCTGAGTCGTCGATGCCGACTTCTCCGGTCGAGT
Organism: Puccinellia tenuiflora; assembly: GCA_012064385.1. NCBI lineage: Eukaryota > Viridiplantae > Streptophyta > Magnoliopsida > Poales > Poaceae > Puccinellia > Puccinellia tenuiflora. Next base: position 2,566,624 of record QRDG01000308.1, on the reverse strand, counting down.
TGTCGATGCCGACTTCTCCGGACGACTTGTCGATGCCGGCTTCTCCGGACGACTTGTCGATGCCGGCTTCTCCTGCCGACTTGTCGTTGACGACTTCTCCAGCCGACTTGTTAATGCCAACTCCTCCTGTCGACTTGTTGATGCCGACTTCTCCTGTCGACTTGTTGATGCCGACTTCTCCTGTCGACTTGTTGATGCCGAGTCGGAATTTTCTCCGAGTCCCTTTGACGAGTTGTGTGTAGATGTCGCCGACTTCTCCTGCCGGCTTGTTCATACTGGTATATGTATAGCCCCCAAGCGCCAAGTTGTTGTTACGGCTTGGAGCTTGTATTGATAACTTCACATGATGTAGCCCCCGAGTGCCGGGTTGTTTGCCTGCGACGACTCGGGATTCCTTGATGTATAACTCATGACTTTCAGATGATGTAGCCTCCGAGTGCCAGGTTGTTAACCTGCAACAACTTGGAGATAAAAACTTTTGGAATTTGATTACTGCTTAACTTGTAAAAAACCTGATCCGTGAGTAGCCCCCAAGCGCCGGGTTGTTTGCCTGCGACAACTTGGAGCTTCCAACTTTGTATTCCCTTTGACTTAAACTGAAAACCTGATAACATGTAGCCCCCAAGTGCCGGGTTGTATTGCCTGCAGCAACTCGGAGCTAAAACTTTGTGAATTTGATTGATGCTTGAGCTGATTTGGTTCTTATAACCCTTCTTAGTTTTATACTGATGAATAAGTAGGCCCTGCCCGGTCTTTGCTAATTAGCAGCCAGTTTATTGTACAGGATGCATCTGACTTACCAGATAAAACTAAGTAATAAGTTGGCTTCTTTGCCAGGTCAATGAGTCTAAAGCTTGGCTTTTTCCTGAAAAACAAGCCCCCAAGGACCTAATGATCAAAGTTAATAAAGACGCACTTACTGGGTGTCTCGGCAAAACTCTTACTGTAGAGAAGCCGGCTTTATCCCTTTGATCATAATAATCAGAGCTCTCTGGGCTCGTTGGTATTGCGGAGCTCTCTGGGCTCGTTGGTGTTGCGGAGCTCTCTGGGCTCATTGGTTTTGCGGAGCTCTCTGGGCTCGTTTGGTGTTGCGGAGCTCTCTGGGCTCATTGGTATTGCGGAGCACTCTGGGCTCATTTTTAGATAAATTCGATGCAAGCTACAAAGAGCTCGACTTTGAAAATCTGTTGCGAGCAATAGATAGCTCGACTTTGAAAAAATCTGAGGCAAGCAATAAATACCTCGACTTTGAAAAATCCATTGCGAGCAATAAATAGCTCGACTTTGAAAAATCCATTGCGAGCAATAAATAGCTCGACTTTGATAAATCCGTGCGGGCTATAGAGAACCCGACTTTGATAAATCCGTGCGGGTTATAGAGAACCCGACTTTGAGACTTGGCTGTAACTTAAACTTTACAATTTTCTGGATAATCTCTGCAATTTTCTCACAAACCAAATATATATATCTAGGAATTGAACCAAAAAAAATGGGCTTTATTTAATTGACTGAATAAATAAAATATAAAATTTAAATAATAACGTCGACTTAGCTTGGTTTTTTTTTTTCGTAGTTGATGACGCAAAGAAAGCTTGCGCACCGCCAAGGTCGACTTGTCCGGGTAGCCGAAGATGGTGCATCCTGAGTCGGTTTTCCTCAAGTCGGACGGGAGTCGCCTTTTTCTTTTTAAATAAGAGATGGTGGAGCGGCGTATGTACGCACTAGGCTGGATGGCTCCTGTTTTTCCTTTCTTTAGGTGACAAGCAGCGCACCCGGCTTGTATTTCTTTTTTCTTTCCTTGCACGTGATGTCTCAATGCCATGCGATAGCAAGCCAGCTTGAGTTCTTCCTTGAAATCTTGCAAACAGACGCGACTTTTTTTCTTTCTCTTCTCTTCTGACTTGGACTAGCAGCGCTTGGTCTGTACATGAGTCAAAGTGGAACACGTCGTCCTTTTCTCTTTAATTGCTAGCATAGTCTTCCTCGGATCGAGCCAGAGGCTGGAGCCGTGCTGCAGGCGGATTGCAACACGCGTGTGGCTGGCTGACGTAGATCGCTTTTTATGCAGCTTGATTGGTCGCGAGTTGAATCACGGATTTGTACCTCGGCATCAACCACACGCGTCAGGCGATGTTGACGTTGAGCCTTCGGCGTCGTAGCTTAATTTTTCTTCTCGTCCATGAGCGATATGAAGCCGGCTTCCTTGCGGACGATGACGCCGTGATAGTCGTCGACACACGGAGGACGCTGTTGATGACGAGCCCCGCGATCGAGTCGATGAAGATCTTGATGCGTTCAAATCGCTTGACCGATGTGGTGATGAACTCGTCGCCGTCGTTGATGAAGATTGGACCCATCGAGTTGTGAACCCACGCGCACTCCGCCCCACGGTGGGCGCCAACTGTCGTGGTATGAACCGACGGTGAAGATACGAGACTATGTACGCGCGGGCATCGTCGATGTGGGTTAGTAGACGAACGACACGGGAGAAAGGATTTATACAGCTTCGGGACCCGGGAAACATCATCCGGTAATATCCCTACGTGCTGTTTGTGGCTAGGTCTTATTCCTCTCGTGGTGGAAGTCGCCGATGAGGCGGCTCCTCTATTGTATAGCTCGTTGTGTTGAGCGTCTAGATCTGTCTAGGCCTATTGGGTCGTGCCCTCTTTGGGGCGCCTTGCCCCTCCTTATAAAGGTGGAGGAGGCCGGCTTACAAGTAGAGTCCTCTTAGGACTCGGCTAATCTATTACAAGTTGGAAAGGTGAGTCCTTTTCCTATTCTAACTAGAGTCGGCCTGCTGGGCTTCCTCCTGGTGGGCCTCGTTGATCCTCCTTGCGGGTACCCGTGTCCCATATCCCCGACAAGCCCCGAAGGGGTCAGTACTAGTAGAAGTACTGGCAAGTAATACTCACAAGATATCAAAACTTGAATTCCGGGAAAAAGGGTTAGCGATTAAGGCGGCGGCAAGCAGCACTAACAACTTATAGAGACACGCTACGACTTGCGTCTAAATAGAATAAGGGAAGAGAGCTCTTGTGCTACTGGGCTAAACTACTCACCAAGCAATACCCGTACTGAGACAACTCCATCGTATCATATTCCCACGAGGAAGAAGTCCGGACACTCACACGTTGATCAAGTTTTAGCAGGTTATTATTTGAATATGGCTATTTACTAGTCAATTTAGCTATTCATGATATACGGTGATGTCTATGATCTTTTAGCCAACACATTACCCAAGTCGTCCATAACCGCGGACTTGGCTTTTCGAAAAGATATAACCCTGCATGGGTGCCCAAATGTAACCATACGCATTCAATCAACCACATGCCACAGAGGCATTTAGGTATCTCAACACGACCTTCCCCTTCACTACTACATAGGATAGAGAGCCACCTATCTGAGACTGATCCACGTGGGGAGCCCGGCCGAAACTCCTTTGCGGGCCCAAACGTTGCGTGAACGGCTTCGGGAGGATAACACTCATACGATTGCTCCTCCTTCCACATGCGGTTAACGCCCATCCCGCAAACCTATATGCGCCCCCCCATAGTTGTAACCTCTCATCTTCAACATGCATCGTGCGTATGCTCCAAATGGTAAACACCCGAACTACTTTGCGGCTCCCTAACCAATATAGCAGATCCGGTACTAAGTTGCGGGGGGTTCCATAAGTCTTCCCACGTGTGGGTAGGGCGCTCATTCTTGGATAAGCGGAAAAGAACGGTTTTTCCTAGGCGACACTAGCAGAACAAATCAGCATAACTGGCCTTCCGCCGGTGCCTTATCTTTATTATATAAGTTCTCCCACATAACAGGTCTTCATTAATTAAAGTATACCATCTAGAAACAGCAGTGTATTAGAACTCCACAAGCAACTCCTAAGCATGCACTACGACTCGCAAGGCTAACAATCAACAGGTTAAAAGGAGGTGGGGGTGTGGCTATATTGTGGCTGCAAGGTAAACATGCAAATAGGATCGAGACACAAGCATCGATACATATGGCTAGCAAGGAACAAAAGATAGGAGGAGTAAGAGACAGAAAACAAGCAAAGATAGCAAGTGAGTAGTCCTTGCCTGCAATCCGGTAGAGGTAGCATAACTTGTCGTTGCTCATATCAACTCAACGGCCTATTCCCGAAGAAGCAACGAACACTGAAAGTGCAAAACATGCATCTTACTACTACGGCAAAAGATCCGGCATGTTGATGCAATGCATGCATGACATGGCAAAAACATGAGAAGATACAACTTAACAAAATTAAGCGGAACCGAGATTCCGACATTTAATTATAGTTCAAGTTATTTTTCTAACCATCACATTAAATGTTGATTTAACTAGAAGGAACAAGGCATGGGTGAGCTAATCAAAATTAAATGGAATAGGGGCAACAACTAAATTAATTCCCTTCACATTCCATATTTTAATTATGTAGATAATTTACAAAACACAACTAAAGTGCGACTATATGATGCAAACATGAACCATGGATGTCATATTAAAATTCTACACATTTTTCTGATCCAAAATCATATAAAACATTTTGTAATTGGAGCTACCAATTAAAAGTTATGAATTTAAACATATTGCAAAATAATAAAACAAAAGAAAAGAGGAAAATGGTGGGGAACTGGGATTCGAACTTGGGTCTACACCTACACGGGTGGAAGTTAAGGTGCAAGCCACTGGGCTGGGCTCAGCTTTGTGATAGATGTGAGGTTCGGCCCCTAAAGATGTAAGTCTTGAGGTGTCAGCAGCTGCACACTTTGAGATTCAGAGAAACGAAGATGCAGCGGCGCTGCTGGTTCCGGAGATCGAGCTTGAGCAGGGAAGCTGGGTGCAGCGTGCTGGTGTGCGTCGTGGTGCTTGTGTGCTTGCAGGATGCGCAGCCGAGGGGCAGCAGCTCGGGCACAAGCAGAGACGCTCGCGTGCAGCCATGTCCATGGCGGTGCGAGTTCATCAGAGGTAGTACGACGGCCGCATCATTGGGGAAAAGAGGGGAAGTAGGAGGTGGACGTGGGGACTCACCCAGGGGTTCGTCGGGGTCGCCAGTCGAGCTTGGGGACGGAGGATCTTGGACGGATGTAGAGGGAGGCGTGCTCGGCGTCCCTGGCGTGCACGCGGCTGACGACGTCGAGGAAGATGAACACGGGGCCGACGCTCCAGGGATTCCTAGCACAATCCCGTCGACGAGGAAGTAGAGGATGAAGAGGCGCAGCTCCTGGACATGAAGGGGAGGCTCGGAGATGACCGGAGGCGACGAAATCGACGGCGGGGCGGTGACGACCGGAGGAAGAAGATGAAGACGATTCGCTCGTTTCTGAGCTTCATGGCTCGATTCCTTGCGCGTGCGAGTATAGGACGACAAGGCGGAGGAGATGACGCGCTCAGGTCTCGTCTCGGGCCTCCATGGCGTCGAGTTGGAGAGAAACAGAGCGGGGAGAGAGGAAGGAAGGGAGGAAGAGGGAGAGAGTGGCGGCGGCAGATGGGGAAGGGGAGAGGAGCTAGGGTTGCTGGGGCGCCGAGACTTGCTTTATAGGAGGGGGAAAAGGTGGAGGTGGCGTGGCATGGCAGTGGAGGAAGGCGACGGCACGGGAACGAGGGCGACAGCGACGTGCTCGTCCTCGCTGGAAGGAAAAGAGGGCGAAGGGGTAAGTGGGCCGGTTCGGGAGAGAGATGGGCCGGGAGGAAGAGAGAAGGAGAGAAAGAGAGATGGGCTGCGGCCTGATTCTATTTTTTTTCTTTAGCCATTTTCCTTTTTCTTTTTCCTGAGAAAATTAGAGAGAGAGAGGGAAAAAGAAATAAAATAGATTCCAGATTTTATTTCTCCACAAAATATGTTTGGAAGACAACATTTTTCAAACAACTTTTAATTGTTTTTTTTTTCAAAAACAAATTGGTTTAATTTGTTTGGTTCTCAAATTAATTAAAAGTGTCACATGTGATAATGACATAAAATAATATGCCCATATAATTTAATTTGATTTTTGCAAAAGCAACAAATGCAAGAAAAGCATGATGATGTCATTATGATGCATGAATTAAAATTATCAAGCAAATCTAAATTTGGGGAAAAACCCCGGGACATTACACTTTGGGGACTGAAAGGTTTTTAATGAGGCGGCTTGCTGACCTAATATAGTGGGTTTAAATTTCAAAAAAAAAAAACCTGCACTTCCTCTGCCTTCCTTCTTCTTGCGCAAGAAGAACCCTCCCAAATCCCCCTTGTTCTTGGTTCTTGCTCCTCCCCCCACACCATACCTTTCCCCATCCGGTCGCCCCCTCCGATCTCTTAGACAAATCTGCCTGACCCCGACCCCAGCCCCCAATGGCGGCAGATCCTTTCGAGGTGACGTCTCTTCTCCTGTCTTCCTATATCCCGGCTGCCTATTTCATCTACTTGTTGACAAAGTTTAGCAGCCTAAAGTATCATCCTGGGCCTCGTCATTTTTGGTCCTTAACCGCTTTCTAATCGTGGCTGGGCCGAAGGGTCGGATTCCTGCATCCCCTACGCCGGGAGCTCCTTTACGTCGCACATTAGCATCGATTCCACCTCGCACCGCCTGCACGTTTTTGTAAGTGGGCTTGGCCCAACTGTTAGGGCGCGTAATGTTTCGGTCAGTAGATTTTTCGTACGTCCTCTCACGCCTCACTAGTACTCACGTTGGACGCATGCATGCAGGAGACTAGCTAGCTAGTATGAATCTCAAAGTGATGTATCTAGACGTGAAATACATCTAGATACATCCACTTGAGAGTCATCTAATATGGAACGGAGGGAGTAGCTCCCATGATCGCTCGAACAACGCCGGCCGTATGTACAGCACAGGACATGAGAAAGTATGAAAATAATTCTTTCGAAAGTAACTATAGTTGGAAATACATGTACATTGAAACCGAAAGTACAATACAATATTAAACCCGAAGTACAAAAATATTGAATGGAATACAAAAAACTGAAAGTACAAGAATTCTCTCAAAGTACAAAGTAAAAAATATCCGAAACGAACCATTTTAAATTGGAACCAATTTCAAATTTGGAACCATTTTTAAATTCGTAACCATTTTCAAAATGGAACCATTTTAAAATTGGAACCATTTGAATATGGAACCATTTTTTAAATTGGAACCATTTTAAATTCGTAACCATTTTCAAAATGGAACCATTTTTAAAATGATTTTTTAAAATTTGAAATCATTTTCAAAATGGAACCATTTTTAAATTTGGAACCATTTTCAAAAAATGACTTTTTTTGGTTCGGGACTGTTTTCAACAAATGAACCATTTTTGGTTCGGAACCATTTTCAAAAAGGAACCATTTTTGAAAAATCGGAACCATTTTTTAGGTTCGGATCCATTTTCAAAAAGGAACCATTTTTTCGTTTGGGGACCATTTTCAAAAAGGAACCATTTTTTCGGTTTGGAACCATTTCAAAAAATCGGAACAAATTATTTTGGTTTGGAACCATTTTCAAAAAATCGGAACCATTATTTCAGTTCGGAAACATTTTCAAAAAGAACCATTTTCGAAAAATCGGAACCATTTCTTCAGTTCGGAACCATTTTAAAAAGGAAACATTTTCGAAAAATCGGATCCATTTTTTTAGTTCGGAACCATTTTCGAAATATCGGAACCTTTTTATCTGTTTGGAAACATTTTAAAAAAATCGAAACCATTTTTTCGGTTCGGAACAATTTTCAAAAAGGAACCATTTTTAATTTGGAACCATTTTAAATCCGGCACCATTTTAAAGTTGGAAGCATTTTAAATTTGTAACCATTTTAAAAAATGGAACCGTTTTTGAAATTGGAACCATTTTCAAAATGGAACCATTTTCATATATGAACCATTTTCAAATTTGGAACCATTAATTTGGAACCATTTTAAATTCGCAACCATTTTTAAATTTGGATCCATTTTCAAAATGGAACCATTTTTAAATTTGGAACCATTTTCGAAATGGAACCATTTTAAATTTGGAACCATTTTCAAAATGGAACCATTTTAAAATCAGAAACATTTTCAAAATGGAACCATTTCTAAATTTGGAACCATTTTCAAAATGGAACGATTTTTAAATTTGGAACCATTTTAAATTCGGAACCATTTTTAAAATTGGAACCATTTTAAATTCATAACAATATTTAAATTCAGAACCATTTTTAAATTTGGAACCATTTTCAAAAATCAAACCATTTTAAAAAATGAACAATTTTAAAATTGGGAACCATTTTAAAATTGGAACCATTTTTAATTTTAGAACCATTTTAAAAATAAAACCATTTTCTAATTTTAAAATTATTTCCAATTTTAAAATTATTCATTTTTTAAAACGGTTTCATTTTTAAAAGAAACGAAAACAAAACAGAAAAAGGAAACAAAAAAGAAACAGAAAAAGAAACAAAAAAGAAAAGAAATACGAAAACAAGAAAATAAAGAAAAAGAAACGAAAAAGAAAAGAAAAAAGAACTAGAAAAGAAAAAAGAAACGAAAAAGAAACAGAAAAAAAGACGCCAGACGGGCCGGCCCAGGAACGCGTCGCGCGATCCTCTTCAGGCGGCGCTGTCACTATGCGGTGCCAATGGGCGCTGCATAGGATTTGCCCCGTGCGCATGCGCGCGTGCTAGTTCGCCTTTGTTTTTTATTTAAGAGAAAAAGATGACCGAGGAAGTAAATCTTTGGTCTAATTCTTTTCGGAGTTGACGGGGGATTTTATTTCCTTTTTGTAAGGCCGCACGATGGAAATTACATTTACTAGGGTTTAGATGCCGTTTTCTCAGTGGCATCTTAATTGTGGGTTTTGTGGCACAGATTCGGGCTCGTGCCATAGAAACCCGGTGCTTGTTTTTTGTTTACTCAAGCTTTTACTTGTTTTCCACCGTCTTGCCGTACTTTTGTTCTGTTGAAACAACTAATGATGTTTATATACACATCTTCCTCTCCTCGCCGGGAATTTTGTTTTCAAGAAACAACAGGTTAATGGGTAAACGAAGAGGAAAAGACGATCACTATTAGCGAATTTTTATTGGGGCCAAAATTTCATCTTCCGTGCCCTTATTTTCTCTGCAAATTGGTTAAGGGGATCGTGTCAAAAACTTAAGCGGTTTGGGTCACCGAAACCGTGTGTTGCGGTTTGTTTGTTTAGAGGCAAGGCTGGTGTTTACCGCCCACATTTATTTCCACTCTCTTGCTGTAAATTTGTTTTCACAAACAATCGCTGTTGTGGCCTCAGAGGAACAGACAACAAATGAGAATTGGTTATGCTGACAGTAAAACTATTTCCCACCTTGTGATATCTCAATTTGCTTTCACCAAATTTTCATTTTCATTTCATCCTCCTCCTTCTTATTTGTTATTAACTCTTTTTGGACCGGTCAGGGGCCAATCAAACAAATAGTAAGCAACGGTAAATAAAACCCCGCTGGGCAGTGTGGACTCTGGACTAAGATCAACATCAAATCACCTAGCTACGACCACGGAGATCGCCGTCGAAATCCCGGCAAACGCCGCCACCACAAACACGGAGGCCAAAATGTCGCCACCAATGTATGGAAAGCAGTATCCGCACCGTGCCGGCGCAGGTGGCAACGACAAGGGCTACACCGAACCCCGGCCTCCACCGGACGGTGTCGCCACGATCTCCTCCGATCGACTCGCCAAGGGCGGCCAGCACGGATCCTCCAATCAGAGCAGTGAGCGCGGCACTGGCGGAGCTATGTTCAGGTCAGGGGGGGCCGCCGCCCCCCCCCCCCCCCCCCCCCCCCCCAAAATAAGTTTCTTATTTTCCAAATAGTAGTCAGTAGCAATTGGACAAAAAATCAGTGCATCCGCCCTCCCAGAGTCCCAGTCGTTTGGGCCACCCGTTTGTGCTGCTCTGCTGCATAATCTAATGTATTCCTTGACTGATCAGAGCGTGTGTGGTACAGTGGTAGTCCACCCTGCGCCCAGCTCGTGACTTCCCTGTCACCCTGTGCCTTCCCTACCCTTTACAGATTCTCATCCATGCTTCCTACCTCCCTAGTCCCTACCCTGGCATGGCCGCATGCTGCTTTTGCTTCTGCAGATTTTATTTTTGATATATGCAGGCTAATGTGTGTTCGTGTTGCATTTGAGGAAGACCCACCACCATCACTACACCATCCTTTACAAAAGTGGCCAGTATCAATACAAAATTTATCTCAAATTCGTTGTTGCATTGGCTTAAAAAAAATTTCGCCCCCCCAAATATTTTTTGAAGCTCCGCCACTCAGCACGGCCTTCACGAAATCGTTGGTTGTCGCTAATTCGTAGCCCGTCATCATCAGAGCGCCCATCCCTGCGGCAGATGACGCCAGGCCCTTCGCCGCTGCAGCAAGCAGGGCCCTCGCCACCTTCGATCACCTTCCTTCCTCCGGCGGGTACTTGTCCCTCTATGCTCCCCAGGTCGTAGTGCTCGATCTCCTCTTCTATGTCCCTCCTCTGTGGCGTGTTCTCTGTCGAGCAAGGCACATGCTCCCTCCCTTCCATTTAAGTAGTGAGATGTTTCATGACACCACAATTTACCAAGTTTGGCAGTGCTAGCCGCAAGGGACAGGGGCGGAGCTAGGGATCAAATGGCACCAACGGATTTTGCTTACGAAACTACTGTGCGTACGACCACTGGCGGAGCTTCATGGGGGCGAAATGGGCTGTCGCCCCCCCAGCCCATGAAGTTTCAGCCTACTATTTACACATATTCAGCCCATTTGTCCACAGAAATTGGACTAAGCCTCATATTTTCGCCCCCCCCAGCCCATTCTGCCCCCCCCAGAATTTCGGCCCAAGCTCCGCCACTGCGTACGACGCCTGCTTGAACAGACCACGTAAGATGGATCCATCGATCCATTAATTCCTGCGTTAATACCTGCCATGCCACGCCATAGCCGCCAAGCCTCCGGCGCGCAATGGAGATGGCGAGCACGAGGAGAAGATCAATGAAGATGATCAGCGCGTGCGTCGACCTCACCTCCGTCACTCTGCTCCTCGCCGCCGCCGTGTCATTGGGCTTCGGCGCTGCGGGGCTCACCGGGGAGATCAGCGTGGTCGTGAGGACGATCTCCGGCGAGACAGTCCGGCGTGGCGGTCTGACGAGGTGCTCCGGCTAGGTCCGACGTGTCTTTCCGTATCTCCGACAAGGTTTCTGCGAGATCCGACCAACTCCGACAAGGCTTCGGCGATATCAAGGTGGTCGGGGGCGGCCTGGCGCGGTGGACCAATGAGACTAACTCCGGCAAATCTGACGAGGTTCCGACCAACTCCGGCAAATCTTACGAGGTTCCAACCAACTCCGGCCAGTTACGGCCAAGAGAGAGGTGGCCATCACAGTTTCACAGTTGTTTCGGCCAAACTACTTTCAGCTTTGCTACAGTTATCATCTCACAGCAGATTTTTCACAGCTCACAGTTTACAGCAGCTTTTTTTGGAATCCACGGCTGAACCAAACACACCCTTAATGCATTTATTATTATTAGGTATAAATATAGATTTATCTTCTGCAGGTATTATCATCCTGTTATCTTGATAAAATCACCATTCAGTCTTGGACGTGACTAGGTGATTTTGTTTTAGGGAAATTACGACTGCGTCACTATTTCTCACCGAAATCAGGTAGTTGCTTCTGCATGTATTTTACAAGGGTTATTCATTTTGTACTCAATATTAGCGCCTAGGAAATTGGCATGCTTGGAAGCTTGTTGCTTGAATTTTATTTCTCAATAATGCAATGTTCTGCTCTTTTTAGGCGTGTTTAATCTGTCGAAACTTCACGGGGTTTTAAGACAATTTATAGGGTGTAATTTTTTCCCTTATATTATTTTCAGTCAAATCATCGCTAATTCCTAGTTATCTACTGACAATTTACTTTGGTGCCCTCGTGCAGTTATCTAGATTATATGCGTCATAAGAGTCGCAAATTCTTCTTTGGACAAGGTGCTGGCCGAGAATGGAGATGTTGATATAGGAACTTCACAGCTTCCCTCAGACCCACGAGAAGTAAATATGTTGTTTAGGTCTTGACATGTACATTCTGTGGAATCTGTAGCATTGTACCAGGTAATTCTGGTTTGAGCAACACCAGGGAGGTAAAATGGTATTAGAAGGAAAGCAAAAAAAAAAAAGAGCACTCTGACATTGTGAGGATACTTCGGCACTACTTTTTTTTAGATAAGACTTCGGCACTACTTGAGCTCATCCTGGATACAATTAACACTGGGAGAGGAACTGGTCTTTCGTTGGAGTCTCGGGAGATTTTCTATCAATTCGTTCAATAACATCGAAGGCTTGTGGTAATGTCAGAAGAAGGGTAGATTGATATGTTTTGTATATTGATCATAATACCAAAGGGGTACAGGGGTATATATATATATATATGAGAGAGAGAGGAAACCCTAAACCCCTAACCGACTATATATGGGTTTATACAAATACCCAATACAAGTATTCAACACCCCCCCCCCCCCCCCCCCCCGCGCAGTCGAAACGTGGTAAGGTACAATGTTGAGACTGGTCCGAAAATCCTGAAAGACAGCCGTGGATAGCCCTTTGGTGAAAATGTCAGCATACTGAGAACTGGTGGGTACGTGGAGAACACGAGCTTCACCAAGAGCAACTCTGTCGCGCACAAAATGAAGATCAATTTCAATGTGCTTTGTACGCTGATGCTGAACTGGATTAGTAGACAGATAGGTGGCACTGATGTTGTCACAATAGACTATGGTCGCCTTGGTCGGTGGTTGTTGCAACTCAAAGAGAAGCTGTCGTAGCCACACGGATTCAGCAACACAGTTGGCAACAGCTCGATATTCAGCTTCAGCACTAGAACGAGAGACCGTCTGCTGTCGTTTGGACGACCAGGAAACCAAATTAGCACCAAGAAATACACAGAACCCCGAGGTAGATTTGCGGGTGTCTGGACAACCAGCCCAATCAGCATCGGAGTACGCCACTAACTCCATGGAAGAACCAACATGAAGCTGCAAACCAAGATGAGCAGTTCCTTTGACATACCGCAGAATCCGCTTGATGAGCTGGAGATGAGACTCGCGAGGATCATGCATGAATAAGCAAACCTGTTGCACGGCATAAGAGAGATCTGGCCGAGTGAGAGTAAGGTACTGAAGAGCACCAGCGATACTGCGGTACATAGTGGGATCCGACACTGGTTTGCCATCATTTGCTGAGAGTTTGCACTTGGTGTCAATAGGTGTTGATATAGGGTTGCAGTTGGACATATTAGCACGGTCCAGTAACTCATGGGCATACTGCTGCTGAGATAGAAACAATCCTTGAGACGTGCGATGTACGTTGACTCCAAGAAAATGATGTAGGGCTCCCAAATCAGTCATGGCAAACTCTGAGTGAAGAGACTGAATTATGCGGTTGAGCAATGTTGTAGAGCTGGCAGTGAGTATAATATCGTCAACATAAAGCAGGAGGTAGGCTGTACCATGCTGTGAGTGCAAGATGAACAGAGACGAGTCACTCTTAGACGATGTAAATCCAAGTGTATGAAGATAAGCAGTGAACCGCAAGAACCAAGTGCGGGGAGCTTGTTTGAGACCATATAAGGACTTCTTGAGTTTGCAGACATGATTAGGACGATCAGTATCAACAAACCCAGCCGGCTGAGTACAGTAGACCGTTTCAGCAAGGTCACCATGGAGGAAAGCGTTTTTGACATCCAGCTGATGAATAGGCCAAACTCTGGTGGTGGCAATGCTGAGAACAACACGGACGGTGGCAGGTTTGACGACTGGACTGAAAGTCTCCTCATAGTCAACACCTTCCTGCTGTGTGAAACCTCGAAGAACCCAGCGTGCCTTGTACCGGGCGAGAGTACCATCCGGATGTAACTTGTGACGAAAGATCCACTTGCCAGACACAACGTTCACACCTGCAGGACAAGGAACTAAAGACCAAGTGTCATTCCGAATTAGAGCATCAAATTCATCACACATAGCATTGTGCCAATGGGTATCCTTGAGAGCTGCACGGTAGGAGGTGGGAATAGGCGAGGGTGTAGGGTTTGGTATAGTAGAGACAGCTGAGGCGAAGTGGTGGCGAGGCATATGATAACCAGTTTTGGCACGGGTGCGCATAGCGTGAGTGTTGTCAGGTGGGTTAACCGGAATAGAGCCAGGTGGTGGCGGTAGTAGGGAGGGTGGTGGAGATGTGTAACAGCCCTAACGTGGTAACAAAAAATACGAAGAATTTTTCCACTTTTTGTTTCCATGTTTGCATCATCTCATCCATATGCATTTGCCATGGCAAACTTTCATTTGGAAACAATTGAAATGGGAAGCCCAAACTTCCCAACAGCCAACCAATGAAAATGCCAAACTTGGAAATTAGTAAATGAATTTCCAAATTGATGAGGAAGTTCCAACTTTGCAGATTATAACAAATTCTCACTTTTCAAACTTTGATAAATGAGAAATGACATGAGAGTGGAAATTGGCTGAATGCAATTCCTAATTTTGGAACCAAGTTAGACCTTCCAAAATTTCCAACTAAAATCATGGGGAGTCTCAATATGGTTGTGAGAGTCTCCATGAATATTTTCAATATTTTTGGAGTTGTAGAAATGCTCCAATTAAGTACATTTTGGAATTGCTCCAATTTACCCTAATTGAAAGCTATGAACAAAGGTTGGTCAAAATAATTTATTTGACCACACCAAATTTTGTGGTGGTTCTAAAGTTTAATTCTAGCTTATATAAATTTTTCTGGGATTTTAGAAAATGTCCTGGTGCTTTAACTAAATGGTTAAAACCTGCTACTGGGCCTTTCTGCAAATCTTTCAAACTTTCCAGGGACCTTTCTGCGATCTTTCTTTCCCTCTCTCACCTCCCTCACTGCGCGCCATGGCACTGGCGCCATGCCGCGCCAGTGGCCGACGCTCCACTCGCCCCCTTGAGGTCAGGTGGACCTCATCGATGCCACCTGCTCCCCCATTTCGCCCTCCTCCCTTTTCCCCTGTCGTTTCGGTCCAAGGGAGCCCTAACCCTAGCCTCCCCCCGAGCCCCCTGTCGCCGCC
Organism: Puccinellia tenuiflora; assembly: GCA_012064385.1. Classification (NCBI taxonomy): domain Eukaryota; kingdom Viridiplantae; phylum Streptophyta; class Magnoliopsida; order Poales; family Poaceae; genus Puccinellia; species Puccinellia tenuiflora. The sequence goes on along the minus strand of QRDG01000308.1, from coordinate 2,551,567 downwards.
ACCGAGAAGCGCTCGCCGCCGTCGTTTGACTCCTTCCCGCCCAAGTTGAAGAGTGTGGCGAGCTCCGCCACGCCCCCGGCTTCCTCCTCCGTGGCGGAATCGGCCCAGGAGGGCCGGAGTCGACGGATTCTTCATCGACTCCCCGCCTTGGCCGCTCCGTTCGCTGGCTGTTTCCCCAGCGTTTCCCGCCCTCCGCTTCGTCGCCGACCACGCGTCCGAGCTCGGGTGAGCTCCTTTCCTTCTAGAAAGTTTGCCCCGCGTCCCTTTTCCCCTCTCCCGCCGCCTGATTTTGGTCGCCGGCGGCGTCAGCATCGTCAGCACGCGCGCTCCGCCTGCCGGCCTGGGCGTCGGCCTGAACCGGCCAGCAGGCCGGTTGTTTCCGATGGAGGCCCGGCCTAGCATCCGGACTGGGCCGGCCAGGAGGCAGTTTCCCTCTGGCTGGACCCCGGCCTGCGCCCCGGGTTGGGCCGGCTTTGAGGCTGGCTCCCTCTGCCACTGGCCCGGCCTGCACCCCGGCCTGGGCTGACCTGTGGGCCGGCCCGCAACAGTAATCTCTGCAAATTGGGAAAATAAATTGGAAGTTTAAATATTTCATAACTATTTGAATAATGATTCAAATTGGACAAACCAAATGTCAAATTGTTCAGAAAAACAAACTCTACCACTTGGAGTCATTGTAACTTTCTTTTGGAATTATATTATTTTGGTTATTTAAGAATTCCTAAAATGGGTTAAATAATCCCAAATTAGGAAAATTCATAACTTATTAAATAATTGTCCAAAAATTATGAAGTAAATATCAAAGTGATCAACATGTCAAATGCTATCAAACCATGCACTTATCACATCATGATCACAAACTTTTATTTGATGTTATTCATAATTTGATTAAATGAATTAAATTCAATTATTTAATTAATTTGTTATTTATTCATCGGTACTCCGAAAATTACAAATAAATTACCGAAATGATCGGAAGAACGAATCCTATCCATTCATGTCATGTTCATGCATATTTGAGCCACTTCTATAATAATTTGATAAATTATAAGTAATGTGGTCACTAAGATAAATATGGAGTTGAGTCCAAATAATTGCACTAATTAATTGGAACTCCATTTAATTTGTTAAATAAATTAAATGATGTTATCTTTGCATCAATTGGACATGTCATCATGTGATTGCTCATTGCACCTTGTGTTCGTGTGATTTATGTGTTCTTTGTATTTCTTTGGGTATCGATAGATTCCGGAGTCGAGGGTACCGATAACTACCCCGACGAGCAGTACTACGCGCCCGGGCAGCAAGGCAAGAGATAACCTAACCTTCTTGGCATTCTAGCATCCTATGATCTTTATCAAATTATTTTATCCACCATAATATTGCATGCGGTTCAAATGGTTCTTTTGATAAATATTAGAATCCTATGATTGCATGTTTTTCCCCGAGCCAATCACATGTATCCCTACCTATGAACCCTAGTGTTGAGGTGTTGGCCGGATACAATTTTACTTGTTGGTTACATGCTTAGCCATGCTTAGAAATGCTTAGCTGGAATACTGGTTATGTCCGTTGTTAATTCCATATTTGTTGATGTTGATGGAATGATTCGGGCATGGTGGATAATGGTGATGCTTAATTAAAATGCTAAGACGGCTTGGGTGAGTTGCCATCGGGGATGGTGTTTTGCCTCACTCTAGCCCCTAGGTGCGAGTTCTTGTCTCTAGACTCAAGATCGAGCGTGCTGCCATTGGTGGGTGTATGGGCGCCTTACTGACCGAATAATTTGTGAGGGGCTTGTCAAGGGTCCTCTAGTTTGCTATTTCCATTTGCGCGTGTGTGATGTGGGTGGAAAAAGAAACGAGGATGGTGGTGTTTAGGATGTGGCCGCGGGGCACGGCGCTGGGAGCGCTGAACCTGTCCTTCCGCACACTGATGGTCCTTGAGTAAGCCTCATGCATTGTAAAGGTCTAACCGCGCCCGCTCGCCGGCCTTCCCCGGAAGAGGGCCAGCTAGGTGAGCCGGACGGTACCAATGGGTAAAATAGTACACCCCTGCAGGGTTTAATCTTTTCGAAAAGCCGTGTCCGCGGTTATGGACGACTTGGGAACGGATATACGAGACCATAGATAACTTTTAACCTAATTGATATGGCAGCTAAAGGTTGCATAATCACATTGTGATAAAGGTTCATTTCCTCGAGGGTGATTCGAGGGAGTGCCTTTGGTGGAGATGAGTGGTTTGGTTACAAGTAGGTTCGCTGAGAACCGATGATGAAAAATGTACTCTCTCACCCCTTTGATAAAATATTCTGAGTAGACGAATGCCATGTGTCATTTATGTTTCGGTTTATGAAAATTAGCTTTATGCAAAAGAACTACATATAAAGCTTTAGAGCCTCCGTCAGTCATTGGGCCTATATCGCCCTACTAAACTTGCGAGTACATCGTACTCAGTCTCTCTTTGCTGCCTCTATGATTTTGTGTTTCAGAGGAGGACGACACCGAGCAGCTAGGTGGGTTCTTCGTTGACGTCGACTACTAGTCTGGGGTTCCCAGGTGGCAGCTTGGGACCGTGGAACAAGCTGGCTTGGGTGATGTTTATTGTAGGCCTCTTAGGCCATATATTTGCTTCTTGTTGTTAGACAACACTACCCGCTTCCGCTTGAGGACTTGTTGGTCTGTGACCTTTTGTTGTGTAATATTTGTATTCTTCTCTTTATATGAGTTGCTATATGTTTTGTGTCGTAGAGTCATGCAATGTGCCAGTTTGTTCCACCAGTCTCGATCTCTGTGTTATACCTTGATGGTTGTGCCAATTACATAGCCTCTCTGTATAATTCCGGGGTCGGGGCGTTACAAGATGTTGATGTGGCGGGTGGAGATGGAGTAGTTGAAGGGGCAGAGGAAGTGCGACGGGAGTAGACCTGGGTGAACCGCGACGGCAGAGACAGATCAGCTATCGTGACAGGTGAAGCGGAGGAGGACGTTGTCGAGGCAGGCAAACGTGCGGAAATCGCTGCCGGGGCAGACGAACTCGCTGTCGGGGCAGAGGAATGAGCTGCCGAGGCTACCGGGGCAGGCGAAAACGCTGCCGCGGCAGGTGAATGAGTAGTAGGTGTGGCGGTTGGGAAGGACAGGGGCGCTGTTGGGAAAGATGATGGTGAACTGATAGGAGGTAGGATAGGTGAGGTTGGGGTGGGGACGTTGGGTGTCGATGTGTCAATGGCAGGTGTGAGTGGAGGAGTGGTGGTGTAGGGTAAGACGTTCTCGTCAAAAACGACATGCCAGGAGATGATGACTTTGCGAGTGGTGAGGTCGAAGCAACGATAACCTTTATGTTCGCGGGTATAGCCGAGAAGGATGCAGCGGGTGGTACGAGGAGAGAGTTTGTGGGGGATTGAGTGGGATAGGTTTGGGTAGCATAAGCAACCGAAAGCTCGAAGATGATCATAAGAGGGGTGAGCGCTGTAAAGAAGATAGTACGGGCTGAGATGGTTAATGGCGCGAGATGGTCTAATATTTAGGAGATGATTGTCTGTATGGAGTGCTTCGACCTAGAAGTTGGGGGTAGTTTGGCTTGAAAAAGGAGAGTACGAACAACATCATTGGTTGTGCGAAGCATACGTTCTGCACGGCCATTTTGGGGGGATGTATAAGGGCAGGAGAGGCGCAGGGAGATACCATGAGAGGAGAGATAGGTACGTAGTATAGTTGTTAGAAATTCACCACCATTATCGCATTGAAGACAGCGGACAGTTTTGTGAAATTGTGTAGTGACAAAAAATGAAGAAACAAATTAATGTGTCACATGTATCAGATTTAGCATGAAGCGGAAAAACCCACGAAAAATGAGAGAAATCATCCAACACAACTAAATAGTATTTATAACCAGAACAACTGATGATGGGCGATGTCCACAAGTCACAACGTATAATATTGAAAGGAGCAGAAGCACGAGAATGCGAGATGGAGAAGGGTAGACGAGTATGTTTCCCTAGTTGGCAAGCATCACACAACGATGGTGAGACTGCATGTTTATTACAATTGGACGGAAAATCTAAGGGTAAATGTGACAAAGCAGAAGCGCTAGGATGACCGAGATGGCGATGCCAGAGATCAGTGGTGACGGCGAGTGCAGAGGTTGTCAAGGTGCCCGTGTCACCAAAAAAGGGGTACAGGTCGCCTGAACTATTGGAGCGATGGAGAACCTCCCGGGTAGAAAGATCCTTCAAGGAGAAACCAAAGGGGTCAAACTCAACAGAACAATTATTATCGCGAACAAATTTGCGAATGCTACAAAGGTTTTGTATGATGGATGGAGAAACAAGGACATCATTGAGAAGAAAAGGGCGAGAGGTTAGGTGAGTGGTACCGGTAGCAACAACTGGAAGGCGTGACCCATTACCAACAATAATATGATGAGAATTGTGATCTAAAGGGGAATGAGACGAGGTTAGTGTACCTTGATTTCCAGTGACGTGAGAGGTGGCTCCAGAGTCCATGATCCAGTCGTATCCGGGTGGAGGAAAAGCGGCACCGTAGCTGGGTGCACTCTGATAGAGAGCACTGTAGTCCCACGAGGTGGTCGGCGAAGGCTGCGGTGATGGAGGAGTACTGAAGTGCTGTGGTGGTGAAGGAGCGACCGGGGCGTGCATCACGGGGTACACTTGAGTAGGCGCCCCGGGGCGATGGCCAAGAACCCCAGAAGCATTGGGCGGGATCCACGGTGGGCGGGTGGGGAAGGGCATGCCGACCGGGGCGAAGTAGCCGACCCACGGACTTTGTTGAGAACCACCGCGGCCACCAGGCTGACCGCGGCCTCCAGATTGCCCCTGACCACGGCCACGGCCACCGCCTCCAGACGACGAGGAACCGTTGTTGTTGCCGTATTGGAAACCGGGGATGGGGTTTTTGCCACGGTAATTGGGACTGACTCCAGGAGGCCGGGGAGGGGCGCCGCCGTTGGAAGGGGCGGCGGTGCCACGGCCAGAGTTGGGGCCACCACCAGTGTGCACAGCTAGGACCTGGGAACCGGCCTGTTGTTGTTGTGTGTCGGCGTCGATCTCGGCGAGTTGAAGACGGGAGCAGGCGTCGGTGAACGAGGGGACAGCAAACTTGAGGAACTCTTTCTGCATCTTGTACTTGTCGCCGAGGCCATCAATGAATTGAAGAGTGAGATCACGATCACCAACCGGCCGGCCGATGGCGGCAAGATCATCAGCTATCCCCTGTAGTTTGCTGGCGTAGTCCGTGATGGAGAGGTCGCCACGGGAGGTGTTCCGGAAGGCTTTGCTCAAAAAGAGGTAGCGAGAGTCCTCGTGGTTGATGAAGAAACGCGTGAGACGCGACCAGGTGGAGCAGGCGCGGCCGTCAGTGCCGCCCACAAGGCGGTAAAGGTCATCGCTCAGCGTGGTCATGAACCACAGAGAGATGTGGATGTCCACTGCGAGCCAGTTGTCGTCGGGGTTGATCGGGGCGGCGCCTTCGGTGATATGATCCAGGGCCTTGTACATGGTGAGGAGGAACGTGACGATCTGCTTCCACTTGGAGAAGTTTGCGCCAGCCGTGGTGACCTGGAATTTGATGTAGTTGCCGATGTGGACGGAGAGTATGGGGTGAGAGAGGTAGGGGGCAAGGTGTGTGTTGAGGGCGACGGAGGGCGGGACATCGGAGGTTGCGATGATGGGTAGATTGGCGGCGAGAGTGGTGAGATCAAGAGGTGCGCTGCCATCGAGTGGGAGGTGTGCTGCTAATGTTGTTGTTGTTGTTGTTGTTGTTGTTGTTGTTGTTGTTGTTGTTGTTGTTGTTGTTGTTGTTGTTGTTGTTGTTGTTGTTGTTGTTGTTATTAGGTTTAGGGGGTTTGAGAGGGGAGGAATCATGGGTGAAGAGACCATGGCAGTAGAGGGGGGGTTGGACGCTATGGTGGAGGAGGATTGAGACGCCATGGCGGCGGCTCTGATACCAAGAAGAAGGGTAGATTGATATGTTTTGTATATTGATCATAATACCAAAGGGGTACAGGGGTATATATATGAGGGAGAGAGAGGAAACCCTAAACCCCTAACCGACTATATATGGGTTTATACAAATACCCAATACAAGTATTCAACAATGTCTGTGCATATGCCTGACGCTGGTACGTGTCGAAACATGCTGGCGAGAGCTCCCGTTGATCGACAGCGTGCACTCCTATTTATAGATGGGAACTGACGCTAGACCGGTGTTGCGGAGAGATATGGAGATTCGATCGTGTTGTGTGTGCTCCCTGTTCGATCCTGACGGGTTCTGGGCTTAAAATACCACTGGTTGGGTACACGCATGGGATGGGAGCGGCCGTCTGATAGTGTCACTACGTCACATTTTTCGCAACACATTTTTTTTCCAGTGACCTACGATAAGCATGCCAGTACGGCAGTGCACATGGCACGCCTAGCCCAACTCGCCGATTCCCAACTTTTTTGGGGAACACAATTCCTCGCGCCGTCGCCGTAGTAATTTTGGGAGCGAATGGTAGGCCCTGCGCTACCACTAACCTGATTTCAAACCCATTCTTCACGCACATGTGGGTCCAATTGGTATCGGATCCACATGTCAGTTGGTCAAAGCGGCGACTTGCCGATCCGGGGAGCTTAGGAGTCCCCCTTTCCTAAAAAGGGTGAAAGGACGGTGCCCGACCAATAGAACTAGAAATAGAGAAATAGGAGGTTTTGGATGACCTTACGACCCTCTCGGGGTTTGAAGTTCTTGAACTGTTTGAGGTACAAGATCCTAGAGATCATCATCTATTTTGTGGGTATGAAGCAAAAGATGACCTAGGAGAAGGCATGGCTGATTTTTACAACTTCCCTTTGGATCCCCAAGCATTGTTTTATTTTCTCTTGAGTCTACCAAATATTTCCATGTCTTCTTGAGTTCTCTTAGATTTTTTAGTCTTATGAAATATTTCCGTGCCTTCTGGAATTTTCTTGGATTTTCCTTAGTCTTCCAGACTATCACTACTAGGAAACTAGCTATAGGTGGATCATCATTCTGTGGCGCACCGATTTGCCGTGCGCCACAGAAATTTATCAGTGGCGCACATCAGGTGGTGCGCCACTAATATCTGTGGCGCATTACTGCGCCGTGCGCCACTGAATATGGCATTTCTGTGGCGCACTTTGTGCCATGCGCCACAGAAACACGATGGGCCCCACCACCCACGGTTGAACTCGAGGCCCACCACCAATATCTGTGGCGCGTGGATTATGATGCGCCACAGAAACTAGAATATCTGTGGCGCATGTTTGTGGATGCGCCACAGATATATGCCTTTCTGTGGCGCATCCAGATACATGCGCCACAGATATTGAAGAGATGGACTTATAAGGCCTGCCCCCGCGCGCGCTGCCCTCTCTCTTTCTTCCCCAAATTCTCTCTATTTCGACGACCTCGATCCCCAGCACCACCCCTCGCCGCCGGCAGCCCACCACCTGCACTCGACGGCCTCCCTAGCCACCTGGCACGCCGCCCAAGCCACCACCGCCCCGTCACACCGCCACCCGGCCGCATCGGCGCCGTCGGCACGCGCCCGTGCTCGAGGAGCGCCCGACGGCACGCGCCCGTACGTGCTCGAGGACGACCTGCACCGCCACCCGCACTGGCGCCGCCCACCACGCGCCCGTGCCCCTCCACCATCCCCTCTCCCTCCTCTCCACCATCCCCTCCCCGAGGTACTGCTCCTTTCCTCCCCTCTCCCTCCCCTCCACACCTGCACACAAGGTGTTTGGTCAAATGCCAAACCCAGTTTTCTTACAGAATTTCTATGATTTGTTATTGATTGCTTGCTGCAAGTAGTTGGTAATGCTTCTAGTTGGTGCTAGTGGTGTTAGGAAAATTTTGGAAACCAAAATTTTTTAAGTTTTTTGCTAAGTTAAATATGGTCACTGTTTAAACATGCCTACAAAAATTCCTTCTATTAAGGTTCTCTCCCTCAATGTCATGGTTGTTTGTGCTCCGACCATCGTGTCGTGGAGATGCCGGCCGAAGATGTACATTTTTTATGAAATGATTGCAGGTACCCCGAGAGGCCCTTGAGATTGCCGGAATGTCGATTAACTTCCGTTCCGGCAAATTCGGGTACTCTCCATATATCCTTTTTTTAGCAAAGGTCATGCCGAAATTTTTCGTAAATTTTGGCATGAATTTGCTAAAAAAGGGACATATGGGGTATCTTTATTGTGTTCATATTTCACAGTGGTGTTATCTTATTGTGTTATGCATGCTTTATTTTTGTTTTGTCTTTTTTTCTAAAGCCGATGATTAAAATGTTGTGGCACACTATGTTAATCAGGTAGGTGCTTGCGGACCTTGTGATATGCACAAATAAACATCTTGTGCATACTTTTACTTGGTCCGCTTGCCCCGTACCTGATCAATGTGTGTTCAATCTAAATATGAGGCACAAATCTAAATATGAGGAGCTAGTGAACATTGTGATATACACAAATAAATATTTTGTGCATCCTACTTGGTTCGCTTGCTCCGTCTCTGAAATGTGTGTCCAATTTAAATATGTATGAGGCACAAATCCGAAATCATTTTGTTTTTTCTTTCTCTTTCCGAATGCCGATGATTAAAAATATTGTGGCACTATGTGGTAACCCTGAAGGTCTGCCGAGCCTTGTGATATGCACAAGTACAAGTCTTGTGCATCCTACTTGGCTCGGCCGATCCTTCAGGGCTACTAATAATTGTGTGTCCGAACTAAGTATGAGGCGCAAAATCTAAGTCATTTTTATTTTGTTTTGTCTGTTTCTTCGAAAGCCGATGATTAAAATGTTGTGGCACTAAGTTGTAAGCCTGCAGGTCTTGTGAGCCTTGTGATATGCACAAGTACCAAGTCTTGTGCATCATACTTGGCTCACAAGATCCTGCAGGTCTACTTGAGTGTCCGACCTAAGTATGAGGCGCAAAATCTAAGTCATTTTTATTTTGTTTTGTTTTTTCTTCTAAGCCGATGATTAAAATGTTGTGACACTAGGCATTTTAGCCTCCCTGCAGCGAACGGCACACAACGAGCGTTCTACCTTTGTCACCGAACCCAATGGCTGGATTTAGCCTACCTGCTGGCATGTTCCCTGGCATTATTGTTTTGTCTTTGTTCACCGGCCAGCCATTGGATCCACCTCCTGTAGGTCGGTGAATAAAGACAAAACAACGATGCTGTTGGAAACACAAGCCCTCAGGTAGGTTGAATCCAGCCACTGGATTTGGGTGACACAATGATGAATTGCCGAGGATCCTGCAGGTCTTCTTGTGTGTCCGACCTAAGTATGAGGCGCAAATTTAAGTCATTTTTATTTTGTTTTGTCTTTTTCTTCTAAGCCGATAATGTGTGTCCAATCTATGTATGAGGCATAAACTCGAATCTTTTTGTTTCTTCTCTATGAATTGACAAAGCCGATGATTTAAACTATGCCACGGTAAAGGCAAGGAGAGTGTCTACAATGCCTTGTAGTATATACAATTGGAGTGTTTATATTAATACATGGTCTTGTACACACTCTTTTTGCCTTGTTTTGCACGGCAATGATATATGAGGCTTTCCATTGTTAACTTCTCGCATTTCGTAAATTTTAATATTACTTTTGTAATAAAATTTTGACTTAAGCATTTTTTACTTAGGTGTTCTCGGTGACGATGTCCATGTTGGACCAGAGGGGCGATGTGCAGGACTGGGCTCCACCGGGCTGGCACTGGGAGGTGCTACCTTCCGGGACGCGCAGCTTGGTGAGGAATCCGGGTGACGTCGTCGACCCTGATCTTCTGTGGTGGCAGTCGTGTGGGCCACGCTCGGTGCAGAGGGAGCCGGCCCCCGAGGAGGAGGTACGTCGCCGTATTAGGGAGGAGGACGAGCACGTCCGTCGATACATGTATCTGCTGGTTAGGCAGTATGATGGTAGGTGGTCGTTTCTTCAGAGGGTTCCTGCTCACGTGAGCTATGACCCTGTGAGGGTTCCTTATCTTTGGATGCGTAGCGCCGCCGTCGACTCAGTACAGGTCGATGAATCAGAAGGTTCATGTTGAAATTAGCTAAGCTTCATGTATTAGCTACTGGATATGTAATAATATGATCGATGAACTATGATTGTGATCAACTTTGTGTAATAATATGATCGATGAACTATGATTGGAAATTATGTATTTGTATTGGTTTATCAAATATTTCTCTCTATATAATATTGGAATATGAATTTCCTGTAATGTGATATATCTGTATTTTCTATAATATACTAGTTTTTTTCCTGTAATGATATATCTGTATTTTCTATAATATACCAGTATTTGTACGGCAGCAGAAAAATGAAAATACGTATAATATATTCTGTGGCGCACCGTTCGTGGTTTCTGTGGCGCATGCATTTCTGTGGCGCACGGGAGAAACATGCGCCACAGAAATATTTCTGTGGCGCACCCAGAAAGGTGCGCCACAGAAATATATTTTAGTGGCGAGACTTCTGTGGCGCATCCTTCTGTTTCGCGGATGCGCCACAGAAAGTCCTAAAAGGTGCGCCACTAATGACCATTTCCCTAGTAGTGTATTCCCAAACCTTTTAGGACTATATTCAATTTTTCCTGAGTTTTCAAAGATGTTTCTAGAAAAAACATGAGATTCCAAGGACTTAAATGCAAAAAATTGAAGTTCAACGACTTTCGGGTGAATTAGTAAAGTTGGGGTCTTTGGTGCGATTTTTTGGATTTTCTATATAAAATCTTCAAAGCCTTGAAACCCATGTATTAAATCTGAAAGCTTTGTTGGCTTCGACGTGAACTTTCTGCATTACAAAATGATCCAATGCATCTTGGAGAAAGACATGTGTATCTTACCATACCATGGCAAGAACTTTCAATTTCATTTATTATTTTATCGTGATTTTCCTTGTATGTTCTATAATGAAAAGTCTTTATTAGCAGTGAATGGTAAGTGGAAGACCTCTTTTTTTTTTGAAATCGTAAGTGGAAGACCTCTTACTACATGGTCGCCGATTATTAACCATTTTAGATATCCTAAATGAATAACTTGGTAAATACTCCCTCCGTATCAAAATATAAGACTTTGTGCATATTGGGACCAAATACACCTAGACATGTTTTAGTGCAATTATTGAGAAATAAATTCTGATAAATTCAAGCAACAAGCTTCTAAGCATGCCAATTTCCTAGGCATCAAGATTGAGTACAAAACTGAGTAACCCTTGTATCTTAGCAAATTATTTTAAAAATGCAAGCGGAAGCAACTACCGAATTTTGGTGAGAAGTAGTGAGGCAGTCGCAATTTTCCCTAAAACCAAAATCACTTAGGGAGGAAACTATCCTTTCAAATGTACTACTGTAGTTCTCCATCGGTTGTGTGTCGTAGCATAGAAGCACGGGAGTTTTTATCATCATTATTAAAACTTAATTTTTAAGTTGTTAGCAAAGAGTAAATACTAACTACTGACTGTTACAAAAAGGAACCTTCACACTACGAAAATACCAACTCCCATCAGAAATAGGATAGTACTAACTCGTGTTAGCAGCAGCCAGCAAATACGGAGTATGTACATACATATCATCTAGTTAAGTGCAAGATAGATGAAACATACAGAGCTGAACGCCTTGTTGTAAATGCCGTAGACATCGGCGGGAGCAGCACGAGGATCAGCGTGAGCTTCACATTCGGTGCCATGGACAACCCAGTAGGTCCGTGGGACCTAGAGCGAGTCCAGGGTCATGTTCATCACGCCACTCGCCAAGCTCAAACCGAGACCTAGATCATAAATCATCATCATTAATTTTGCATACACACATGCATATATCATGAATTGCCGAATTGATGAGTTCTGATACTGAAGTTATCTTTGAGCTGGAGGAAAAATGTGAATTTGATTGGATGTGATATCTATGATTTACATCGTTATTTCCTACCATAGTTCAGCAAAAAGGGCTATAATTTGTTCTTATGTGCCAGACAGTGGTATTGCGACGGTTGGATGCAGAAGCAAAAACGTTTGGTTCCTCGGCAAAATCCGTTATAGCCTCGCTAGGCCAGGTTAGGCGTTTGGTACAGCGAAAATAGTCTTGCTTTTGAAGGCAGCTAGCCTCGCCAGGCCAGGAAAAGGTCGCTCGCTCGGGAGAGCCGAATTGGCTCGCTCTCGACAGCAAACTCGTGGCGCGCAAAAAAATCCACGATGAATCAGTTAGGATGGAGAACACATCCGCACCAGATCCCCTAATTTCGTTCACGTCCGCAAAAAAATCCATGACGGTTGCTAACTACCGCTGGAAGGGGCGGTAGTACCGCTCCTAGTACAGCACATGCGCGTCAGAAAGCCGTTTTTGAGGTACCGCGGGGGTAGTACCGCTGGGGGCGGTAGTACCGCTGTTCGGGGAGGTAGTACCGCTCCGGGACGCAGATTCGTGCCCGAGACGCGATTTTGACCGATTTGGGCGGAAAAACTTGCCCAAAAACTTCAAATTGGAGGGGAAATCGATGGAATTAGGCCATGGGAACGCAAAGGAAGCGAGATCAACAAGTATAGCAATAGATCTATGGATCAAAACCTGCAAAAACGCACTCAAATCTCCGAATCGAACAAAAGCAATTTGTGGCTATTTTTGGTGAAATTTTCGAATTTCTCAAGAACAAGAAAAATTTGGGAGATTTCGGTGGAAACACAAGTCGAATCCGTGGCAACTAAAGGCTCTGATACCATATAATGATATGGGTATCAGATCAAGAACAAGGTATGGCTATTTTTGTGGGGATTTTCGAATTTTGACCATGAACAAGAAAATTTTGGGGGAAAATTCGGTGGGAACACAAGTCAAATTAGTGTAAAAGGTGGCTCTGATACCATATGATCAACATTGCACACAAGGAATTGGAAAGAACAATTTGTCAACATCCTTGGTGCAATAAGAGAAGAATTTGCCAAAAACACACAATGAAGAATTTCCAAAATATCATCATGGTGGCAAACAAAGCACATGAAAGAGCATGTTTTCAACATATTTGTTACACCACCAAATTGGTAGAAACCAATAAACTCATGACAAGACATGCTTAAAATGTCATTATGGTTGCAAACAAGCCATTGGAAAAAACAATTGTTCATCATACTTGGTGCCACACATAAATCATTCATATGAAAGATAAAGGATACATTCTTGCCATAGGGAAAACCAATATCATAAACATGCTTGCAAACAAACCAAAAGTAAGACAAATTGGTCAACTTGTTTGATGCAAAACATGAGAACAATTCTAGAGTTGGATTTGTTTCACAACTCACATGTATGCTCTCAAGAGCTCTTATTGTCAACTCATGCTCAATTGAGGTTGACATTATCATGTGTTTACCGGCACACACAAGACACCATATAAAGAAATTATGTGCACGGTATATGAACACATCATCCATCATGAAGTGTCTCTTCATTTGCACATCACCAACCACACAAAAATCAATTGGAAAATATGACATATGTGGATACTCACTATTCAAAGTGAAGGATGGAACAAGGTCCATAAGAGAAAACGAAACATCTCCAAAAAGTGAGAAGGCTATGGGGGCATTCTCATTAGCAAGCATTTCAACATTATTGGAAGCAACACATGTGAAAGAAGAATTGTTCAACATATTGCAAGCAACAATGGGAGAAAAGTGGAAACATTCAAAACAAGGCATGCTCATGGCAAAATCATCACAAATAGGTAATTCCACATGATCAACATTGGTTTCAAACAAAGTATCACAAGGGAATAAGAACGAATCATATGTGACATCAATAAAATCATCCATATCATGCAAGCAATCATAGTTCATCATGTCCACTAGCGGGATCCTGGTCACATCAACACCCATACCTTGATTGTCCCACTCATGTGAATTAGGTGTTGAAGTAGAAGTCGCTTCCATGTCGCCGACTTGTCCATCTTGAAGTAGACATGGGGTGGCATCATCATCCTCCATATACATTTTCTCCATTTGAGGCACCGTCATGTCGATGAGTGGCGTCTCATCATCCATGGAACCTAGCACACAATGAGAAAACACACTAGAGATAGAGATTAAGTTGTTAGAAATCAAAATGGCCTCACAAGACCTATCAACTACCTCTCTCAACTCAAGTGGTGTATCACTCATTCCCTAAAAGTGAAAGCACTCAAACTCACATATGGTAGATGCACTCAACTCACTCTCACTCTCACTCAAGTGGGCTAAGTGGCTCTCATGCTCACATGGGTTTGGTACCATCTCATAACTCAAACACATGAGGGTAGGCTCAATGTTCTCATCTCCATACGCCTCCAAGGTTGAAGGGAAACTCCCATGCTCAACCTCCTCAACCATCTCGCCTCCAAATGTCAATGCCATAGAATAGGCATCATCACTCGACTCCTTTGCCGAAGGGAAAATCCCATGCTCGGCAACTTCACTTGGTGCATCAGCCAAAGTGATAGCATCATCCATTCTCGCCTCCGTGGTCAAAGGGAAAATCCCATGCTCGACCGTCTTCTCGCCATCTTGGTCACTCCCACATCATGTGACCTCGTCCATTGCATATTGGGCACATGAGATTGGGACATTCTCGTGGGTCATGGTCTTGGCCTTGGCAATTGTCGCATATGAGGTCTACATCTTGCCATATGGGGGCCATTGTGGTGGTGGCACTTGGTGTAGATACCATATCATGAGAAGTGTTTGAGAAGGGCACCGTCTTGGTTGTGGCCTCACATGTGTGACCATGTTTCTTCTGGCGTCGACGTGAGCATTTGTCGAGGAAGTCGTCGATGTCGGCCATGATCTCGTCAACGCAAGAGTCAAACTTTGGCAACTCGCCGAAGGTGAACCGTGGAGCTCTTGTTGGCGCACTTGAAGTGGTAGCACGAAGGGACACCATAGAATTTGCGCTTGTCGACGTCTTGGATGTAGAGATTCTTGACTTCTCCTCATGTCGTCGTTGACGTTCTTGATTGGAGGGGTGACGCCGAAAGTCATTTGGATGTTTTCCTCATGTTGACGTCGGCGTGCTTGTTGCCTTGGTGACCTTTCCTTGGAGCTTCCACTAGAGCTTGGTGACATGTGCCGAAGCTTGGAAAGTGTGTCGATGTCGTCTTGAAGCTTGTCCATGTCATGAGCCTTTGTGACATCATTCTTGTGACGTCTTCTTGATCTTGATGAAGAGTGTAGATGCTTGGCAAGCTTGTCGATGGCGCTCGTGAGATTTTGGAATGCTCGATTGGTGTCGCCGAACTTGTCCAAGGGTGCATCAACCTTGTTCACTTGGTCATCTCTCATTTTGGCATCTTTCTTGTGGCGCCTTGACTTGGCTTGGCCTTGTCGATGCACTTCTTGGGGCGCCGCCTTGTTGTTGATGTATAATGTCGAAGCTTGGTGCTCTTGGTGATGTCCTTCTCATGGCGCTTTCTTGAGTTTGTTGGAGCTCCATAGGATGTACTCATGGTGGCCTTGTCGGTGCTCCGTCTTCAGCTTGAACCATAGCGGGTTGCGCCTTGACGCTTGGTGATGCCGCCCTTGAACATGGTGGTGATGGGGTTCTTCTCCTCTTGCATGTTGTCGACGGTGTAGTCGATGTCGTCGCACATGCTACATGAGTAGTAGTCGTAGACGTTCTCCACCATGTCATCGGAGTTGTAGGTGTAGTAGTGGCGGTCCACCATGTCGTTGTTGTCGAAGTCGGTACCATGTGATGAGGCATATGAATAGATTTGCGCCTCATTGTCGTTGGAGTTTGTGTAGTCGGAGTCGTGGTAGATTCGTATGTACTTGGAGTCGATACCATATGATGAAGGTTTGTCGACGTCTTGGTACCGCTCCATGTCGTTGACGCTTGTACATCTCTTCTTTCATCTTAACCCAAGTGTTGATTGGTTGTTGGTGGTTATCAATGCGAGCATCTTGAGTTGTTCCCACCACAAGAGGGCGTACGCTTCAAACTCCATTGAGGCTAAGGCAACCATCTTGTTGTCGGAGTAGTGATGAACTCGGAAGATCTTGTCAACCTTGAGTGCCCATGAGAGGTAGGCTTCCGGATCACTTGTGCCGTAGAACTTGGGTATGTCAAAGCGATGATTGGTCAAGTTGTCGTAGTCATCACGACGGTTTGGAGGTGGGAATGCACGTCCACGTCTCCTTCCGTTGAGTCCATCACCATTATGTTGGTTCGACTCACTATCAGACTCGAAGTGTTGTTGTTGGTGACGATCATGTTGATGTTCTTGTTGGTGACGATCATCTTTTTCCCTACGTACATTCTAGTTTGGCAGGATAACTTAGTGGATTACATATGGCCTTGTCATTTTCCTTATAAACAAATGACAATAAGAAGAGCGAAAAAAATATGGTGGTAACAATTTTTCGTAACTAAATAATGAAGATTTACTTTTATCCTAGCTAGCGCATCAATTCTTCATCAATCATAGTAGAAGAACCATAACCTACAAGGACAAGAAAAAATAATCAGAAAATAGCATGCATATTGATACGTGGTACATAATTTGTATTTATTAGTAAGAAAGTAACTTACCCCTAGCTTCCGTGCTAATTTGGAAACAGTCTAAACCTTATCATTTTGGAAGCCTGCAAATATGTGTTGCTCAATGTAGCATAATGATTCATCTAATCATCATTAATCTTGTTTCTCAAGACGGCAACTTGTAGAATCAGGGCTAACTCATACTAATCGAAATCTCTCATGTCTTAAAATTTTTCAGAGCAAGGTTCCGAAAATAAGACAACACTGGTCTCGATGAATATGTCTTCAATCTGTTGGTCCTCTTCATCTTCCCATTTAATCAGATTGCCACAACCAGCCAAACCTAATTGCAACTTTTTTCTTTTTCTGCGGGTAAGAGACGAATAAGTTGCTCAAGCACTGAGGTCCGGTCATGAACATCGGCAGCAACAGCACTTGAGCGTGGTTCTGCGGCGGCGGCGGGATCAAGTCGATAGATAGATTAGCGATCCTAAACGAAGTTTTTTATAGCAAAAGAATACGAGCGGGTAAGCGAACGTGGATCTCCCTCGCTCGCGCTGCATACGATCGCTAGCAGCTAGCTAGCTCACGCCGTGTATTATACCAGATAATTAAGCAATACTACAATAATTCCAAACAAACAACAGAATGCAGTGAGCAGTGAGACAAAAGGAACAGAGGTCTATATTTTAAATGCTCAAAACTTTGACATTGTTTAAGTTCATTGCCACCTCCAGCAAACTCCCTAATCACCAAGTGATTGATATGCATGCTGAATTCATGCCCACGGCCAAATGAACTGGTTTAGGCAGAGAATCAACTCATAGTCCTCAACTTGCACATGATCAACTCAGGTTCCTTCTTGAAATGCTCATCTGCAAAAGCAAAGCACATAGCTTGAAATGAATCATTTGGAGGGCTGTCCATAAGGTAACAAACAGTAGCACCAACAAGGATCAGCCTGCAATGCTGGAACCACAATTGTGCATACTCTAATAAACTGAACATCAGGCCCAAACAAAGGAACCAAGTTAACTACTTCAGCTTTCAAATATATGTAAATTCGAATTCTGAACATATGAAGGTGGTACTGCAAGGTAAACATGTCAAATTTTGTGCAGAACAAGGTAAACATGTCAAAAAATATGTAAATTCGAATTTTGTGCAGTACGCATATAGAACAAGGATGATGTCTCCACGTTTAGACAGCATGCCTTTGAACAAGTAAATGAATACTAGAATACTAATCCGAAAATAGCATGACATGCATATCAAATGAATACTAGATTTACATTAGTTCATCACAATCCGTTCATCACAAGGTACTAGAGACAATCAGTTGCTTTTGGACATGTCAGTTACAGTTCACAGTTAACAAGTTCATCACAAGCCGAACATGCATATCATCCACGTGTGAAAATTTAGGACCAAGTAAATACTAACCTGCTTCAGCTCTCTCTTCCTTTCAAAGCCTTTCATTCTTCCTAGCGTCTGAAAGTGGGAGAGAAATTTTATTGGCCACAAGAAAATATTAAATGAGTCAAAGGAAAAAAAAAAAGCTTAAGGGAAAATGCATACCGGCTGCCTTAAACCAATCCTGTAGACATATCAAAGCCTCAATGGTAGTGGGCGCGAGGCTGCTCCTATAATCGCTAACGACGCGTCCTCCAGTGCTAAAAGCCGACTCTGAAGGCGCAGTTGACCATGCATGCCTGTGACATGTATCCACGCTCATTCAAGCACTGATTAGTATTACAGAAAAGAACACCAGCAATAATTCAAACATTCCAATTACTATAAATTTTAAATATTTCTCGTCCAGAAATTAAATATTACAGGAACCAGTGTCCATAAATTTTGAGCTACAATAACACATCAGAGCAGTGTTTTCTCATGGTAGCTGCTTGTACTGCACATACATTTCTTGTCTAGCATAGGGCATGACTTAAAACTGAAACTATCAGCACGAGCTCACATTCCAATCTCTGTAACTGGGATGCTTCTGGCAATGCCTCCATCGTCTCTTGTTCCCATCCACTGAATATAACTCATCACACTGCAACAATCTCTGATAGCAACAACATCACACTACACACACAGCAGAGCTATTGAATAGTTGCTATAATTATAACAAGAAAACTTATCATACAGAGGGACATAAATGCGTAACAGATTCAGTTAGAGTGACAAGTCTAGCTAGAGTGTGTAGTACACGCTAAATTATAGCCCAGCTGATGCTAAAATACATATGTTCATTAGGACGATGCATCGATCAATCCTAGCCTGAATAGAATCTAGGCGAGGTCAGCCACAAGAAAATGTTCAGTTACCTTGATGATGTGGGGACGAGGGAGCTGCCGTTGGGGTTCTTGCGCTTCCCGCCGCCGGCGTCTTGGGGTCACCGCCGTCGAATCGAGGCAGGGAACTAAGGGAGAGGGACCCAGAGGCAGAGGAGGAAGGGCGGCCCCCGGACCTGGAGGCGGAGGAGGAAGGACGGCCCCCGGACCTTGAGGCGGAGGAGGAAGGGCGGCCCCCGAACCTGGAGGCGGAGGAGGAAGGGCGGCCATGGCGGCGGTCCGCATCGCTCGGGCGATTCCTACCGTGGAATCGCCCCGCAGTAGTAAGAGCTTGCGCGTCCTGACGGGCCAATGCCCATGCAGTCTTTCCGAGCCCGTGTAGACATGATTTTTGTTTCTCGGACACGTTTTTATGTTCCCTCTGTAGACATGATTTGTTCCTCTCACACTTTTTTGTTCCCCTGGACCTAGAGGCGGAGGAGGAAGGACGGCCCCCGGACCTTGAGGCGGAGGAGGAAGGGCGGCCCCCGAACCTGGAGGCGGAGGAGGAAGGGCGGCCATGGCGGCGGTCCGCGTCGCTCGGGCGATTCCTACCCTGGAATCGCCCGCAGTAGTAAGAGCTGCGCGTCCTGACGGGCCAAGGCCCATGCAGTCTTTCCGATCGTCACGACTAGTAAGTACTACGTTCGTTCTATTTTTCTGGTTTCTTTTCACATACTGGAATCGGACGTCCACATCACCGATCCAGCAACAAACCAGACTCTTCTCAAAAAAAAAAGCAACAAACCAGACGGATGCATTCTCTTCACACATATGCTGCATCTATTATTTATCTTCCTTTTTCTTTTATTTCTTTCGTTATTTTCTTGTTCCTGTTTGGGTGTATTCTTGGTTCGTTTCTAGTCATTATATGTTGGCCGCATCTAGTGAGCAATCGATTGCTCATTAGTCCAACCGAGCAATCACCCTAATTAAGAAAACTGTTTAATCCCACATGCACAGATCCCTTTTTCACGTGTATTTAATTTCAAGAGAATTTAAAAAAAAATCATAACTCTTAATTCGTGTGTCGGAATTGCGATCCGTTTTCACCGTTGAGTCTCCCGCGACGAGCTCTTCAAAATTAGATCCCATTTATACATGTTCCGACAAATTTTTTTTTTTGAAAAGCAACTCTGGTGCTTATGCCAGCAACTTAGTACTAAGAGTTGCTGACAATATTTTTCTGAATTTTGTAGTCAACTTAGTTCTCGATAGATACTCATCTACTAAGAAGATCAACTTTGTACTAGTAGTTACCTACCTACTTTCTAAAACCCATATGAAACTTGGTTTCTAGGTAGACAATTTAGTTGCTACAGTCTCTTCAATAAGTTGGTCTTGGTGGTGTTATAGTTGCAGTCAAATCCAACTGGGTTGCAACTAGAGAAGAAACAATTGTTGCACTGCTAAATAAATTTTGATGGTGGTGTTTATTTCTAGTCATCGCTCACTGGGTTGCAACAAGAGCATGCGTAGTTGCTTCACTCCTCGAATAAATTGTTGGTTTTGGGATGGTGGTAGTGTCTTAGTTGTAGTCATAATTGATACAGTTGCTAGTTTTGGGGTGGTGGTAGTGTCTAATTTTTTTTGAAAAGCAACTCTAGTGTTTATGCCAGCAACTTCATACTAAGAGTTGCTGATAATATTTTTATGTATTTTTGAAAACAACTCTAGTGTTTTTTGTTTTGAAAAACTTTTAGGTCAGCAACTTTGTACTAAGAGTTGTAACTGGAGCATGCATAGTTGTTGCGTTCCCTGAATAAGTTGATGTTGTTAGTGTTTTAGTTGGAGCCATCCTCCAGGAGCATGCACAGTTGTTGCACTACTCTTTCCCGAAAAGCAACTATAGCGTTTAGTCAAACAACTTCATACTAAGAGTTGCTTACACTAATTTAAAGTTGCTTCTCATGGTCTTGTAGTTGCAGTCGTCCCTCACTTGGTTGTGACAGGAGGAGACACAATTGCTGAACTCTGTCAAAGTAAGTTGTTGTTGGTGGTATTTTTTGTTGCAGCCATTCTTCACCAGGTTGCAACTGGAGCATGCGTAGTTGCTGCGCTCCTTGAATAACTTGTGGATGCTTGTGTTTTAGTTATACCCATCCCCACTGGGTTACAATAGGAGCATGCATAGTTGTATGGGTCGTGCAGTGCGCTTTGGCGCTGCAGGAGGGAGGGTGGAGGTCGGGTGCTCCGGCGGCGCCTGGTGGAGGTGACACACTCAGCGGCGACTCGTGGAGGTGGGGGCACCCGGCGGTCTAAAGTGGAGGTGGGAGCACCAGGCAGCGCTCGCCTCGACTAGGAACCCGAATCGGCTAGGAGGTGGGAGCACCAGGCAGCTAGGGAGATAGGGGAGGCGAGAGGCGGTGCTGGAGAGCTCGCGGGGCAGTGGAGGAAGATCCAGTGCAACGTAATTCGCGAACCGAAACTGAGACGTGAGCTCGCCAGGGACATGGGCAGCCGACGCGCCCGGGAGGTCAGCTGACTGAGGGAGCGTGCACGGGTTAAACCCACGGTGGTATTTTAGTTGCACTCATTATCTAGTGTGTTGCAAACAAAGATGACACAGCTGATACACTTTCTTGAAAATAAGTTGTTGTTGGTTATGTTTTAGTACCAGACAGTCTTTACTGAGTTGTAACTGGAACATGCATGGTTGCTGCATTTATTAATTAAGTTGTTGTTAATGGTGTTTTAATTGCAATCATCCCATTCTAGGTTGCTAGTTGCAACTACAGTTGATGAACGATGTTTTGAACAAAAGCTAATTCAAATCCTGCAGACGATCTCCTCCGTGACAAAGTGAGAAGAGAGAAAAACTACTCCGTCCATTTTGTCTCGTCCACCAAAAGGTAGAAAAAATAGGAGATAAGGGGAGGTCGAGCCGTGCCTCTGGCCGGAGGCAACCATCTCGCCTGGGGTTGGGCGGCGGCGCAACTTATCCTGCCTGAGCACTGGGAAGATGGCCGGTGGCCGGACCGGACCAGGAGGGTCTAGTTACCGGCGGCGGGGGTCCCGGGCCAAAGCTCCAGTGGGCGACGGGGAGCCTGAGGCCGAGCTTTACTGGAAGATGCCAGAGCACAGCGCTGCAGCTCCTGTGGCCAGTGGCACGGGACCGGACCCGGAGGCTCTAGTGACCGGGCAGTGGGGCCAGAGCGGCGGCGTCCGGGTAGCTGGACGAGACGACCATGGAGACAGGGCACCGGGGAGCATGGAGGCGGGGTCGAGCATGGAGGTGGGGTCTTGACGTCATCATGAGCGGCCAGGCTCCTGTCGAGCCCGGGCTCGACGGAACGTCGAGACGGGGCGCGTTGGATGCGCATGGGAACGGCGGCCCATATGGTGGCGGCGCCGCCCATTATTGGTCACCGGAGCGTGGCCGGCGACGACGCGCGGCGGCTGACGACAACACGGTGACACAGGATGCGATAGACGAATCGAAGAGGATGGGAAGGGATTTGAGCTCACGCTGGAGCTGAAGGACGTGATGGGGCGGCCGGAGACGGACCGAAGTCGCCGGAATCATGCTCGAACGTCGTCAGCCGGAGCTGGGAAGGACGGCTCGATCCGCTCGGTTGCGGGCGTCCCAGCACGTGCAACTCGACGTGGAGGAGAAGGGCAGACAGGCAGAGATCGTGGAGGAATCAGATCGAGCTTGGACGGCTGGAGACGACGGCGATTTGAGACGGCCGAACCGCGGCTCTAGGTTCGCTCGCGGGAGAGAAGCAGAAATAGAGAGAGAGGTTGCGAGAGAGAGAGAGATGAGAAGAAATCGCTACAAGGTTCCCGGGAGGCCGCGACGACGAGATCCGCGACGCCAGTGGTAGGAAGGGGGCAGCGGGGAATGGACGACGGTGTGCTCGCTAGTTCGTCGCTCCGCAGCTCCGTCGGTCGCTGGGGCCTGGGTGTATGTCTTCGTCACGCTACATCGGACAGCTGAGAAGCGAGCGCTCGAACGAACCAACGAGCACTCGTGCACTTATTAGCAATTGGGTTATAGGTTTTGTGGATTGATGCCAATTTTTTTCCACCTGATTTAATTCATGTTCCATGATCACTAAATTTTTTTCCTCCTTTTTATATTTTTTTCACCTGATTTAATTCATGTCCTCTGCACATCAAATTTTAAACCAATTATAGTGTGATTTTGTTCCGTTAGTATATTTTTTGTTCCCCGTGTAGACATGATTTGTTTCTCGGTTCCCTCTGTAGACATGATTTGTTCCTCTCACACTTTTTTGTTCCCCTATAGACATGATTTGTTTCTCGGACATTGTTTTTCTGTTCCTAGTGTAGAGCGCACATTATTTTTTTGTTCCCCGTGCAGACATGATTTGTTTCTCGGACACCTTTTTTCCGTATAGACATGATTTGTTCCTTTTGGACACTTTTTTTTTGTCGCCATGTAGACATGATTTGTTCCTCACACAATATGTTTTGTTCCCGTGTAGAATTGATTGGTTCCTCGGAAACTATTTTTTTGTTCCCCATGAAGACATGATTTATTCCTGAGACAATATTTCTTGATTTATTCCTCAGACATATTTTTTGTTCCCAATGTAGATATGATTGTTCCTCACACAGTATTTTTTGTTTCCCGTGTAGACATCATTTGTTCCTCACACACTATTTTTTGTTCCCGTGTAGACATGATTTGTTTCTCGCACACTATTTTTTTATCCCGTGTAGACATGATTTGTTCCTCACACACTATTTTTTATTCCCTGTTTAGACATGATTTGTTCCTCAGATACTATGTTTTGTTCCCCGTTTAGAAATGATTTGTTCCCCAGACACTATTATTTTGTTCCCCGTGAAGACATGATTTGTTTCTCGGACACTTTTTTTCCGTGTAGGCATGATTTGTTCCTTTTGGACACTTTTTTTTGTCGCCGTGTAGACATGATTTGTTCCTCACACAATATGTTTTGTTCCCGTATAAACATGATTTGCTCCTCATAAACTATACTTTTGTTCTCCATGAAGACATGATTTATTCCTGAGACACTGTTTCTTGTGATTTGTTCCTGAGACATATTTTTTCTTCTATGATTTGTTCCTCACACAGTGTTTCCTTTTCCCGCGTAGACATCATTTGTTCCTCGCACACTATTTGTTGTTCCCGTGTAGACATGATTTGTTTCTCACACACTATTTTTTATCCCGTGTAGACATGATTTGTTCCGCACACACTATTTTTTGTTCCCCGTTTAGACATGATTTATTCCTCAGATACTATGTTTTGTTCCCCGTGTAGAAATGATTTGTTACTCAGATACTATTTTTTTCCCGTGAAGACATGATTTGTTCCTCAGACACTATTTGTGTTCCCCGTGTAGACATGATTTGTTCCTCAGACACTATTTTTTCCGCGTAAACATGATTTGTACCTCACACACTACTTTTTGTTCCCTGTGTACATATGATTTGTTCCTCACCCACTATGTTTTGTTTCTGTGTAGACATGATTTGTTACTCTTCCTGTGTAGACAAAATTTGTTTCACAAAATTTATCTGAATGAGCACGCTGGTTCGAAACACACGTACATAGCTTAACTCAACCCGTACATAGTTTTTTTCTTGAAATCAACAACCCGTACACATAGCTAGTAAGCCAACAGGGCAATCACTCGCGACCTACACACACGCGTGACAGCGTGAGGGGCTGCGATTTCCGGTGGCCATCTCCATCCACCAACTTGTGCAGGTCGCACCCTTTTTTTTAGTCCCACACCGCCCGCGTAACAAAGAAACAACCAGCTTAAATAGCTCTTTTCCCTCGTATAGTCTTTACTAGTATTAAATATTAAATGGCAGTTCGTAGCCTTGTAGGAAACATCCCATCAAGCCTTGGTAATCTGACCAGTTTGCTATTATTTCGTTTGGATGTGAACAATCTGACTGGTTCCATCCCATACTCTCTTGGCCAGCTCCATGTCCTTCGAACCATCTGCATTAACGGAAATCTCCTTTCCGATGAGATACCACATTCCTTGTACAAAGTTTCATCCATGCAGATCTTTCAGATAGCTTACAACAACCTCCAAGGTAGTCTTCCTTCTAATATTGGCTTTTCGTTTCCAAACTTGTCAGATCTGGCGATATTTGCAAACCAATTCGAAGGGAAAATCCTCGATTCCATTTCCAACTGTTCGTACTTAAATTCGATTGAGACTGCTAGTAACAAATTCACAGGCCCTATACCTTCTAGTTTAGGAAGCTTGCAAAACCTTGAGATATTTGCTGGTTCTAACAATCTACTTGAGGCCAAGACAACTAGAGACTGGGGGTTTATTGACCAGTTAAGCAACTGTACAAAGTTGCAGGCGTTGGATCTCGCATATAACCAATTTCAAGGAATGATACCCATATCTATAGGAAATCTTTCCACTAGTCTTTACTTTTTTAGTATGGGAAATAATGGAATTTCAGGAAGCATCCCTGCTGTAATTGGTAATCTAGTAGGTCTGACTAGAATCCAGCTAGACAACATGCTACTTAGTGGCCCCATACCCCAGGAAATTTGCAACCTATGGAGACTCGAGCTAATAGATCTGTCAAATAACACCATATCTGGGGAAATCCCATCGATATTTACAAATCTTACCCGGATGACTAGACTCTTTCTCCAAAACAATGAACTTGAAGGGAATATACCGGAGCAGATGAGCAGATGGTGAAATGGTTGCACATGTGGGTGATTTTAGATTAGCCAAGTTTTTGGTTCAACAAGATACCATGGTGTCTCATTCGGCAGCAAGCACCGGGATTAGGGGTACTATTGGCTACATTCCCCCAGCTACATGATTTTTGCTAACATATATTATGATGTTTTAGCATATCTATTAGTATCGTTTACCATTCCATGATTTCTTTAAGAGCAATTACTTGGCTAATTACATTTAGTATTGCCCCCCTTGCCTATTTATGCACCTAACCATATCTAGCTAATCAATAATGAAATTACTTGTTTTTATTGTAAATGAAGTGGGATAAAGTAAAAGGTTTCATTGCATTCGATGACTACTGGATACTACTCCCAAGTTAAGCAGCGGTAGCACAACCTCCGGAAGATCGTTGTCCGTTTTGAAGTATGAATTCTATTGTTTATAGCAAATGCACCATGTGCGGGAAAGACATTAATTCCCTACTGTCTATTGTCAGAATGTGGCATGGGGGCTCAAGCATCTGTGCAGGGCGACGTCTATAGCTATGGAATTCTTCTGCTGGAGATATTCACGGGAGTGAGTCCAACTGATGAACAGTTTGTGGATGGGATGAGCCTTTCGAAGCTGGTTGACATGTCTTTTCCTGAGAATGTTATGGAAATAGTTGATCACAAATTGTTCTTGACTATGAGTCAAAAACAGATGGGAGACCATTAACTCGGTATCCATCAAAGTTTGCTCACAGTGATACAGAGCGGACTCATGTGCTCCAAGGAGGTACCAAGTGAGCGCATGGATATACATGATGTCGTCAAAGAGCTAAACTCAACAAAAGAGAAGCTACTGACATGGGAAATTTTGTGCTGACTGTGGAGTGTTTCATCAGCAACAGGTAATTTGTTAGTCCCTTATGAATTTTAAAACGTTTCCATTTTTGAAAATGGTTCTAAAACTGAAAATGGTTTCATTTTTGAAAACGGTTCTAAATTTAAATATTGTTCCATTTTGAAAATGGTTATGAATTTAAAAATGGTTCCACATTTGAAAATTATTCATTTTCTAAAATGGTTCCAAATATAAGAATGGTTCCGAATTCAAAATGGTTCCATTTTGGAAATGGTTACGAATTTAAAAATGTTTCCATTTTTGAAAATGGTTCTAAAACTGAAAATGGTTCCATTTTTCAAAATGGTTCTAAATTTAAAAATTGTTCCATTTTGAAAATGGTTACGAATTAAAAAATGGTTCCACATTTGAAAATCATTCATTTTTTAAAATGGTTCCAAATATAAAAATGGTTCAAAATTTAAAATGGTTCCAAATTTAAAAATGGTTCTAAATTTGAAAATGGTTCTGAATTTAAAATGGTTCCAAAGTTAAAATGGTTTCAAATTTAAAAATGTTCAAAATTTGAAAATTTTCATTTTTTGAAAATGGTTCCATTTTGAAAATGGTTCCAAATTAAAAAATTGTTCATTTTTAAAAATGGTTCCATTTTTTCCATTTTTAAAAATGGTTCCAAATTTAAAATGTTAACATTTTGAAAATGGTTCCAATTTCTAAAAATGGTTCCGAATTTAAAAATTGTTCATTTTTTAAAATGGCAACAAATTTTAAAATGGTTCCAAAATTTTAAAAAATTAAAATGATTTCATTTTGAAAATGGTTCCAAATTAAAAAATGATTCCATTTTGAAAACGGTTCCCAATTACCGGTTTATTAAAAATAGAACAGGTAATAAATATTAATAATCTGTCAAAAAAGTCAATGTGCTTAAAAATGTGAGCTAGACTAACAGAATCATCGCATGTACTAGTTGGCCAGTGCAGTACCTGTGCATGCATGAGTTGCTATGAGTGAGCTAGTTCGATTCCTAGCCCACAGAAATAATTTTTTGCTGCTATCGAGTGTGCGTGCCAAGATGGAAAAATGGGCCGGCCCACGACAGGAACAACGCAGGCGCCGTGACTCCTATGCAACGCTAACGAGCGCCGCAAAGGAGGGGAGCTCCTATGTATCGCTTCAAGGCGACGCGAGACGCGCGCGTCGCCTGAAGGACTTCCGCTATTGGGCCGGCCCATTTGTCGAATACTTCTTTTTTCTGTTTTTTCTTTCTTTCTTTTCTGTTTTCTGTTTTCTCTGTTTTCTTTTCTTTTATTTTCTTTTTTTTTGTTTGTTTAATTTATTTCCAATTTATTTATGATTTTTGAAAAAAAATCACTTTTGAAAATTTGTACAAATTTAAATATGTTCAAATTTGAAAATTGTTCAGTTTTGTAAAAAATGTTCAAAATGATTTTTTTCAAATTTAAACATTTCTTAAAATTGAACAAATTTTAATTTTGAACATTTTTCGGCTGTAAAACAATTTTCAAATTTGAACAGAAAATGTCGGTGAACAAAAACTATTTTGACTTTTTAAGAGTCAACAAAAAATGTCGGTGAACAAAAACTATATTGAAACAATTTCAAAAGTGAACAGAAAATATCGGTGAATAGAAACTATTTTTAAATGATTTTTATAGTGAACAGAAAATTTCAGTGAACGTAAAATATTTTTGAACCATTTTAAAAATGAACAGAAAATATCGGTGAACAAAAAATGTCGGTGACAAATTTTTTGAAAATGAATTTGAACAATTTTTTAATCTGAATATTTTTCCAATCTGAACATTTTTTGAATCTGACCAAAATTTCAAATTTGAACAATTTTTTAATCTGAACAATTTTTGAATATGAACATTTTCCAATCTAAACATTTGTTGAATCTGAACATTTTTTGAATCTAAACAAATTTCATATTTAAACAAAATTTTGAATCTGAATATTTTGCAATCTGAACATTTTTTTAATTTGAACATCTTTTAGTTTGAACATTTTGTGAACTTTAAAAAAATGAAGAAAAAAAATAAATGAAAAAGAAAGAAAAAACGAAAATAGAAAAGAAAACTACAAGAAAAGAAAATAAAATAGAAAAATAAAATAATTTGAATCTGAAACCTTTTTCAAAATCTGAAAAAAATCAGAAATAAAAATAAGTGAAAGAAATAGGAAAACAGAAAAAAGAAGTAAGAAAAAAGGCAAACTAAGAAAAGCCGCCGAAACGGGCCGGCCCACTAGCGCCATCCCGCAGGCGACGCGAGCCTGAAGCGTCGCGTCGCCTGCGGGTGATATATAGGATTTGGCCGAAGGAGCTCTGCTAACGTCCCTTCACGATTTCTTCTCGATCGACTACGTGCGTGAAACAAATTGGGCCCGGCTCAGAAAAGAATGTCTTCAGGCGGCGCTAGCCCTATGCGACCCTAACGGGCGCCGAATAGGGTTTGCCTAGGATGTACTACTAGTCTAACGTGTTCTGAAATGTATACACCTGGCCCAAACATTGCAGTGTCGTGAGAAATGGGCTCGTGGGCCCTCAAAGGCCCAGCCAACGTTATGAGTCATAGTACAAAGCCCTGACTCCAGGCGAAATGCGCAAGCTGCAGGCACCGACGAGCCGCCTCCGCCGCACTCTCTGTCTCCGGGTGAATCGACGGCGCCGCGGCGAGCGGAGCTTCGTCCCCGTTAGGCCGCCGGTTCAACCGTGGGTTAGAAAGTGGGAGCTGCACTGAGCTCTCTCCCCCGGTGAGCTTCCGACCTTCCGTTTGGTTTTTTTTTGCTATGCATCCTCACTGTGAGCTGACGCTGAGCTAGATTAGCACTGCTGATTTGTAGTATTGTACCTACTGTATAAACAAAGTTATGTGATGTTGGATTGAAAAATGTTGATAGAATCTTGTTACATGAGCACACAAGTTATGCTAGTGCAAAGGAAATTGACATGGATTCTTATTGACAACCCTGCGCTAACTCTCGGCGAAATGCCCAGGCTGTTTCCGGGGAGAAGCGGCGCCCGCCCGGCGAGAGGAGCATCTCCGTGCGGCGGCCGGTTCAAGCAGCGGGAGGTGACCAGGTTTGCAAGTTGCAACCTCACCTCGTCCAACCCAGTTCTGAACCTCGGAATGTGAATGGTGACCCGATTTTGCTTCAAACTTCAGATTTCGTCATGTCGGCGCTCGCTGGTGTATATGTCGTCACCGGCGGGGATAAGTGCAGCACGGTGGCCGTCGATGCTGACACGGACAGCGGGTACCACCTGCTTGTGGTCAACGACTACTCGTGTACCGTACAAGAGAACCCCAACGGACGCCCAATCAGATCCCCTGAATGTTTCGAAGTAGGTGGCTATAGTTGGTTCATCGACTACTACCCTAACGGTTCCAATCCGAGCTGTGCCGACTACATTTCTCTCTGCCTCGGTTTTCCTGAAGACCAGCCTCCTGTCAACGTGAAGTACCAGTTTAGCTTCGTCGACCAGGTTGAGTATCAAAAGCCGATGCACATTCGTGCAACTGAAACTTGCAGGTTCTCCAACCATGATCTTCACCATGGCTGCGCTAAGTTTATAAAAAGAGATGCCCTTGAACGATCAACTCATCTGAATGGTGATTGTTTCATCATCCGGTGTGACATCATGATTTGCAAGGACCCCAACACCCAGGATGTCAGTGCCACCATGTCTGACATAGGCCAGCATCTTGACATTCTCCTTCAAAATAAGGTGGGTGCTGATGTGACATTCGAGGTCAGTGGTGAGACGTTCGCTGCACACCGGTGTGTGCTTGCAGCCCGATCAACGTTCTTCATGGCACAACTCTCTGGCCCTATGAAGGAAGGCACTACGTCAAGTGTCATACAGATCAAAGACATGGAAGCAAAAGTGTTCATCTACACAGATCGATTCAGTCCCTGGGATGGACATTGACAACACCATGGAAGGGCACAAAGCAGAAGTACAGTATATAACGTGGTTGCAGGACTTGTTTGTAGCGGCAGACAGATATGATCTCTAACAGCTCAAGCTCTTTTGTGAAGAGAACTTGTCCGAGCACATAGATGTGCGCTCGGTGGCGTCTACTCTTGCTCTAGCTGAGCAGCACCATTGCCAAGGATTGAAGGAGGTATGCTTCAAGTTTATCCAATCCCAATCTCCCAAATGTTTGGATAAAGTAATGGCGACTGATGGCTGGGAGCAAATAAGTACGACATATCCCTCTGTTTTGAGCGAGCTCGTTACCAAGCTTGTCTCCAATCAGAAGAAGGACAAGAAGAGGAAGTACCACAGGATGTAGTGTGGCTGGAAGTAACACTGTTATGCATATATGGGATGGGATCCTCTAGGTAGATGGTAGTCTGTGTGACTTGCTTTTGTTTCGTCATGTCGTTTGCCTAAATGCTGAATCTGAAATATCCAACAGATGGGAAAAATGGAGCTGGATGATCTGTAATTTCAAGTGTAAGCGTATTTGTGCAAGTTCCCTAGCTAGTCGTTTCGCTGTGCATTGTGTCGTAGATTGTTGCTTTGTGCCTTCCCCTGTCATGTAAAACCTTATCTAGTGGCTATCAATTAGAACTATGAAGATGTTCTATGGAATGAAGGTTGTGAACATTTTCTAGATGCAGCTGTTTGTTTGAGCTGGAAGCTATTTTTGGCATGAAGTGAAGGATTTAAGCCTGTGGAGATGATACTTGTTTTTGACTAATCTCTTGTACAAGATTTTTGGCATGTACAATTTCGAGTGTGTGATCTCTAATAATGCTGCTAGACCAAGGAGAGTACACTTTCATCTTTTTAATCCTTGTTTTTGCACACCTGGACTGTTTTTGTACTGATTCTAGTGATCTGCCAGTTTCATTAATACAAATTTTATTTTGTTTCTAGTGATTCTAGAGTAACATATTTATTCTACTGCTGTTTTGTTTTTACGTCCCTGAAATTCACATCCAGCTGAAGATATGTTTCAAATTACTTCCTGTAACAGCTGACATGTAAACATCAATTTAGTTGCCATTCACTTTAGTTGCCAGCCATTCTTTTTAGCAATTCTGGCCGGCCTTATGATACAGCTTACAAGGATGTCTCTGAGGTCGCCTGGGAGATGATCGGTCGGTCAGTGTGATTGTATGAGGATCTGGGGATGCACATGTCTTTTCCTTGTCTAGAATCGTAGACGAGCGGATTCTTGGAGCTGCATGCATTTTATTTATTTCTTCGCCCAACAAAAGGATGAATTCAGTGATAAAGCACAGCTTGAGATGGTTGCTGTCAGACTGTCAGTGTCAGTTTGAGCAAGCTTACAGTTTTAGAATTGAGAATGAATAGTACGAAGAGCTGACCATAGGGAGCTGTTTTGTGAACGTTTTAAATTTGCATTTTTGAAGTTCCAGAAATATCAGGAAAAAAATCTAGATGTATGTAATAATATGATCTACAGGTGTGCAAAAACCCAATCCAAATTCTGTATTAGGCTTGAAAAAAAAATGATAAATGGGTGGATGTAGATCGGTGAACAATACACATTTTCAAAAACTTCAAAATTGGTCAGATTTGTCCTTTTTTTGTACATTAAAATAATACGAATTTTGTATTGAGATTATGCTCACTGGTAAAGTTTGACATTATCTACGCCTAGGATTTTTATAACAATTTTTTGAATCTTGAAAATGACTATTTTGAATTTTTCAAAGTACCAAGCTCCATGGAAGTTGGCCTCCATTTGCAGTTTCCTATTTGTGTAGCTCTATTCGTGAAGGAAAGAGCTGGGCATTTATAGGAAAATTTCCCCCACTATCCGATCTCATTTAAAAGCGAAATCTCGTTCATCCGATCAGTATAGCATATTCTCATCCCGCAGTACCAAAACATTTGTGCTATTGTAGCATTTTCTTTCGCTATAGGTCAAAATTTTAAATGGCAGCATTTTGAAAACACCGGTACAGCAAAAAAAATGTATATGCAGCAAAACTGCATGCATATGTAGAAAATCCACTCCCCTCACTAGGATTCCCATCTGTCCTTGGTTAGCAATCTTCTAAATGCACCGGTATAGCAAAAAAAATGTGTATGCAGCAAACTACATGTATATGTAGAAAATCCACTTCCCTCGCAAGGATTCCCATCTGTCCTCGGTTAGCAATCTTCTAATTGCAATATTCAAATACTTTTTTTTGCTAACACGTCCACTATTGCAACATGTTTTCTCTAAACAATGTTGTATAACAAAGTATATTGGTGATCAAATGTGTCATTTCCGAGCCAAGTGTCCTCCCAAAAGCAAGTGTTAGACTTGTTTCCAATATCAAAAGTGTCCTCCCAAAAGCAAGTGTTAGACTTGTTTCAAGTACTAAAGACTCTTTTAACTCTCTGTGAGTCCTTTCTAAAAGGAAGAGTTGGAGGGTTTTAACTGATCAGGATTTTGCATTAAAGATGCTTATTTCGGGGTAGTTTATTCAAGAGGTTAAACAACACATTTTTTTAATCTCAAGATTTCAATCCGAAGTCCACCATAGTCTTTGAATCTACAAATAATAACTCATTTACTCAATCTACACTAAAAAGGATAGAAATATGAAATGAATGGAAGAATAGAAACACCCCCATCCACCGAGTGTCAGAATAAGACTACTTGACAATCGTCCTTAGCTTGTGCTATCAGGGTGGCAAACATGTCCCAACTAGATTTTAAAGGATTGGGGACATAGTATCACCTTGTATTAATCCTTTCCCGATTTCAAAATACTATTTAGTGTCATCGTTGACCTTAATTCCCACACGTCCTCCTTGAACAAACTTTGTGATCTAATCACACCACACCGGCAAAACTCCTTTAATGTGTAACGTCTATTGGCCAGGCCATTTGACCTCATTGTAGACCTTTTTAAAATCAACCTTAAGAATTACCCCATCCATTTAAAACGACCACCCCTTCTAGGATGATTCGTCCGGGCATAAATACACTTTGTGTAGGATGGACCACATTATGTGCAATAGAAGCAATTTGATTGGTTCCTACTTTAGAGAAAATTTCAAACTAACATTTAAGAGGAAAATGTTTCGGTGTTATTGGATTTGTATCTATCTTCCTTTTTAGGTAATAACCTTAATTACCCCAAAGTTAAGCTGGCGTAAAGGTAGCGTGCCATATTGGAAATCAGCAAATAAAGCTAACAAATCCTATTTGATTGTATTCCAACATTTTTTGGTAAAATGCAGCAAGGATCCCATCTAGCCCTAAAGCCTTGTTTTGCTCCATGTGAAAAATCGCTTCTTGCACCTCCTTTTCTGTCATGGGGTTGTGCGTATTTGTGAGTATAGCGTTTCCAGCGGTTGTTACCCATTGAATATCATCAATACTTCCC
Organism: Puccinellia tenuiflora; assembly: GCA_012064385.1. Lineage (NCBI taxonomy): Eukaryota > Viridiplantae > Streptophyta > Magnoliopsida > Poales > Poaceae > Puccinellia > Puccinellia tenuiflora. The sequence goes on along the minus strand of QRDG01000308.1, from coordinate 2,517,802 downwards.
TCATCCGTAGAGAACCAAATAGTTTTTATAATAGTTTTTGATGTACTTTTTAAGGTTAGCTTCTCCAATAATCGTACCATCATCTTGTTCTAACTAAAATATTCTTTCTTTTATGATGTTTTCGATTGACTATCATATGAAAAAACCGCATATTATATTATCACCCACTTGCACACTCTTTAATAACCTTTATTTTATTTTTTATAAACGCAGCTGACACGCGAGCCCATCCTCTAAGAAATTGATGCATGTGGTGGATCTTATTTTGACAAGTTTCCATAGATGTAACTAACATATCAATTAATTCTCAGGCCTTATCTCGATGCCTTCGACGATGAGCCCATTCTTCCAGTGCAGCTCCTCATACTCAGTCAGTGCTATTTTAACATCCGCGGCTGCATCGTCACCTGTGCTGCCTGTGTAGAATTCACCCATCTCTAGCTCCAGCAATCAGTCCACCCTCTGCCGCGGGTACCTCGCCAGGATGACACCGCCTCCGTCATCCTCCTGCTCGTGCTCGTGCACCTCCTTCATCCTCGACGATTCGTCATCCCAGCCGAGCTCACAGGAAGCATAGTTGCAGGGATGGAGAGACGCCGTGTAGACTTTCCCCACCCGCTGCCCGTCTACCTCGATGAACGATATCTGGCGTGAGGAGCTGAGGCCTGAGGCGTCGTGGGTGAGCTTGAAGACGAGGTAGGCAGCGTAGTGTGTACTTGGGGAGAGTTCCCTGCTGTTGATGTCAGCGAAGATGCTAAACCAACACACTGACACAAGCTCAGCCACCTTGGAGCCCAGAAATTAAAACTTCGTAACATCGTGTAAGATAGTCTTGGACCAACAATTACTCTATTACTACGTATGTAACTAGTACCTTGAATCTGGATCAGACCTCTCTCTCCAGTAAAGATCCACACCAAGCCAAGCAATTGCCAGTTGGCTTGCAGATAACATGTAGCATTTGGCGCCACTAGATCGCTGGAGCCCAAAACTCTGAGTCAAAAAAACCAAACAGATAGTTAGAAGAAGGCATATATCTGATCGGTAAGTAGTTAAAATAAAGCAGTAAGTTTTTTTTTTCTTTTGTCGAAACGTCAGCAAATTTAGTGTGGTCTCACGATTTTGCCATCGTCAAGGAGGACATGCTCGTCGCAGAGGTCCATGAAGAGCTCCTTCTTGCAGGAGGAATCCACGAGGTGGACGGCCCGCTCCAGCACGGCGTCGCTGTCGGGCGGCAGGAACCGCTCCCACACCGGGTCGGAGTCCGCCGGCGACAGGAAGACAGCCGACACTGCCGCTGCACGGCAGGCGTCGGCCGGCGAGTTCAGCCCAATGGCCTTGGCTAGGCATTCCTCCGGGAGCCGTTGTATTCTGCTTCCGGCGTCACCTTCTTCTTTCTTTGCGTGCTTCATGGTGGATAAGCTCAAATGTAATGGGTGTTGGTACTTACCCAGATGCAGATTCACTAACTTTGATCTGTTCAGGGTGCTTTCTTGGGGTCCAGCTAGAAGACCAATTAGTGGACGAACAGGTAATCTGGACAAGTAATGCTGAAAAGAAAGAGCCAGATAGTGACATTTCATAGACATAGAGAGTGGATTTTCTGGGCAATGGCCGTGGGATCTTCCTTTGAAAACATGTACAGTGTTGTTGACCGTTTTCCCACCCACGTTTTGCATGCATGTATTGTAAAATTATTTGGACCTGGTCATACCTATAGCTACTCCTCCATTTCAAATATACCTATTTATGAAATGTCGCTTTACCGTGGCGCACCTGAGTACTCTTCAGTGCGAGGAACTGACTCCGAGTCTCTCGACAAGAAAAGGACTTCGACTTCGTGGCTTATTATTGGAGACCAAGTAGTCAAGTAAAACAATGTTGCGGGTCATATCGGTTTGCAAAAGTTCTATCGATCTGATGTGCCACCTTGAAACTTCAGTGCCAAGGCTTGACCTCAGAGGGTTTGATAGAGAAAATTGTAGAAAGAACACCTCGGGCTAGGGTCTAAAAAAATTGCCAGTCTACAAAATTTTGGCAAAATGCTACGGGTCCACCCTTAATTTGTTTTGTAGAAACCACTGATTGGTCAGTTTAGCTCGTCAAACGGTGTTTTTGACCCGCTGCTGTCTACTGGCGGCCGATAACGGTCAGTACTGTTAACCTCACGGTTTGTCGGGGTGAAATAGCAATGGTTGTCGGGGTGTAAAAGTTTGAGTATGTCATATCTGATCAAAGATGGAGAAGGGAACCTGGAGAAGATGAAGAAGGTCAATGATATATTATCTGAATAAAATGTTTTGTTGCAATATTTTAAATTTGTAGTACTGATATTGCTATGAAGTTGTGAACCATACGTACCCAGATTAAGTTAATTTGATTTTATCTAAATTATCTATGTGCGCTATGCATTAAAAGGAGTGTCTTCTGCATTTGTGTTAATATTATCTCAATGTGATTGTTATCTGAATTTTATTTGAGTTATATAAAGTTAATTTGTGGTGTCTACTAAATGTGAGTTAGTGTGGTAACAGAAATCACAAATTTGGATAAAATAAAATACCCAGCTTGGCGTACACCATAACAAAATATCATTACATCTTTCTTCGAATATATTTAAACTGCTCATACTTGACTCACCAAAATATCATACTTTCTCCGAATACATGTTTTGGTGAGTCTACTGCTTTTACCGAATATATTTAACCTGCTCATACTTCTAGTTTCAAGCGATTTTTGGATAAGCTACAAGTAGGGATATGAAAAAATAATGGAAAATGGTCTTAAGAAAATGAAATATGACTAATATGTTCACTTTTCAGTCGTTTTGGCATACGATATCTGGAGTGGTCGGGCAAAGCAAGCCTAGCTATATTACCGTGGTTGCTTATTATGTTGCCGAAAAATAGGAACTACAACAAAGAATCGTTGAATTCGAGTTAATTGACGTAGCACATACTGGTGACAACATTGCTGAACCTATTGTTAAAGTCGTGAATTATTTTGGTCTCACCAACAAGATTTTTGTTGTAACTTTGGATAATTTTTCATCAAATTCTAGTGCAGTGAAAATTCTCATTCCTTCATTTGAGCTCCTCCCAACGAGCATCCATCGTCGAGTGCACGACATCTGCTGACACTATTTATGGCATAGTCATCGGCGCGATCTTGATCTTGGAGCCACGTATAATTTTTCCTAAATGGACCTTTTAAAAAGTTTTACTCACTAACAGTCACTCGGAAAGAAAATTCAAACAGATAAGTCTCTACCCAAAAAAACATTTTGCTTATTTGGATTGGTAGACACGTCATACGTGTAGTGCTGCAAAACCAGCTCATTTCAAATGCTTAGCCATTTCTGCACCATGTAGTTCCAAATAAGCCAACCGGAATGGGAGCGTCGTTTCGGCACTTGGGAGCATATGCTTCCGGTTTTAAAAATGCATTTCAACAATTATTGTAAAATGTAAAAAAAAACCGACAAAAATAATTCCGCAAGCATGTCAACATTTTGTATGCTCACAAAGTTGTTTCACGGAAAACCGACATTTTTCATGCCATGTATAAAAAGATAAAATTCGGTGATAAAAAAGACTTTTCACGCGATTTTTTTTGTCTTTTCTACACATGCCAAAAAAAATGTCGATTTTCGAAAAAAAAAACTTGGTGCGCTCAGATAGAATGTCAAGGTGTACACACCAAATTTTTTTTTTCAAATTTTTACATTTAAAAAATATTTTCCCTGATGGCAGGAGCATATGATCGGAATGGTGTATCTAACTGTTCAAATAAACCAACCATTGTGAATAGCGTATTTAGGAGGGTGCCATTAGAGTGTGAAGTTTTTAAAGTGTCATTTAGAACAAATTATACGGAGCCACCCATATCCCCCACGTTTACAACATCTCTAGCAGAACTCTTAAAAAAATTACAGTAAAAATATCTAAGGTAAACCACAAATCGTTTTTATGGTGCAAGAGGTGTCTCTACTCCCTATAGAACAAATACTGTACAGATAGGCTGGGGCTACAAACAGGTTCTGCATATGGGGCCCACCTATCAGGTGTTTTTATTTCCTTTCTCCTCTTTTTGAGTTTTCCCCTCTATCTCTCTACAATTTCTTCCCCGAATCACGTATTCTGCCATCGTATCCCCACCTTGCAACTGCTTCCATTGTCACCCCATCTCGCATTGCATCACCGCCATCCATCGTGGCTGGCGCTCCACCTCGCCACAAGGCCATGACAACGATAAAATCGTCGCCGGCCACAACCGCCTCGGCTTCCGTTGTAGAGAAAAGCGCTGCAAACCGTAGCTTGCTGACGTGTGCACAACGGTGATGAGCCGCATGCTCGAACACCGACTCGACCGAAATTACGATGACCACAAGGAGTTCGCCATGGAGCCCACATCGACGCCATGGAGCACGTCGCTGAGCTCCTCTCCGTGGGACGAGATCGCCGAACTGGTCTTCGAACTCGCGCTCGGGAAGTGGGGAGACGCCACAGTTCACGAGCTCGAGTTTGGTAATGGTGATGCTTCCGTCGAGGAGCTCAAAATTAGCTAGAATTTCAAGGCATTTTTTCGGGTAATTGGCGACCTCGGGTGGTAGGGTGGGGGGACGGGGGCAACGAGGACGGAAGAGTGTGGAATTGAAAGTTCCTCCCCACCAACCATTTAGTTGTTTCATGTACATTGTAAAATTGGCCTCCAAAATTGGACACACGAGGCATAAAGTCCGGTAATTGAATTGAGTACAATCTAAATCGCTAAACGAGGATTCATTGGAGGGCAAGTGTGGTGCTAGCAGCCGCCGTAATTCCAACTTCAATAGTGTATATTTAAGTTGTTGCAGTTAAACACAGGTTTTTAGGTTCATCTTAAAAAATAAAAAGAAGGATCGGTCCAGTTTGTATAGATCTGAAATGGATATTCTTTCTTCGCGCAAAATTCCTTTATTTCAAGGACACACTGTAACTTATTGCTCTGTTGACCTCCGCTTCCGCTGCGAGCGAGAAGGGAGCAGCAGACCAAACCATCGGCCGAGCGAGATTCACCCGCCGGCGTCACCCGGTAGCGGCGAGGCTAACATGGGAAGAGGAGTAGGAGGACCGTGGCATAGATAAACTACTTCTCCAAGAATCTGCTGCTGTCTCTGTCCAGGTCGCCCGTGCACCACCACTCCGGCGCCTTGGTTCCCGCAGGTGCCTCCGCCCCCCTTTCCTCTCCCCCCACCCAACCCCCCTCCCTGTAGCTTCGGCGGCTAGGTCTGGGATTGCCGGAGGAGCTCCCCGTGATGGTCTTGTAGCAATTTCGCCCCCAAATTCTATCTTTGAGAAAAAAATAGTTACTCTCCCTCTGCCAATGCAAATACGGAAGTGAAGTTTTTCACTTCGAAGTTACACAAAGCTGTAATGTTAGATTAACCATTTCTCGGGAAGATTTGGATTTGCTCATATTTGGGGAGTTTACTTGAAGCCTAATTCCTTATTATTTTTAATTCCTTATTATGTACTCTGTTCCAATTTCGTTGTTTATATCTAAAGTTCTCTTCATTTCTTGAGAACATAGCATCTATAGTTTTGCTGCGTTTCTTGTAAATTATTTACATTCTTCGCCGGAATGTAGAGAAGTAGGCTGTATTGGTATAATAAAAAGTTAAACAATTGTTTTGTTCCCTCCCTTATTTATTCACACCAAATTCACAAAAACACATAGGGCCCGCTTGGAATGTCGTTTGCGCGCCGGAATCGGCCAGTAAAAAAATACGGAGGTCGGAGGTCCGTATTATTTACGAAGGGAATCCGTCATTTTCTTCCGGCCGGAAAAGTAAACAACAAACCAAGCGGTGCCATAAGAGTAGCATTAATACGAAATCATTTATTTATATTACGCACAAGCATAGAGTATCGCCTCGGATAAACCAGTATTAACTTGATATTTACCATGCTCTTCTTGGCAAAAGAAAGGGAGAGATAACCGAGACAGTACTGGTATGCAGACTAGTGCCTACGACTAAACCTTGAAATAAAGTCTGTTTTGTGAAGTATCCAGCACCTCTTTAGGGAATCAGATATTTTATTAGGTGAATAATTAACTTGACCAAAGAAATATATATTTGAGCAAGTAATCCAACTCGTCATTGAACAGATTATTGGACAGGTGTTCAACTCACTTGTGACTTACTGGAAAATATTATGTTCTGACAATCACCATCCATTTGTAGAACAAAAAGAGCATATCTCTAGTACTGCATATGAAACCTGCATGTATAAAATGCTAACTCATACATGAAGAAAAAATCATCTTGTAGCAAAGTGCTTGAAAAGGTACCTTTCAGTTAGTCACGCAGCGATCTTTTGCCAGATTAAGCACATCAGTTTATCTGTTCATTAACATGGATTAACAAATTGCATCATCATTTCAGGGTCCAAACCATGATGTCTGTGGCTGTAGAGCAGTTGGCTGGTGGTTTCTCATCGGCAGTTATCCAGCGTGCTATTGACAAGACGATGGACTTCCTCGACAGCAACTACAATCTGAGCCAAGCTACTGAAGAGCTTCTAACCAAACTGCGCACAAGCCTCACCATGGTTAAAGCCATTACCGAGGTGGCTGACAACCAGCTTATCATCAACACCAGTCTTACCAAGTGGTTAAGGAACCTCCATGATGCTGCCTATGAAGCTGAGGATGAGCTTGACAGATTTGATTGTCATGAGATAGTCGCTGGGAAGCGTAAGGTGAGCGAGCTTATTTCATCATCTGTTAGGGCCCTAAAAAGTTTAATTGTACCTGATGAGGGCATGAAAACTCTTGAATGCGTTGTGCAAAAGCTAGACCACCTTTGTGCAACGTCCAACATTTTTGTTGAGCTCATGAAGCAGAGTAATTTAACACCCATGAAGGAGGGAATTGGGGGAGAGACTACTTCTCGTGTTCCAGTTGATGTGAAGGTGCTTGGCCGCGATGAAGTTATTGAGTTGATACTCAAAATTATTTTGGATTCATCTGGCTTTGAACCAGAACACAGCAGTGTAAGAGCAAAGCTCGGGGCAAGGTACCGCATTGGTGGGGTTGATGTTATCCCAATTGTTGGTATGAGTGGGGTTGGGAAGACAACCCTTGCTCAAGTCATTTACAATCATGGAAATGTGAAGGGTCACTTTAGGCAGAGAGCATGGGTGTATGTTTCGAAACACTTCAGTGTGAAGAGAACATTGCAAGAGATATTGCGCTCTTTTAAAGGAAATGATTCATCTTTTGACTATGCAGATAGTTTGGAAACAGTTGTCAACAATATTCAAAGTGTCATCAAGCAGGATGGAAGATTTCTTCTGGTGCTAGACAGTGTTTGGGAAGAGATGTGTGACCACTGGAGTAGTTTTCTTACTGCCATAGCTTGTGAAATTCCTGGAAGTGTAGTTCTTGTCACAACGCAAAGCAAAAGGGTTGCAGACAGAGTAGCGACAATGTGTCAAGTTCCACTAGCACCTTTGCCATGGGAGAGTTTTTGGCCAATTTTCCAGTATTATGCATTTGGCATAATCAATGTTGTGGTTGAGAACAATCAGACTCTTCTGTTAATTGGTGAACAAATAGCAAAAAAACTAGATGGGCTACCGCTAGCAGCCAAAGTAATGGGAAATGTGTTGAGGTCCAGATTAACTGTAGAGCACTGGAGAAGCATTCTGGAGAGCGATTGGTGGGACCGGAGAGAAGTATTATGCAAAATTCTTCCATACATGGGAATTAGTTATCAAGTCCTAACACCTAGACAGAGGCAGAGCTTCGCTTTCTGTTCGATCTTTCCACAAAACTACTTGTTTGATAAGGATAGATTGGTCAATATGTGGATTTCTCATGATTTCGTTGAACAAAGTGAATTTGATGACACTAGATTAGAGGATATCGGAAGTAAACTATTTGATGAACTTGTACAAAGATCATTCTTCCAGTCTACATTTGATAACCAGAGGTACACTATGCATGATCTAGTAAGGGCTTTGGCTATTGCCGTTTCTTCTTACGATTGCTTCCTCCATAAAAAGACCTCAGAGAGAGCATCCCCAACTGTTCGCCATTTGGCTCTGCAAGTTGGAGATGAACTGCACATTCATGAACTTAAAAAGTATAAAAATCTGCGGACAATTTTACTGTTTGGTCATTGTGGTACTAATGCAATTTGTGATGTTGTCAACAGTATGTTAGCGAACTCAAGAGGCATTCGAGTATTAGACTTATCTCATTTTGAGCTGCTGACGAATATGCTGCCCAATATTCCATCATTGAGGAATTTGAGGTTCTTTGACCTTTCTTTCACAAGAGTTAACAATTTGCGCAACTTCCCTTGTAACCTGCAAGTTTTATACCTCCGTGGATATAGCCGTAATTCTATTCCTCAAAGCATCACTAGCCTTGCTAAGTTACGGCACTTGTATGTTGATGCTACAGCTCTCTCTCTGACTCCTGGTATTGGGCAGTTGAGTCAACTTCAAGAATTGGAGAACTTCAGTGCTGGAAAGAGAAACGGATTCATGATAAATGAGTTGAAGAATATGCAAGAGTTATCTAGGAAAATTTGCATCAGCAATATCCAAGTTATTAAGAATACGCATGAGGCAAAGGATGCAAATATGATTGAGAAGAAGCACCTTGAAGTCTTGGTGTTGAAGGGTAGAAATGTATCCAAAGATGTACTTGAAGGATTGCAGCCACACGCAAATCTAGGAGAGCTCGTGATCGAAGGTTATGGGGCCACAGTTTCACCAACCTGGATGTTGCAAGGTCATATCTTCACAAAACTTCGGTTCCTTCATGTTGGAAACTGTCGACTTCTAGCTGTACTTCCACCATTTGGGAAATTCCCTTCACTCAAACATCTCACCCTAGATAACTTGCCGTCAGTGAAGCGTGTTGATGGAGCATCTTTTAGTTGTCTCCCAACTTTGGAGGACTTGAATATTTCTTCTATGACATCATGGATAAACTGGTCACATGCTGAAGAAGATCATGGCTCCCTCCTTCCACACATCTCAAGGTTTAAACTTCATAATTGCCCTTTACTGGAAGAGGTGCCTTATCTGGCATTCATGTCTTCGCTGTCAGAACTTGAAATTTCAGTTTGTGGGGGCTTTGTGAAGGCACTGCCACAATATGTACAACTCTTGGCATGTCTCAAAAAATTAAGTATGTCCTACTGCGATCACTCACTCCTAATTTCTGGGCATCAGTTGAAGTCACTAGAGTATCTATATCTTAGAAAATGTGGTTCTCTACGTTTGATTGATGGGTTACACTGCTTTTCCAGCCTCAGGAAAGTTGATGTTCTTGGTTGTCCTGACATTCTTTCTGGATCTTCAGACCGGTCAACTAGACAAGATGAGCAGGGGGTACTTCAGCTTACCAGTATATATACGGATTGGAGCTTGCTAAATAAAAGTTCTTTCCTACCCTCAGTACGATATCTGGTCATCACTTATATAGAGGAACTTTATTTTACTCCAGAGCACGAGGCATGGTTTGAACAACTAATCTCTGTTGAAAAAATCGATTTCAGATTCTGTTATTTTCTGGAACGACTCCCTTCTACGCTGGGAAGACTTGCCTCCTTAAAAGCACTTCATATCACAATGACAAAACCAGTGTCACTGGAAGGAGTTGTGCCACGGAACCTCCAAGAGTTGGTTATGGATGGCTACTATACTGAGAAAGAAAATAATTTCAGACCTGGAGGATCAGAATGGGTAAACATTTCTCATGTTCCGTACATTCGGATTAATGGGAAGACAGTCCAAAATCTGTCCTTCAGTGCAGCTCCATCGTCTTCAAACCACCAAATTTGAGAAACAATGTATCTGTTACCTTGCCATCATCTGGGCTACAAATAATGTTTTCTGTAAGCATGTTTTCTGCTGTCTCAAATCTTACTGTTTGAATATATTGGGCACAGAGAAATTATCAGTTGGTGGCGCTCATCTGTGAATGATGACACTTGTTTTTTTTTTTTTTTGACAAGAGTATGATGATGACACTGGTTGCAGGCTGTGTGCACCAAGGTGTTTGAGATGGCGCTCCTGACAGTGGATGACGCAAGTAATTTCAAATCTTGAGGATCAAACTGGCTAAGCATTTGTCATGTTCCCTTCATTGGGCTCGACGGGAAGACAGTCCAAAATCTGTCAGTTAATGCTGCTTCGCCTTCCTCAACCCACCAAAGTCCCCATTGCCTGACTCTGCTACAAATAATATCTCTGTAAGTATGTAAAACGCTCTGTAAAATGCTTACAGTTTGAGCATATTTGTTGATGATGATGATCTGGAGGAGAAGAAAACAGCCGGAAATCTCCGGCCTAAAAATCGAATCAGCTGTGTACTAGTTTGGGAATCAACTAAAGACATGACAGAATGCGGATCAAGAAGCCACCTTTGGATACACGACGAACAGTACATGTTTTCATTCCATGTAGTACCGACTTAGGACATCTCACATATGTCTATACGGTGTGTCGGCCCGACATGTGGAGGACTCCGTACGTACGAGAACGGCATAATTTCTGGAGCGATACAATGAAGTACAGCGGGTTTCTTTCTTTCTTTCTAATTTTGCCTACTAACACAGGGTGACTTGTCGAGGATGGCGTTTTGGTGCCCGGGCATATATGCTACTGTTATCTGTACCGTGCAGAGTACATAGGGATCTGTGCCCCTGGTGTTTTTTCGCTGGCGTACGGTCTGTGAATAAGGCAGGTAATTCATCTCCCCCGTATGGGTGTCGTCGTGTAGGGTGTCCAAAAAATTGACGATCGTTTGTCCCAGGTTGGGCTAGCCTTGACGGCGTGAATGGCTGTCAGGAAAACAGTAGAGTGGACAGACATTAATAAGGGTTAGTGTTGTGCGCCGCCTGGCTTTTTGCTATGACCAGTCAACAGATTTTCTCTGAGTACTAGTACTTGGTAGAGAGAATGGCCTTGGGTACTCATAAGATGATAACATGGCTAGAATGTTAGACACTTATAAGAAGGATTATCATAATAGCCATCAAACGAGAATGGAGAACAGTATAACACAACGGTCCGGTGCAACAAAAATATGAGGACAGTCCGGTGGACATTACGACATGACTATAAACACAGGCACTGCTTCAAATTATTGTGTTAACCCGAGTTATAGCATGGCAATCGTTGACAATTTGTAGGACTTAGTTGTCTGTGAGTGACCTTCTGCTTTTTTTTGCCTGCCACTTCAGGGTAAACCTGGGGCAGAGAACACGAGTGAACACACGCTCTTGTAGGTGTGAAGCACAGCCGACGAGTGCACACTCCCAGGAACAGTACTGTCACCAAGAGATTAATTAAGGATACTAATCCTGGCAATGTCACAGGCGCATGCAGGGGGCGACCACCTTGTTGTTACGGGGAGCGGTGCACCGAAGCGCATTTTACACGTCAATAAATAGCAACCAAACTGAATACCTTTTCTATGGAAAGAACCGATTGCCTTTTTTCTCTTGGATAAATTATTCTGTAGTAGCATTGTTTAAGGAAGTAAAGAGACGAACAAAGACATTTCTCTGATCAGAGATTCAGAGTAGGAAATAACCAATTCTAAGGGGAAAAAGGCAAGAAAATTGGGCTGTTCGGTGGCTCGAACGGCTCCACTAGTGGAAACATGGCCATTGGTTTGGCCCTTCCGTCCCGGTTCCCTTACAAACCGGTACCAATGTGGGCACTAGTCCCGGTTCTAGTACCCAGGGCGTCCGCCAGGTCCAGTCCCGGTTTGTAGGGGACCTTCCGTCCCGGTTCGTATCACGAACCGGTAATAAAGGGTCGCGACAGGCGGCCGCAGAGGTGGGGCCAGCCCGGACAAGCTATTGTCCCGGTTCGTATCGTCATACGAACCGGGACTAACGATTGGCCTTTAGTACCGGTTCTTGTTACGGACCGGGACTAACTGTTTTCCCTATATCATCTCCCACCCCCAACCTGGCCGTGGTCATTTTTGAGCTCCGGGTTCATCACCATTTTCTTAACCTCTTCCTCTTCCGAGCTCGAGTTCGGCCCCTATTTTCCCCACCATTTGTCAAGCTTGGCGGCGCCTCATCTATCCAAGGGTTAGCACTTCCGGTGTTGTTTTTTTAGCTCATTTCATTTTTCTAGTGCTAGCTAGGTGTTTGATGAAATGGCTAAGTTAGGGATTTTATTTTTTTACATGCAATTTGAGCTCAAATTAAAGTATAATGTCTGGGTTTTACAGTTGTCCGGTGCCCGTCCTCACCGTCGTCGATCGCCCGCGCCATCCCGTCACCGGCACCACCTTGGTGATTCTCTTGTTTTTATCCTTTTTTAACTTATTTATATGTTTAGATGCATAGTTATTACTTGCATAATTATCTTACGTTTTTTTATAGAGTGAATTCAACTTTTTACCCCATAGTTATGCATTTGTGACACTTATTACCCCATTTAGTGAGACAAAAACATAAATGCACCATATATGAAAGTTTGAACATGGTTTTACCCCATTTTGACATTTTATATAATTCGTTAGAATATGCCGGAATGTTAGGTCCAAGTGGTGCATCAAAATATGCAAAGATCGGAGTGTGACATCAATGATAATGTTCCGCCTTCTCTTCACCATCGGTTCATCTCCATGTTGTTGTATTGGTATGTTTGAGTCACAAGCATCACGTCACACCTTTCCGAACTGAAATGTATCCAAAAAATATATATCAAAGTTTATAAAATGGGTAATCTAGATGATTTTACATTATATGGGGTAATTAGTGTCACAAATACATAAATATAGGGTAAAAAGTAGAATTCACTCTTTTTTATATGTATAGTGTCATGGTTCTGATATCCGTCCCCGTCGGCCCTCGTCCGGTCTATGACGATCCGGATGTCATTGAACCGGAAATTCCAACCAACCCTATTATCGAGTTTTTTGAAAAAGAAAATAATGATTTGAAAGCAAAATTGGAAAGAAGTGGAAATCTTCGTCTCCAATGCCTAGAAGAGAAGATGAAATTGGAGCTCGATATTGCCGACGTCGTCGATAAACACAAGATCAAGATGGATGCAATGCGTTTGAAGATTAGAAAGATTAGAAATTATGCCATTCATAAAGAGTCTTGGTATCATTATGTTGTTGGTTCAATAGTTACCATAGTTGCGATTTTTATCGCATTTGTTGTTGGGTTTAAATTCTTTAAATAGTTGTATGTTAGTTTCAACTAATATATGTTTTATGAGACTATGTATTACATTTGGTTGACCACTGTTATATATTGATGATGTAGTGTTAATTTTTTTTATCTATTAATATAATGCAGATGAGCCGGCAATGGATGTACAGTGACCGACGTTATCCCGACTTTATTAATGGCATGCATTATTTTCTCCGTGTGGCTGAGAGAAACAAGCCGCCGAATGGTTTTATTTCTTGTCCATGTAGTGTCTACAAGAATACTCAGGACTACTCTACCTCACAAACCATTCACGTCCACCTGTTGAAGTCCGGTTTCATGTCCGGTTATAATTGTTGGACCAAGCACGGAGAAAAAGGGGTTATAATGGAAGACAATGAAAAAGAAGAGGATAATGACAACTATCCTATGTTCACTGAACACGGTGATACTACAATGGGGGAAGACGAAGCTGAAAAAGAGCCCACTGTTGATGAGCCCGATGACGATCTTCGTCGGGCCATTCTTGAAGCGAAGATAAAATGTGGAAGTCAAAACGAGAGGTTGAAGTTTGAGAGAATGTTAGAGGATCACAACAAATTGTTGTACCCAAATTGCGAAGATGGGCAGAAAAAGCTGGGTACCACACTGGAATTGCTGCAATGGAAGGCAGAGAATGGTACTTCTGACAAGGGATTTGAAAATTTGCTGAAAATAATAAAGAAGATGCTTCCAAAGGATAACGTATTGCCCCCAGTACGTACGAAGCAAAAAAGGTTGTCTGCCCTCTAGGATTAGAGGTGCAGAAGATACATGCGTGCATCAATGACTGCATCCTCTACCGCGGTGAGGAGTATGAGAATTTGAATGCATGCCCGGTATGCGGTGCATTGAGGTATAAGATCAGGCGAGATGACCCTGGTGAAGTTGAGGACGAGCCGCGCCCCAGGAAGAGGGTTCCTGCGAAGGTGATGTGGTATGCTCCTATAATACCACGGTTGAAACGTTTGTTCCAAAACAAAGAACATGCCAAGTTGTTGCGATGGCACAAGGAAGACCGTAAGAAAGACGTGATGCTGAGACACCCCGCTGATGGGTCGCAGTGGAGAAAAATCGACAGAGAGTTTCCGACATTTTCAGATGACGCAAGGAACTTAAGATTTGGTCTAAGTACAGATGGCTTTAATCCCTTTGGAGAGCAGAGCTCCAGTCATAGCACCTGGCCTGTGACTCTATGTATCTATAACCTTCCTTCTTGGTTGTGCATGAAGCGGAAGTTCATTATGATGCCAGTACTCATCCAAGGCCCGAAGCAACCCGGCAATGACATTGATGTGTACCTGAGGCCATTAGTTTAAAGAACTTTTACAGTTGTGGCGCGAAGAAGGTGTACGTGTGTGGGATGAACACAAACAGAAGGAATTTGACCTACGAGCGTTGCTGTTCGTAACCATCAATGATTTGCTAGCTCTAAGTAACATTTCAGGACAGTCAAATAAGGGATACAATGCATGCACGCACTGTTTAGGTGAGACTGAAAGTATATATTTGGGAAACAAGAATGTGTACCTGGGGCATCGTCGATTTCTTCCAAAACAACACCCCGTAAGAAAGAAAGGCAAGCATTTCAAAGGTGAGCCAGATCACCGGACGAAGCCTACCCGGCCTATTGGGGATGTTATATATGATATGGTCAAGGATTTAAAAGTAATCTTTGGAAAGGGTCTTGACGGATCACTATATATATGCATTAATTGATCTGTATTGCATGTGTTAACAAATCATTTTTTTAGCCCTCCGGATCGAGCAAAGCTGCAAAGCATGGTCCTCGAGGCCTGACGAAAAGGATGTCCAGCGATGTACCGAGGTTAACGATCGAGGAAGTTGCTGATAGTGGCGAACCGCTGGCACCCATACCGAACTGCCATAAATTTGTAAATCAAGCTGGAGTCATTGTTAGGGACATGCTCCCGATCACCATTACAGATTGGCATAAGCCGAAGGGCGCGGACGAGGATGAAGCTAGTTATGTCCATGATCGTACAAAAAATTTGCTTTATGATACGCTCATGATACATTTCAACCTACCAGAAGGCAAGAAGGAGAAAGTGAAGGAGTGGACTCTTAAGAAGATGGCCACACAATTCCAGAGCTGGAAGAAAAAATTATGGAGAAAATATGAAAATGAAGATCCAGATAATTTCACCGGAGTACTCGAGAAGATAAAACATTCCTGGCCCACATTCGTGGCGTACAAGAAATCGTCTACCGCCGTGGCCCGATCAGCCATAAATAAGATAAATGATGGGAAAAAGGAATACCACCATAGGTTGGGGACAGGTGGCTACAAGACTGCCATTCCTAAGTGGTTAGCCTTTGAAGCAGAACTGCTTGCTAAAGGGATCACTCCACAGACAGCGGACTGGCCCGAGAGGTCCAAGTTTTGGTTGTTCGCGCATGGGGCAGTGTTGGACCCAGAGACGGGGTTGATTGTTGCAAAGGGAAAATGGAAGAAAAAGGTTGAAACAATCGTTCCGTTGCTTATAGACGCAATAGATAAAGTTCGAAAGGGAGAGTACCATCCCGAGAGAGAAAACGACGAGCTGACACTCGCACTGGGCAATCCTAAACACTGTGGATGATTACGAGGCTATCCCGTCAGTGTCACCTTGAAGGAAGGGTTTCCGGAGTGCGCTGACAGTTATAGAAGCCGTGGGAGAAAGACGAAGAAGGAGTCAGACCGGTTATCGGAATTGGAACGCATGGTCTGGCGGCAGCAGGAGCAACTGGACTCAATCAGTCAGCAGAGGGCATCTGATCAGCAGCGGCTACAATGTCCAGAAGTCGATGTCGTCCCAGATCAGCGGAGAAGCAGCGTGGGTTCCACGCAGCTAGAAGCATCTGCCGCATTACAACAACCGGCGGCTCACTACCCCATGGATGATATCACGGAGAAGACAGATTGTGAGCTTCATATGTTAATGAAGAACATATCCTTCAAGGTGGCGGTCGGCTATGTGTTACCAAATGATCCTGGAGCAAGCTACCATCTTGGTCAGATTCCAGCTGGCTATGCTCGTGTCGGGGTGGATGAAATTATACCGGGATTTGAGACACTTGAGCTTGACTATCCTGGAGGTGACGATGAGAAGACACTGGGACAAGTCAGGCATGGTTTAGTTCTATGGAACAAGAAACACATCGTGTTTGCAGGCTCGGCACCAAGGCCACCGACTCCTCCGAGTAGCAGTACACCACCTCTAAGTCCACCCAGCCTACCCCAGAGGGACCCCAGCGCGAGTCCGTCTCCATCTCCAGCTACGCCAGTCCAGTCGTCTCCATCTCCATCTCCAGCGCCAGTCCAGCGGACTCCGCCCATTAAGTGGTTAAATAGGAGGAAGCTCAATGGTTCGCCTCCTAAGCAGAGACAGAAAAAGCCGCGAAAAGTCAAGACTCCTGAGAAGTTACCTTGCGAAAGGACTTACGAGGAAAATTGTGCCATCTCGAAGGCCGAGATGGATGCCCATTTTGCACCGAAAAAGCCCCCACCTAAGCAAGTAATAGATCCTATAGCATTAGAGCGCACTATTAGGAGCTTATACAACCCTCCACCAAAGCCGCCATTAGACTATGAACGCTCTATCGCCATTTCATACAACTCAGAGATGGAGAGGCGGAAAAGCGGGAAACAAATAGCCCAGCTTGGAGAACAGGCTGTACAATCGGTCCCCCCGCTTCAGGTATTTCCCGACACAGACGTCCACATACCTAAGGTAGCATATAAATATGTTCACGGCAAGCCTTTGGTCAGACCTGAGCTGGTCAAGTTACTACCAACAAGGATGCGTCAGTTGAATCAATGGTACATGAAAGCCGCAAAGAAAGGTATAATCGGTGTCATGGCGAAAGTTAAGAAGGAGCACTTCTTCCAAGAATACGGTGTGCAAGTTGATTTTAGCGAACTTTTTCAGTTATACAATAGAAAAGCCCTCGATAAAGCTATCCTCAGTTGCTTTTGTCTGTAAGTGATTTATTTCTGTAATTTAAGTCTTTATATAGCTCAGCCCGTTCTATAATCTTTGGTACGCTATTTATGCAGAAAGAAGATGCTCGACTATAAAAGGGAAATAATAACCCCGGAAGACATTGGGTTCATTGACCCCAATGTTGTTCATGAAGTGAACATACAGAAGAAACCCGAGGAAGTAAAGCAAGCATTGCTAAGGTGCTTCAAGCGACACCGTAACAAAAAAAAAGAAATACTTCTTCCTTACAACTTCAAGTAAGTGTTACTAATTTCTTGTACACATTCTATTTTTCCTCACCTGATCTTAAGTGTAATTAATGAGTTATGCATGACTGCGTATGTAAACATGCAGCTACCACTATATTCTCGTGTGCATTAGATATGACGAGGGAGAAATTGAAGTCTTCGACTCATTAAGGACAGAACCTAAAGAATTCAAGAGCTTGTTTGATATCATGAAAGAGTAATTTAAATTCTTATCACACTATATCAGCCTCTTTCAGTCATTTCGTGATATCAAGTAATTAATAACTCTTTTGTT
Source organism: Puccinellia tenuiflora (assembly GCA_012064385.1). NCBI lineage: Eukaryota > Viridiplantae > Streptophyta > Magnoliopsida > Poales > Poaceae > Puccinellia > Puccinellia tenuiflora. The sequence continues at coordinate 2,500,045 of QRDG01000308.1, read as the reverse complement.
CATTTTCTTTGTCGAGTAGAGTATGGGAAATGTTCATCAAGGAAGAACCCGGTCAATGGCAACCGAAGCTGATATGGTCTCTGAACACGGTAAGTAGTACTACCTAGATCCACGCATCTCTTTAATTGTAGTTTCAATACCATTATCAAACTTGATGTGATTGAATTCTATTCTTGAACAGTGGAGTCTGCTACAGCCAACCGGGACCCACTTATGTGGATACTACGTTTGCGAGTACATTCAAATGAGGACCACTGAGAAATTCAATAATCTAAGAAACAAAGAGGTACGTAAACATTATTCACAATTTTTTTTGTTACCATCAATTGTGTGGAGTTTCATTCATAATTGTTTTTCTCCTTCTTTTAAAGGTTGCAAGGAAGCGGAACGCCCTCCTACCAAATGACCGTATAAGAGCAATTGCGGAGGAGTTGGCGGGATTTCTTCTTGACGAGGTCATACCTGAAAAAGGATAGCACTACTATCTACATATATAAGTGATCTCAATGTACTATGATCTTATGCATGTAATTGAGTACTTATTATACGGAAACGTGATCTTCATGTACTACTTAATTTGTATGTGTGTTATATATATGCATCAACATGATCTTAGTGTAGTAATATAATTTATATATTTACCAAAACGCATTTTTGACATATCGACGTGATTCCGAAACCATCCGAAACCCCTAAACGTCAAACCCTGAAAAATATTCTAAAAGAAAAAAAGGCCTAAAGTTAGTCCCGGTCCGTGTTACGTACCGGGACTAAAGCCATCCAGCCCGCGGGCTCCTCCGTGGCCACGTGGGAGGGCCTCTAATCCCGGTTCGTAAACAACCAGGACTAGAGGGGGGGTCTCTAGTCCCGATTAGCTAGTCCCGGTTGCCCAACCGGAACTAGAGGCCCTCTGGAACCGGGACTAGTGCCCCGTTTTCCACTAGTGCTCGTTTACCGGGCCGGAATGCTGCTGCTGCTGCAGCCTGCAATGTGGTACGTCGCGGGCTGGAGTCCAATGTGATTGGACTGGGGTACATCTAAAGAAAGGGTTTTTCTCAAAAAAAAATCAAAAGAAAGGGTTACCTTTACGAAGGTCTCGCGACGCTCCGTACGGCGCCACGTGGCGGTCAGCGAGGAACGCGCGATGAGACGTCCGAAGCCCCCCGGCGTTACGTTTTCCGTCCCCCGCGCGTACAAGGCCGAAGCCCCCCGCGCTACGTTTCTCGTCCCGCGCGCGTATCAGGCCGAAGCTCCCCACGGAGTACGCTGTCGTCCCGCGCGCGTATAGGCCGATGCCCCCGCGGCGATACGTTTCGTCTCCGTGCGCGTACAGGTCGAAGCCCCCTGCTGCGAACACGTAATAAAATGTAACAAAGAAAAAGGATCACGATGTACAGATTGCACGGAGGAAGGTGTACAAACTGCACATAATAGGGAGTACAAATGACATATAAAAAATACGATGTACAAATTATATAGAAATAGGAGTACAAAATTCATGGAGGACAGTGTACAAACTACAGAGAACAGAGTACAAAATTACAAAGAAAAAAGACAGTGTACAAAGTAAACAAAACTGAAAGTACACAACACACAGAAGATGTACAAAGTACACATGACAGGGTGTACAAAAACACAGAGTACGAAACATATCAATATGAGATCTAGTTTTGAAAATCTCGACACGAGGAGGTCAAAAGTGAAAACGGTTCGTAATTTGGATGAACGGTTCTCAAGATATTTCGTTTTAAAATTTCAGATTTGAAAAATAAAAGGGAAAAATTGCCCTCCCACCTCCGGTATCATTTTCTCTCTCATCCTTCCCACTGTCAATCTAACTGCAACACATGGCGGACATGCAAACAACCACAAGAACCACATAAAGGAGAATGTGACACTTGACGCGACGAGAGAGATCGTTAGGTGACCTTTGCAAAGGGTTCTTTTTTTTTAGAGATTACCGATTGGACTGCACAGGGAGAATCTATCTTCTGTTCACAAAACGGGTCTGTATCGCTTGGTTCGAGGTCAGGCCGGGCGTTCGGGATTTCCCGAATTTTCGGGACGGGAAATTCGGGAAAAAAATTGTTCGGGATTCAGAAATTAACACCCGAAAATCACCTAAAAAGTAAGTTTCCCGAAAATTCGGGTTCCCGAAATTTCGGGATCGGGATCGGGAAATCCTGAAATTCCCGATTTACAGATCAATTAAGGAAAATGACAGAAAAAAATCATCGCCTACACCTGTCGCCACGACCACGAGCCGCTCTACCACGGTCGGGAACGCGTGGGCGACGGAGGCGCACCGGGGAGAGCAGCACTGGCGGCGGCGACGGAGGGGCGCCGGGGAGAGCAGCCATGGCGGCGACGGAGGCGTGCCGGGGAGAGCGGCCATGGTGGCCGGAAGGAGAGCACGCGGAGGCAGAGCGGCGCCCAGCAGGCGGCGAGCGAAAAGCAGGCGGCGAGCGGAGAGCGGGAGAGCACGCGGTTGGGCGCTACACTGCCGCTGTGGCGGCTCGACCTGGGAAGCTCGGGAGAAGGACGGGATCGCGATGCAGCTCGGGAGGATAGGGTTTGGTGGCTTACGAGGCCTTAGTAGAATAGTACTAGTTGGGCTGGGTTAGATTTTTTACTGGGCCACCACTATTATTTCGGGAATTCGGGCTATTCGGGTACCGTGAGTCTCATCCCGAATTTCCCAAATAAAATTCGGGATTCTGAATCTAACTCCCGAAAAAGAGATCGGGATTTTCGGGTTCGGGTAATTCGGGATCGGGATCGGGTAATTCGGGTATCGGGTTCGGGAATCGGGAAATATGCCCACCCTGAGTTCGAGGCATGTTAGCTGACTTAAAGGCCGCCCTTCCATATTAATTTGCTTAGGCCCAAGTGGCCTCTCCATCTCTCTTAAAAAAAGAAAGCATGACACAGTTTTTTTTCTTTTAGTTTGAGGGAAAGAATGATCCAGTTTGTTCAGAAGCAAACATAATTTTCTGTTTGTTAATTCTCAGTCATTCCCACACTGCTAGATTGCAGCTTGATTCGTGTTAGCCATGAGTTGCCGGTTACAACTGAGATTTCTCAGTTACACAAGGGGTTACAACTAGATTTTACTACTTACACATGGTTTGCAATTAAGGAAAATGATCTGGATCGTGAGTTTCCTTTGTAATTCGTGCTAATCATGAGTTGCAAATGAGATTTGATGATGCCACCTAATTAAGAATTAAGTTAATTTTTACTCAAGTAAAAGCTAGTCACTCCCTAAAAAAATTGTCGAGCAACATCTCTTGCTCTCATTAAAACACGGGACAAAGAATATCTTAATTTTTTTTTTGAAAATTATATCAAGCAAATGTCTTCTCCCTTGTTGCTTCCTGTCACCACTGAATCTGGTGTGTCCACGCGCTTGAGCATGATGGGTTCGTTGCATAGAAAACAAAAAATCCTACGGTTACAAACACCAAGATCATATATAGGAGATACAAGTAACGGTTAAACCGTGGATAATATTAACTCACCCTTGAAGACACAAAGCGTTATCAATGAGAATGGTTCTGATGGGTGGTGTAGATGATCACTTGTCGATCTCAAGATCGTGATGAAGACGAGCGCCACAAATCGGCAACGCTTCCGCACTCGGTCACATGTGCAGATTGACGACGACCTCCGATCCCTCGTTCCAGCGGGGCAGCGGAAGTAGAGGATCCACCGGGAACTCCAACAACACTTCTACGTAGTGGTGGTGGTGGAGAAAATATTTCTGCAGGGCTTCGCCTAAGCCGTGTCTTTTTCGGTGGAGCAGCGGGAAGAGAAACAAGTGGACAAGTGAAAGAACAAGTGAGAGAGTAGTGCCACCACTCAATATATAGGATAGTAATGGCAGCATCCACTAGGGGATGCGGCCAGCCCAAAGAATTGCCCCATTCTCCCCACTTAATGTGAGTGGTAACTCCATTCATAACTCACTTGAAATTTCCTCTTAATTTGGTAGAAACTTGCACTCATAAATCCCAAGAGTTTTTCTCCCATAATGAATAAAACATTTTTAATTCTTTTATGTGATATTTAATATTTTTAGATTCTTTTAATCAACAAAGATTAACACTTACCCCCTTGAACTATTCTGATATCCCGAAACAATTTCGGTGCTGTCCAATATTTTCTCCATCGTTCCGTATCCTCTCAAAAAGCGTCGACGAACCTTAAGTGTGTCACCCGACGGTTCGCGAATAATGTGGACATGATCGAGACATTCTCCAATCAATAATCAACAGCGGGATCTGGAGATCCGTAATGACTCCCACACTAGTAGGAAAACGCTTATAGTTGAAAAAATAGCCGTGGCGTACGAAAAACGGTGCGCCACGGGTAAGGCCTTACCCGTGGTGCACCAAAATGGCGGTGCGCCACGGCTATGTGGTGGCAGGGCTAGCTGATGTGCCCCCTCCTTACCCATGGCACACAATATTTTTGTGCGCCACGGGTAGCAACTTACCCATGGCGCACAGCATTTTGGTGCGACACGACTAAGTTGGGACGTGGGCGACCGGGATTGTAATGCCCCGGGGTTTTTCCCCAAATTAGAATTGCTTGTTATTTTATTTTTGCATCATCATGACATCAGCATCATGGCATCGCATGTTTTTGTCCGCAAAAACTATTTTTTATTAAACCCTATTTTATTTTTCTAAAATTGTTGAAAAATATTTTTATCGAGACAGTCGTCTCTGTTTTCTAAAATTAATTGCCAAATTAAATTTGCAAAATAAAATGTTTGAGACGTGAGAGAGTAGCCCAAAATCCGGCCCAAGCCCACCTAGCCTCCAAAACCCTAATCCTGCCCCTGACAGTTTTCCTGCTACCCCCCTTGAACCTTGCAGCCACCCTCCTGACTTTTTCTCTTTTTGCACCTGTGCCCTTCCACCTCTCAAAAATGTCCTTTTCTTGTTTTTTTGGACCCCTGCCCCTTTCTTTTTTTTCTTTCCTTCTCCTCTCTCTCCCTTTCCTCACCCGTGCCCGCACCCGCATCTTCTTCTCCCCGCTCGTCCTCTCCTCCCTCACGACCCGATCCCCGTCGCCTCCGGCAGCTCCCCACCGCCAGCCAGCCATCTCTCCGCGAGCCGCCCTCGCCGTGCCCCTGCTCCCCTCTCCCGTCGCCTCCAAGGTCGGCCCGCACCCGCGTCTCCCCTGCACGCACGCGTGCTCCGCCCTCCCGCGGCCAGCTCGAGCTCTACCCCGTCACCGACGTCCCCGTCCCCGAGCACCGCCTCCCGTCGACCCCGCCGTGGCCCGCACCGACCACGGCCTCGTCGCGCGCGGCCGCGCCTCAGCCGGCCCGGCGCCTCCCGCATCCTTCGTCGCCCTCCTCCCAACGCCGACGTCCTCCCATGCTCCTCCACCTCCCGCCATCGGTCTCCTCGTGGCCACCTCCTGCTGCTCCGGCCCGGTTCTCCTCCTGCTGGCCGCCCCGACGAGCTCCCTGCCGTGTCTGTTCCCAGAGACTCCCTTGCCGTGCGTGCCTCGAGCCCATGGTTGCGTGGTGTTGCTGCTGCTGCCTTCTCTCTGTATGCCCGTCCCTGGTGGCCGCCACTTGTTCGATGTTTTGCCCGCAAGAAGACCCGGCTCTTTTCCGTTGCCGTGTTCGTCCCCGGTGTTGCCTCCGTTTCCCGACGTCTCCGTGCTGCTCTCCGGTGTGCCTGTCCCCGGCGTTTCCCGATTCCCCGACTTTTCCCGTTCTCCGTTCCCGATCCCGTCCCCGTCGTTGATTTTCCCCGACGCGTTTCCCCGTCGTGAAGTGGTTTCCCGATGCTCCGTGAAACCGTCCCCGATGCAAGATCCCCGTTTTCCCGTCGTGAAGACCCATGTGTGCGCCTCCGTGTGTGTTTCCCGATGTGAAGGCCGACCCCGATGCTCCGTGAACGACTACTTCCACGACGACCGTGAAACATGCCACGCCAAGATCTTCCCCGACCACCGTGGAACCCCGACGACCCTGAAGCCCGGAACACCAAGGTCCGCTACGACGACGACCCGAGTACGACTACTTCCACGACGTCGACTACAGAACGACTACCTCGACCACCTCGACTACTTCGACTACGATGACTACTTCGACTACGACCCGAAGACGGTGGCTCCCGAATCCGAAGTTTCTCCGAATCCGATGTGTGACCCCAACCCTAACCCCTATGCCATATATATATGCGATATCTTATAAAATCATGCATCATTAATTAAACATCGCACCTTTATCCATTTAGTCGAATTAAATCAATTAAATTATGGGATTTGTCCGGTGCATCTATATTGTGCATCGGTCCCATTTAAAATGATTTACCATGTGTTAGGGAATAAAATTGGATCGCATTTAATTTGTCATGCATCATGTCATCAACATGCCGATTCTTTTGCCGTAGTAGTAAAATGCCTCTTTTCCGTTGCCCAGTGTTTGTTGCTTCTTCGGGATAGGCCGTTGAGTTGATGTGAGCAACGACAGGTTCTGCTACCTCTACCGGAATGTAGGCAAGTGATACTCCCTTGCTATCTTTGCTTGTTTTCTGTCTCTTACTCGTCCTATATTTTGTTCCTTGCTAGCCTTATGTCACGATGCTTGAGTCTCGATCCTATATGCATGTTTACCTTGCAGCCATGATATAGCCACACCTCCACATCCTATTACCCTGTTGCTTGTTTACCTTGTTAGCCTTGCGAGTCGTAGTGCATGCTTAGGTGCTTTGCTTCAGTCCTGTTATCTCTTTATCTAGTCTTGTTGATAACATGATAGCTAGGCTCAACTAAAATGGTAATCTTTATTTTCTGTTGCGATGGGAATACCTTAATAAAGATAAGGCACCGACGGAAGGCCAATCATGGTGATTTGTTCTGCTAGTGTCGCCTAGGACCCGAGTTCTTTTCCGCTGATCCAAGACTGAGCGCACTAACCACATGTGGGAGTTCTATGGGCCTCCCCGCAGCTTACTACCGGATCCTCAAACCTGTCCAGATGCCACAAGTAGTTCGGGTGTTTCGTAGATCTTGCAGTACGTTCGTTTATCGAGTGTGGAAGGAGGGGCAATCGTATGAGTGTTCCCTCCCGAAGCCGTCCTCGCATCGGCCAGGCCCACCTCGGAGCTTCGGCCGGACTTTGAAGGTGGATCAGTCCTAGCTAGGTGGCTCCCTGGACTTGTTTGTAGAGAAGGGAAACATTGCGTCGAAACCTCCACCGGTACACCTCTAAGCGAGAGTTTCGATGCGTGTGGGTTCATTGGTGCATCCCTGCAGGGTGAAATCTTTTCGAAAAGCCATGTCCGCGGTTATGGACGACTTGGTGAAATGCGCTGGCTAAAAAGATCATAGACAACTTGCACTTTATGATTATAATAACTTGACTAGTAAGATAGATTACTTGAATAATAACCCATAAAACTTGTCCACCGTGTGAGTGCCCGGACTTCTTCCTCGTGGGCTGAGGATACGAGGGAGTCGTTTTAGGGCGGGTTTGTTTGGTGTGTAGTATAGTTGGCTCCTCATGCGCTCTCTTACCTTGTCTCTGATAGATGGAAGTTGTAGCGTGTCTCTATAAGTTGTTAGTGCTGCTTGCCGCCGCCTCAATCGCTAACCCTCTTCCCCGGAATTCCAGCTTTGATATCTTGTGAGTATTACTTGCCAGTACTTCTACTAGTACTGACCCCTTCGGGGCTGCTATTCCAATGCAGCCAACAGGTTTGAAGTCTGACGACGTTAGCTTGGGAATCCCTCCGGCTTGGCCTGGGCAGGGATATGGTGCCTTCGTTTATCTTCAGGACTCTTAGTCCAACTTGTATCTTGTCCGTAGCCGGACGCTACCCGTTTCCGCTGTTCCTTGGATCTTTGTAATGTATCTTTGTTCTTGACTCGGTGAGTCGTTGTTGTATATATGTTCTTTTGTGGGTTCCATCGAGAACTGTTGTAATGCTATCACAATTCCACCCGCATAACGTGTGTGTTGCGACGTGCACGTTATGCCTGGTGGGCGTCCTTTAGGATCGTTATTATGCGGATTTGGCTGGAACGCTAAAGTCTGCATAGTACCGATCTTGGGGCGTTACAAAGTGGTATCAGAGCTCTGGTTCTTCGATACCCCGTTGGTCCAGTCTGCCTGTAGGATACCCTAGCTAATGGTCGTTGTTTGTAGAGTGTCCAAAACTATTTTACTAAAAGTTATTTGGAAAGATCTCAATAGGATTCTTGTTTATTCCTTACCTCTATTCTATTTCCCTCTTGCCTTCATGTGTTTTAAATCTTCTCTCTTATCTATCTTCCGGTTATAGCATCGTCGTGGGTGGACGATTCTCTTGCCCTTTTATCCTAATAGGTTCGTTCTTGGAAGCATCTCGACGGAAGGTCATCACCATCGACGTGAGCAGGAACCTCTTGTTAGTGGAGTCGAGAAGATCAACCTGGAGCGAGAAGATTCGATAGCTTGACCCCGCTCTTCTCCCCCCGACGGTAGCGTGGATCTCGGGGCGAGATCCCTTGTTAGTGGTGTCGGTTGTAATGCCCCGGGGTTTTTCCCCAAATTAGAATTGCTTGTTATTTTATTTTTGCATCATCATGACATCAGCATCATGGCATCGCATGTTTTTGTCCGCAAAAACTATTTTTATTAAACCCTATTTTATTTTTCTAAAATTGTCGAAAAATATTTTTATCGAGACAGTCGTCTCCGTTTTCTAAAATTAATTGCCAAATTAAATTTGCAAAATAAAATGTTTTGAGACGCGAGAGAGTAGCCCAAAATCCGGCCCAAGCCCACCTAGCCTCCAAAACCCTAATCCTGCCCCTGACAGTTTTCCTCCTACCCCCTTGCACCTTGCAGCCACCCTCCTGACTTTTTCTCTTTTTGCACCTGTGCCCTTCCACCTCTCAAAAATGTCCTTTTCTTGTTTTGTTTGGACCCCTGCCGCTTTCTTTTTTTCTTTCCTTCTCCTCTCTCTCCCTTTCCTCACCCGTGCCCGCACCCGCATCTTCTTCTCCCCGCTCGTCCTCTCCTCCCTCACGACCCGATCCCCGTCGCCTTCGGCAGCTCCCCACCGCCAGCCAGCCATCTCTCCGCGAGCCGCCCTCGCCGTGCCCCTGCTCCCCTCTCCCGTCGCCTCCAAGGTCGGCCCGCACCCGCGTCTCCCCTGCACGCACGCGTGCTCCGCCCTCCCGCGGCCAGCTCGAGCTCTACCCCGTCACCGACGTCCCCGTCCCCGAGCACCGCCTCCCGTCGACCCCGCCGTGGCCCGCACCGACCACGGCCTCGTCGCGCGCGGCCGCGCCTCAGCCGGCCCGGCGCCTCCCGCATCCTTCGTCGCCCTCCTCCCAACGCCGACGTCCTCCCATGCTCCTCCACCTCCCGCCATCGGTCTCCTCGTGGCCACCTCCTGCTGCTCCGGCCCGGTTCTCCTCCTGCTGGCCGCCCCGACGAGCTCCCTGCCGTGTCTGTTCCCAGAGACTCCCTTGCCGTGCGTGCCTCGAGCCCATGGTTGCGTGGTGCTGCACTGCTGCTGCTGCCTTCTCTCTGTATGCCCGTCCCCGGTGGCCGCCACTTGTTCGATGTTTTGCCCGCAAGAAGACCCGGCTCTTTTCCGTTGCCGTGTTCGTCCCCGGTGTTGCCTCCGTTTCCCGACGTCTCCGTGCTGCTCTCCGGAGCGCCTGTTCCCGGCGTTTCCCGATTCCCCGACTTTTCCCGTTCTCCGTTCCCGATCCCGTCCCCGTCGTTGATTTTCCCCGACGCGTTTCCCCGTCGTGAAGTGGTTTCCCGATGCTCCGTGAAACCGTCCCCGATGCAAGATCCCCGTTTTCCCGTCGTGAAGACCCATGTGTGCGCCTCCGTGTGTGTTTCCCGATGTGAAGGCCGACCCCGATGCTCCGTGAACGACTACTTCCACGACGACCGTGAAACGTGCCACGCCAAGATCTTCCCCGACCACCGTGGAACCCCGACGACCCTGAAGCCCGGAACGCCAAGGTCCGCTACGACGACGACCCGAGTACGACTACTTCCATGACGTCGACTATAGAATGACTACCTCGACCACCTCGACTACTTCGACTACGATGACTACTTCGACTACGACCCGAAGACGGTGGCTCCCGAATTCAAAGTTTCTCCGAATCCGATATGTGACCCCAACCCTAACCCCTATGCCATATATATATGCGATATCTTATAAAATCATGCATCATTAATTAAACATCGCACCTTTATCCATTTAGTCGAATTAAATCAATTAAATTATGGGATTTGTCCGGTGCATCTATATTGTGCATCGATCCCATTTAAAATGATTTGCCATGTGTTAATGAATAAAATTGGATCGCATTTAATTTGTCATGCATCATGTCATCAACATGCCGATTCTTTTGCCGTAGTAGTAAAATGCCTCTTTTCCGTTGCCCAGTGTTTGTTGCTTCTTCGGGATAGGCCGTTGAGTTGATGTGAGCAACGACAGGTTCTGCTACCTCTACCGGAATGCAGGCAAGTGATACTCACTTGCTATCTTTGCTTGTTTTCTGTCTCTTACTCGTCCTATCTTTTGTTCCTTGCTAGCCTTATGTCACGATGCTTGTGTCTCGATCCTATATGCATGTTTACCTTGCAGCCATGATATAGCCACACCTCCACATCCTATTACCCTTTTGCTTGTTTACCTTGTTAGCCTTGCGAGTCGTAGTGCATGCTTAGGTGCTTTGCTTCAGTCCTGTTATCTCTTTATCTAGTCTTGTTGATAACATGATAGCTAGGCTCAACTAAAATGTTAATCTTTATTTTCTGTTGCGATGGGAATAACTTAATAAAGATAAGGCACCGGCGGAAGGCCAATCGTGGTGATTTGTTCTGCTAGTGTCGCCTAGGACCCGAGTTCTTTTCCGCTGATCCAAGACTGAGCGCACTAACCACATGTGGGAGTTCTATGGGCCTCCCGCAGCTTACTACCGGATCATCAAACCTGTCCAGATGCCACAAGTAGTTCGGGTGTTTCGTAGATCTTGCGGTACATTCGTTTATCGAGTGTGGAAGGAGGGGCAATCGTATGAGTGTTCCCTCCCGAAGCCGTCCTCGCATTGGCCAGGCCCACCTCGGAGCTTCGGCCGGACTTTGAAGGTGGATCAGTCCTAGATAGGTGGCTCCCTGGACTTGTTTGTAGAGAAGGGAAACGTTGCGTCGAAACCTCCACCGGTACACCTCTAAGCGAGAGTTTCGATGCGTGTGGGTTCATTGGTGCATCCCTGCAGGGTGAAATCTTTTCGAAAAGCCGTGTCCGCGGTTATGGACGACTTGGTGAAATGCGCTGGCTAAAAAGATCATAGACAACTTGCACTTTATGATTATAATAACTTGACTAGTAAGATAGATTACTTGAATAATAACCCATAAAACTTGTCCACCGTGTGAGTGCCCGGACTTCTTCCTCGTGGGTTGAGGATACGAGGGAGTCGTTTTAGGGCGGGTTTGTTTGGTGTGTAGTATAGTTGGCTCCTCATGCGCTCTCTTACCTTGTCTCTGATAGATGGAAGTTGTAGCGTGTCTCTATAAGTTGTTAGTGCTGCTTGCCGCCGCCTCAATCGCTAACCCTCTTCCCCCGGAATTCCAGCTTTGATATCTTGTGAGTATTACTTGCCAGTACTTCTACTAGTACTGACCCCTTCGGGGTTGCTATTCCAATGCAGCCAACAGGTTTGAAGTCTGACGACGTTAGCTTGGGAATCCCTCCGGCTTGGCCTGGGCAGGGATATGGTGCCTTCGTTTATCTTCAGGACTCTTAGTCCAATTTGTTTCTTGTCCGTAGCCGGACGCTACCCGTTTCCGCTGTTCCTTGGATATTTGTATTGTATCTTTGTTCTTGACTCGGTGAGTCGTTGTTGTATATATGTTGTTTTGTGGGTTCCATCGAGAACTGTTGTAATGCTATCACAATTCCACCCGCATAACGTGTGTGTTGCGACGTGCACGTTATGCCTGGTGGGCGTCCTTTAGGATCGTTATTATGCGGATTTGGCTGGAACGCTAAAGTCTGCATAGTACCGATCTTGGGGCATTACAGGGATGCACAGACTTAGCCGTAGCGCACAAAAAAAAAATAGGCCATGCCTAAATATATAGTCGTGACGCACCATTCTGATGCGTCATGCGTATTAAATTAGCCGTGGTGTGTGCAGCACTAGCATTGGTCTTGGTTCATGTACTAGCAAACAAGCCACCAACCACCACCGTTCGCAGATATCCGACGGTCCTTATCACCCTCAAAAAGTACACAATCCATGTGTTAGCCCTATGCTTCATCTTATTGGTTGACGGAAACAAAAGTGGATCGGTGACTAGCAGCCTAGCAACAGTACGATTCTTTTTTTTTAACGGACTTGTTCCATCCTTTGACTTTTCAGATACGCTGCCCATCTCGTTGCTCCATGGACGCACAGCTTGGAGCCATGGAGCGTGGGCGACACGGAGTCCCCCCCGAGCACGGAGCCTCCATGGTGGCGGTTGGAAACGAAGACCCCGGCGCGCCATGGACCCCCACGGTGGACCACCAGTCCCCAGCCGTGGACCGGCACCCGACACGTACAGTCCCCTGCTGTCGCGACGCCCACAGCTGCCGCGCCCTGAGACGAATCCCGTGACGACGATGACGGACGGTTGCTTTTTTTTAATAATTCCTATAAAGGCTTAGTGGTTGCGCATGTGGCCTATGCGCCACGGCTAAGGAGTCTATACCCATGGCGCACCGGCAGCCTGCGGCACGCCTAATACGTTACCCGTAGCATGGTAAAATGGTGCGCCACGAGTAACTGTTTTTCTACTAGTGCCACACAGTCAACGATGGATGTTGTGATCGCGTGAACCATAAACGTTGTAACCAATTCCTTTTGTCTCACGATATTTTACTTGTCCGAAATCCGATCAATGGTATCAACCATACCTAGTTCGATCTCGTTACCCACAAGTACTCTTTACTCGTTCCGTGATATGACATCCTTGTGACCTAGTCACGTGCTTGCAAGCGGTGTCGATGTGATATCACCCAGAGGGCCCAGAGTAAATCTCTCCGTCATTCGGATGGACAAATCCCAATCTTGATCCATGATCCCCAACTAATACTTTCAGAACACCCAATACTACCTTTATAGTCACCCTGTTACGGTGTGATGTTTGATGTCATCAAAACATTCTTCCGGTGTTAGTGATTGACATGATCTCATGGTCTAAGGATTAGGATTACTTCATATGTGTCTAATATAACAATGTAAACTTAATGACTTGATCGCATTGCTATACTTACTTTGGGTGTGTGTTCATCACATCATTCTTCTCATGACGTGACCCTGTTATTAACAACATCCAATGTTCATGATCAGGAAACCTTGATCATCAGTTTAAACGAGAGGCTTTACTAGGAACTCTTGTTTGTTTATTAGTCACACATGTATTAACGTTTCCGGTTAATACAATTATAGCATGAGAAATAAACATTTATCATAAACTTGGAATAGGATAATAACCATTTTATTATTGCTTCTCGGGCATATTCCCTTCAGAGCACGCATCAGAGCGATCTAATCATCTCCTCTTCGTGAGCACTAGCCGGTGTGGCAGCCACGTTGGCGCTCAATTGAGAGACGGGCCTCGTTCCTAACTGTTTATCCCGAATAACGTGGTGGGGTGGTAGTTTTGGAAAAGACCATTCGAAATTATGAGAATATACAACTACTCCTATTCATTTAGCATGCGCTGCCCCCTCGCCACGAGGTACTCGCTGGCATTTTCCCCATCCTTTCGCTAGTGATTTTTGGTGGTTTGTATACGATTCGGCAGTGATTCGATCAGGTTTAGTCACGAGAGCTGATTTTCAAAATTGACTGCATACGTGTGTGATTGATGTTGGTTTTCGCCGTGTTTGGTCTCATTTAGAGACAGTTGTTTGTTGTCGACGTTGTCGAAGTTCCCAGAGTTATCTTGATTTTGACTGTTTTGGTCATAATAGGAGGCGTTGGAGGAGATTTCCATGTTTCGAGAAAGCGGTGATACGTCCATCTTGCATCACTATTTTATATCATAATTTACTGTTATTCATGGATATATTTCCTATTAGAATGCAATACTTACGTTATTTTATCTTATTTTGCATGTTTGATGATCGTTGGTGATTTGACTGTCGGAGCCCGGAATCAGATGGAAAAAGCACCGTCAAGATACTATACTTCTGCGTCGCCAAAAATTCCGCAAAAATTCGGGGATCAGTATTTTGCCAGATGATGAGAGAAGCCAGAAAAGGGACCGGAGGGGAGTCACCAGGGCACCAGGTTCCACCTGGCCGCGGCCCACCCATAGGCCGCGCCTAGGGCTCACCTGGTGGCCCTAGGTCGCCTCCGGCTGCCCCCTTTTGCGTATATGACCTCTTTGACATAAAAATCACGGGGGATGCTTCGAAGAAATATTCCGTCGCCGCCTCGGGGGCGGAAACCACAGAGAGAGAAAAAACTCTCCGGCTGGGAGAAATCTGCCGGGGAAATTCCTTGTCGGAGAGGGGAGATCGTCATCATCATTGTCACGGGCTTCGTTGAGATCATCATCAACATCATACTCACCAACAACACCATCATATCCACAGCTCCACTCTGTTCCGCTATTGCATCTAGGGTTATACTTGTTGTAGTTCATTGGGATCAGTTTTCCGGTGTTGATTGCCTTGTGTAGTTGATGCTATTGAGTTTTATCGGTGAAATACTTTTATGACCAGATTGTTAATCATTCATTCATCACCACAGATTATGATCCGTATGATGTCTTGTGAGTACCTCGTTTAGTTCTTGAGGACATGGGGAAGTCTCGTTGCAAGTAGTGGACTTATGCTGAGTAATATTTAATGGTTTGATATTTAAGTTGTGGTGTTATTCTTCTAGTGGTGTTGTGTGAACGTCGACTACACGACACTTCACCTTTATGGGCCTAGGGGAATGCATTGTGTATTTAGTTTGCTTGTGAGGTGGTTGCAGGAATGACAGAAACCTAAACCCCCGCCGGTAAACTAGTGCATGAGGGAGCGTAGGATCTCAGAGTTTAAGGCTGTGGTTAGTTAATTCTTAAATACTTCCCTGCATTTGCGGATGCTTGTAGGGAAGTGTAATCACAAGTGTGTTCTATTCCAAGCAAGGGCGGTTCATTAGCATAAGTTCACCCACACAACACTTAGCAAAACATTAAACATTAAGCAGCGGTATGAAGCGAAAGTGACTTGACATAATTCCCATGTGTCCTCAGGAGCGTTTAGCCATCATAAGTAGAATCACCGGCTTGTCCTTTGTGCTAAAAGGATTGGGCCACTTGCTGCGATAATTATTGCTCTCTTTTGTTTACTTGCACTTTATTTATTCGTTGCTATAAAAAACAATAAAAATCCTTCTGTTAGTGTTTGCAGTGAAACCTTGCACGTATCTACAAGCCAATACCTTCTGCTACTCGTTGGGTTCGACATTCTTATTTATCGAAAGTACTACGATAGATCCCCTATACTTGTGGGTCATCAAGACTATTTTCTGGCGACGTTGCCGGAAGCAAAGTGCTATTGGTAAGTAGAATTGGTAAGGAACACTTTTACTACAAGTGTTGTTTTCATTTTTACCTGTTGCTCTACTTCATTATGGAGGCTTCTGAGTTTGAATCAACATTTGGAGACACCCTCTCCGCTGCTCTTGTGGCAACAAGAGGTCCTCCACCCATTGAAAACATTCCATTTAAAATATCTATGGGAATTGTTGATTGTGTTATGAGTAACCGTTATGCAGGAGATGGAACGGTTCATCCTGGTTATCACTTGCTATTTATGAAAGAAATATGTGGATTGTTTAAGATTGCAGGTGTTCCTATAGAAGTAATCATGCGGAAATTATTCTCATTGTCACTGAAAGACAAAGCTATGGAGTGGTATAGGCTATTGGATGATTCTCATCTATTGGATTGGGATAAAATAGTGCCTATCTTTTATGCTAAATTTTATCCTCTGCATGAAATTCACCACGATAGGAATTTTATTTATAACTTTTGGCCTCACAGAGGAGAAATTATTGCTCAAGCTTGGGGGAGATTGAAAGCTTTAATGCTTAAGTGCCCTATTCATGATATCCCCAGAAGCATTATAGTTACAAATATTTATGCAAGACTTTCTCGTCATGACAAGGATTTGCTTGATGCTTCCTCAGCTGGATCTTTCACAAGTAAGAAGATTGATTATAAATGGGATCTTCTTGAGAGAATTCAACGCAATACTGAAGATTGGGAAATAGATAAAGGTAATGAATCAGTTATAATTTTTGAATATAAATGCATTAAATCTTTTGGTGAAACTCCTGAGTTCCATGAGTTTAGTGCTAAATATGGTCTTGATTCTCAAATCATTGTTGATCTCTTTAATGCTTTTGCCTCTTATATTGATATTCCTAAGCAAAAGTGGAATAAGTTCCATGAACCAATTAAAGAGATCGAAATCACACCCATCACTGAAAATGCAATACAAGTTTACACTCCTGATCCTATTTTGCCTGTTCCTTATGTTGAGAAATTGCCTTTTCCTGTTAGAGTAAAAGAGAATGTTGTGATTACTAAAGTTGTTAAGAAAAGTGGAAAGAAAGCTAAAGAGCATGATGAACAACTAAAATTTCATCCTTCTATAGCTTTAGTGAAGGATTTAACGGGGGAAAATGTAGAAGGACGTCATATAGTCTTTTGTGAGGAAGTTACTACCATTGTTAGACCTCTAAAAGGTAAAGTTAAAAAGGTTGGTGCACCTGTTATATCTGTGAAAATTGGTGATCATTGTTTTTATGGTTTGTGTGATATTGGTGCTAGTTCCAGTGCAATACCCTTTTCTCTATATCAAGAAGTAAGGCATGAAATTGGGACTTGTGAAATTGAAGATATTGATGTGGTTAGACAACTCGCTAATAGAGACACTATCTCTCCGGTGGGAATTGTTAGATATGTTGAAGTTTTATGTGGTAAGACTAAATACCCTGCTGATTTTCTAGTACTTGGTGCTGTTGCAGACAATTCTTGTCCAATTATATTTGGACGACTTTTCTTAAATACTTGCAGTGTTGTTATAGATTGCAAAAAGGAAAAGGTTTTTACTAAATTTGATGGTGAAAGTTATGAGTTTAATTTTTCCAAATTTGCTAAACAACATCATGAAAAAGAATTGCCTAATGAGGACTGTAAAATTGAAAAGCTGGCTGCTATTACTGTTGCTCCTAATGATCCTTTGCAGCAATTCATGGAGGACCATGAAAGTGAGGTTTTCATGCAGGAAAGGAACGAGTTGGAGGACGTTTACCTCCATCAACCTGCAATTCTTAAACATAATTTACCGGTGGAATCCTTAGGAACTTAAAACTCTTCCTGATGATCTCAAATATGCATTTATTGATGAGAAGAAAATTATTATTAGCGCTAAACTTTCAGGACGGGAAGAGGAGAGATTATTGGAAGTACTTCGAAAACATCGAGGCGCGATGGGCTACACTCTGGATGATCTTAAAGGGATTTCTCCTGCTATATGTTGAGCCTGATGCAAAACTTGTCATTGAACATCAACGGAGGTTAATTCCGAAGATGAAGGAAGTGGTAAGAAATGAGGTGCTCAAACTCCTAGAAGCAATTATAATTTACCATATTGTTGATAGTAGGTGGGTTAGTCTTGTGCATTGCGTTCCTAAGGAAGGAGGTATTACTATAGTTGCAAATGATAATGATGAGCTTATCCCTCAAAGAGTAGTAGTCGGTTATAGAATGTGCATTGATTTTTGAAAATTAAATAAGGCTACAAAGAAAGATCATTATCCCTTACCTTTTATTGATCAAATGTTAGAAAGGCTTTCTAAGAACACTCATTTTTGTTTTCTTGATGGTTATTATGGTTTTTCTCAAATTGCGGTCAGACACCAAGACCAGGAGAAAACAACCTTTTACCTGTCCTTATGGAACTTATGCTTATAGACGCATGCCTTTTGGTTTATGTAATGCATCTGCTACTTTTCAAAGATGCATGTCTGCTATTTTTCATGGCTTTTGTGAAAAAAATCGTTGAAGTATTCATGGCCGATTTCTCTGTCTATGGAACTTCTTTTGATAATTGCCTACACAATCTTGATAAAGTTTTGCAGAGATTTGGAGAAACAAACCTTGTTCTTAACTGGGAGAAGTGCCATTTTATGGTCAATGAAGGTATAGTCCTTGGACACAAAATTTCTGAAAGAGGCATTGAAGTCGATAGAGCTAAAATTGAAGCTATAGAGAAGATGCCTTGTCCAAGAGATGTTAAAGGTATACGCAGTTTCCTTGGTCATGCTGGTTTTTATAGGAGGTTTATAAAAGATTTTTCCAAAACTTCTAAACCTCTTACTAATCTTTTGAAAAAAGATGTTCCTTTTGTTTTTGATGATAATTGTAAAGAAGCTTTTGAAATTCTGAAGAAAGATTTAACAGCCGCCCAGTCATTCAACCCCCAGATTGGAATTTTCCTTTTGAGACAATGTGTGATGCTAGTGATTTTGCTGTAGGTGCTGTCTTAGGACAGCGCATCGATAAGAAACTAAATGTTATTCATTATGCTAGAAAAACTCTTGATAATGCTCAACAGAACTATGCTACTACAGAAAAGGAATTCTTGGCTGCTGTTTTTGATTGTGATAAGTTTAGATCTTACATTGTTGAATGTAATGTAACTATTCATACTGATCATGCTACTATTAAATATCTCTTGGAAAAGAAAGATGCCAAGCCACGGCTTATTAGATGGGTTTTTCTGTTGCAAGAGTTCGATTTGCATATAGTTGACAGGAAGGGCGCTGATAACCCAGTTGCTGATAATTTATCTAGAATGGAAAATATTCTTGATGATCCTATTCTTGTTAATGATGATTTTCCAGATGAGAAATTGGCAGCCATAAAGGTAAACACTCGTGAAAATCCTTGGTATGCAGATTATGCTAACTTTATTGTTTCCAAATTTTTGCCTCCAAATTTTACTTATCAGCAAAGAAAGAAATTCTTTTATGACCTAAGGCATTATTTTTGGGATGACCCACATTTATATAAAGGAAAGTTGATGGTATTATTCGGTGTTGTGTTCTGGAGTATGAACAAGGAGAAATTTTGAGGAAATGCCATAGCAGTCCTTGGAAAGAAACCTCTGTCCCGTCCCGTCCCTTCGCCTGCATGCGTAAATGCATCCTATAAAATACACTGTTTTTTACCGCACCACGCCACGTACATGCATGTCAAAACGTTCCGCCACGCATGCGTCTCACCATTTTGTACCACGCCACATACGTATTACGGCAGTTCCGTTTTGTACTGATCCACTCGCCACACATGCGCCTCCTCCATTACACTTCCACCTGGGCCCAATCAGTCCCGGGCCCTGCCTGTCAATGACACAATGTGAAGAATCCTGGCCGGCCCGTCCCTTCGCCTGGATGCATGCGTAAATGCACCACACCGTCCGTTCCACTCCTCCGGTCCACTTCCACCTGGGCCCAATCAGTCGCGGGTCCTACCTATCAAAGACACAAAGTGAAGAATCCTGGCCGGCCCGTCCCTTCGCCTGGATGCATGCGTAAATATGCATCACACCGTCCGTTCCACTCCTCCGATCCACTTCCACCTGGGCTCAATCAGTCGTGGGTCCCACCTGTCAAAGACACAAAGTGAAGAATCCTGGCCGGCCCGTCCCTTCGCCTGGATGCATGCGTAAATGCACTACACCGTCCGTTCCACTCCTCCGGTCCACTTCCACCTGGGCCCAATCAGTCGCGGGTCCCACCTGTCAATGACACAAAGTGAAGAATCCTGGCCGGCCCGTCGCTTCGCATGCGTAAATGCACCACACCGTCAGTTCCACGCTTCACTCGCCACGCTCCACTCATCATGCAGTTTTGCGGCCACACGGCGATCAAACGTCGTGTCTTCCACCTGACCTGTGTATAAGTAGAGGTGCACAGGCGATGTACTACTCACTTCACCCTATCTGCCGATCGCCGCCTCCCCTCCACAGCAAAAACCCTCTTCGTCGCTGCTCCTGCTCCCCCTCCACCCCCAACCAGGCAACAACCATGGCCCCACCGTGGTAGATTTATATGGGTTTATATGGGTTCCTCGAGGTAGATTTATATGGGTTTGTATCTCCGTTCAAGTACTTCTGATCCGTTTATGAACTGCTCCTGGTTTCATCTTTCTTAGATCCGTTTTTAGATTAAGATAAACTTCCGATCTTGCATCTATGTACAGGGAGTTTGAAGCCTAAGAGGGGGCCGTCTTCGATCATCTGGCGAAGAGGGTATCCGTGCTAGAAGGTCAGCTTGAAGCGGCCATGAAGCTCGCCCTTGAAAATCTCGACAAGGCTGTTGAAGCCAGAAAGGAGATGGTCCAGCAGGGGGAAGCTTGCAACGAGCGGTGAAGAAATTGATGGAAGATCTCAAGAAGCCGATGGCCAACAACCTTGACCTGGCGAGGCAGGTTGGGAACCTGCAGATCGAGGTAGCGCTCGCATAGAAGGAAACTCTGCTCGCGCGCAAGGAAGCCCTCATCGCCAAGGCATCAGAGTTCCCATCCGATGCATAGATGTTTCCCTCTTGTGCTTAGTTCCCAGGGTCATAAAGTATATGTTTATGATCCTGTTTTTGTTTATGTATGCATAATTTGCCCCATCGAACAGATCCAATGAAGTTATGTCTATGTTTCCTAATTTCTACCGTGTTAATTCGTAATCAGTTATTTGGTATATTTATTTGCGTCCTCCCAATGCTATTATTTCAGAATCTGAGCATTCTCATAAGTTTTTTAATTAGCTTTAAAATTTTCAATTGCACTCCACAAACGTTCTCCGTGACAGGATTGCGAGAGGGAGGTTGTGGGTTACAGTTCTCACAAACAGAAAAAACAGTGCACACGGCAATATCTTTTTTCTAATGATTTGATTAAATTCCACCACAAACGGAACACAACAGTGCACACGCGTCAGAATGTGGGGTCACACATCAACCGGTCAATCGTCGCGAGTCAAAGTAGTCAGTCAGGGAAGGATGTGGCATGTGACGAAAATCAGCGACGTTCTCTATAACCAAGAACAATTTCGTCGAACAAAACTGGGCTTAAACTGGGCTACTGGGCCGGGAACGAAAATCCGCGACGTAATATTAATGAAACGTCACGCGCAACCGGCCCACGATCAAAAAAGTCAAAACGTCGTGACTAAATCCAACATTTCTGCTACCTCGCAACGGAAACACACGACGTTATCAAAACGTCGCCTCAGAAACGTCACTGATCGCTGCTTTTTTAGTAGTGTTGCCAGCACTCAATTATGTTTTTCTCTATACACCTCTATATGTGATTGATTAATCACTTGTTCTTTAAGTTTGATATGAGAAAAAGTTGCTGTTCAGAATGAGTGTGTGCTTGTTTACTAAATACTGATGCTTCATGTCCGTATTTGTTATTATCGACACTTTACTCCATAAAACTGTGGTCATGTTTACCGAGCTCAGTATTCGCTTGGGGACAAGCGAGGTCTAAGCTTGGGGGAGTTGATACGTCCATTTTGCATCACTATTTTATATCATAATTTACTGTTACTCATGGATATATTTCCTATTAGAATGCAATACTTACGTTATTTTATCTTATTTTGCATGTTTGATGATCGTTGGTGATTTGACTACCGGAGCCCGGAATCAGCTGAAAAAAGCACCGTCAATATACTATACTTTTGCGTTGCCAAAAATTCCATAAAAATTCGGGGATCAGTATTTTGCCAGATGACGAGAGAAGCCAGAAGAGGGACCATAGGGGAGCCACCAGGGCACCAGGTGCCACCTGGCAGCGGCCCACCCATAGGTTGCGCCTGGGGCCCACTTGGTGGCTCTGGGTCGCCTCCGGCTGCCCCCTTTCGTGTATATGACCTCTTTGGCCTAAAAATCACGGGGGACGCTTCGAAGAAATATGCCGGCGCCGCCTCGGGGGCAGAAACCACAGAGAGAGAAAACGCTCTCCGGCAGGGAGAAATCTGCCGGAGAAATTTCTTTCCGGAGAGGGGAGATCGTCGCCATCATCATCGTCACGGGCTTCATCGAGATCATCATCAACATCATCCTCACCAACAGTACCATCATATCCACAGCTCCACTCCGTTCCGCTGTTGCATTTAGGGTTATACTTGTTGTAGTTCATTGGGATCACTTTTCTGGTGTTGATTGCCTTGTGTAGTTGATGCTATTGAGTTTTATCGGTGAAATACTTTTATGACCAGATTTTTAATCATTCATTCATCACCACTGATTATGATCCATATTATGTCTTCTGAGTAGTTCGTTTAGTTCTTGAGGACATGGGGAAGTCTAGTTGCAAGTAGTAGAATTATGCTGAGTAATATTTAATGGTTTGATATTTAAGTTGTGGTGTTATTCTTCTAGTGGCGTTTTGTGGATGTCGACTACATGACACTTCACCTGTTTTCTAGTAAAGCTTGCGTACTAGAAAATATTCGATGTAGAAGATTTTTCTAAGGGCGATGCTTAAGCTCATCGGCCATATGTGCGGCTTACGCAGTTTGCCACACGCTCGGGTGGAATTTCTTCAAGTACTTCCCATTGATAGCTCGAGGCAACATGCTGCCCTCCAATGTCTCCACCAGATACGAGTTGCCGGGTATAATCCTTATGACTCGGAGCGGCCCTTCCCAACTCGGTGACCATTTACCGAATTTTTAGCTTTTTGAACCGATTGGCAATATAACTTTCCAGACCAAATCACCGAGCTGAAAATCCTTGATCCGAACTCTCTTGTTGTAAGCTCTTGTTACCCGCAACTTCTCCTTCTCGATGTCCTTCAGTGCCTTGATACGTTTGTCGGCTACTTCGTCGATGTTGTCCATCATCAAATTGTGATAATCCTCAGCCGACAAATCATTTTGCTTAGCGAACCTTAAAGCAGCCAGATTTACTTCTATAGGCAAAACGGCTTCTTGTCCATAAACTAACTCGAAAGGAGTTACCTTGGTTGCACCATGCCTTGAGATCCGGTGAGCCCACAAAGCCTCGGACAGTACCCCATGCCACCTCCTCGGTTAGTCCTGTACTTTCTTCTTGATCAGCCTGACCAGAATTTTGTTGCTTGACTCGGCTTGTCCATTGGCTTGAGTGTAATATGGAGATGAACTGAGCATCTTGATCCCGAGTGATTCGGCAAACTGTTTCACTTCTTTGGCCATGAAGGAGGTGCCTTGATCTGTAGTGAGAGTGTGCGGAATACCGAATCTGTGAACAATATGCTCTGTAATAAATTGGATTACCTCTTTGTGGGTCATATTCCGGAGGGGCACTGCTTCGGACCACTTGGTGAAATAATTAGTAGCAACCAGCACGAACCGATGCCCTTTGGATGAAGCCGGGTTAATCATGCCAATGAAATCCAATGCCCATCCTCGGAAAGGCCACGACTTTATTACCGGGTTAAGAAGTGATGCCGGTACCAGCTGAATATCTCCGAATCTCTGGCACGCTTCGCATCCCTTGTAGTACCGGAAGCAGTCATTGATCATCGTCGGCCAATAGAATCCGGCTCGTCTGAGCATCCACTTCATCTTGTGAGCCGACTGATGTGTCCCGCATAGACCTTCATGGACTTCTCCCATGGCGACCCGAGATTGATCTTCATCCAGGCATCTAAGAAGAAGACCATCAGCTGTTCGGCGATATAACTCATCATTCATCAGAGTATATTTGAAAGCAAGCCGCCGAATAGCCCTCTCAGTTTTCTGACTCGGATTCTTCAGATAATCAATAATGGGTGTCCTCCAATCAATTGACCGAGTCTCGCCAGGTTCTTCTGGAGCCGAATTAGATAACCCGGCTTTCCCTCCATCTCCCGAGTTAGATGACTCGGCTTTTCCTCCAGCTTCCGAGTTATTGACGACAGCTAGCATCGGCTTCTCTGCTGTGAAAAATACTCCTCTGCTGACATGATACCCTGATACCTGCTGTGCCAAATCATTGGCGAGCTAGTTGTCTTGCCTGGAAACATGAGATATAGAAAAGTAATCCAAAGTTGATATGATATCCAGGCATCTGTCGAGGTATGTGTTGAGTGATCCACTGTTGCACTGGAAGATCTTGGCCACTTGCTGGACGATAAGTAGTGAATCACCATATGCCTCGACATGAGTTACTCATGCATCTTTTAAAATATCTAACCCGAATAAAAGGGCTTCATATTCGGCTTCATTGTTAGTGCAAAAATAATCGAGACAACAGGAGGCTTCAAAGATAGTACCGTGGGGTGAGATATACACAATGTCGGCTCCTTGTCCACTGCTGCAAACCGAGCCGTCAAATTAGAGTTTCCACGGTACAGCCGACACAAGATTTAAGTCGGCTTCTTGCTCTAGGTCAATCCGATGTTCAACAATATAATCAGCTACAACTTGGCCTTTCACAGATTTAAGAGATTCATAAGCCAAATCATATTCGATCAATCCATATGCCCACTTGCCGATTCGTCCACTGAGAATCGGCCTATGTATCAGGTGTTTGAGGACATCGGTTTGACTAAACACTTTGCACTCACTAGATAAAAGGTAATGGCATAATTTGGTGCAAGCGAAATAAAGAGACAAGCATAACCTTTCCACAAACCTGTACCTTGACTCGGCATCCAACAGCTGCCGGCTTAGGTATGTGATGACGTACTCCTGTCCTTCGGCCTCTTGAGTCATAGCTGCTCCGATTACCCTTTCCTCGGCAGCAATGTAAAGCCAGAACGGTAGACCACGACTCGGTTTTTTCAGAACTGGAGGTTTAGACAAGCAAGCCTTTATCCGGTCAAACGCCTCTTGCTGCTTCGCCCCCCAGGTGAACTCGTCATCGTTTTTGAGCCGAAGGATCTGTGTGAACGCATCAACTTTTCCAGACAAGTTAGTAATAAATCTTCTCAAATAATTTACCTTGCCTAGGAATTTCTGCATGTCCTTTTTACAACTCGGCGCCTGTACTTTTCGGATGGCTTCAATCTTTGCCGGATCAATCTCTATGCCGGATTCATGTATGATAAAACCGAGAAACCTTCCAGCCGACACACCAAACGCACACTTCAACGGATTCATCTTGAGCCCATAACTCCTCATCCTTTCAAACGCGAGTCATAAATCGGCCAAATGGTTTAACTCGCCGTCCGATTTAACAAATACGTCGTCAATGTACACTTCCAGTATGACTCCAAGAAGATCGTGAAACATCAAGTTCATCGCTCTCTGATATGTAGCTCCGGCATTCTTCAACCCGAAAGTCATTACCGTCCACTCGAATAAACCGACGAACCCGGGGCAGTGGAACGCTGTTTTGGCCGAGTCTTCTTCAGCCATGAATATTTGATTATACCCCGCGTTCCCGTCCAAAAAGCTGATGACTCGGTGTCCTGAGGTGTCATTGATGAGCATGTCGGCTATGGGCATAGGGTACTCTTCTTTGGGCGTAGCTCGGTTTAGATCTCGGAAATCTATGCAGGCCCTGATCTTACCGGATCCTTTCTTCTCGACCGGCACAATGTTAGAAATCCAATCGGCATACTTGCAAGGCCGGATAAAATTAGCTTCTAGAAGCCGACCAATCTCCTCCTTGATCCGGTCGTATATTGCCGGGTTGAATTTACAAGCCGGTTGTTTGTACGGCCTGAAACCGGCTTTTATCGGTAATCGATGCTCGACGAGCTCTCGGTTTAACCCGAGCATCTCGTGATACTCCAAAGCAAAGCAGTCCACGTACTTCTTGACTAGCGCGATTAACTCGGATTTATAATCGCCTTCTAGATTCTGGCTTATAAATGTCGGCCTAGGAACAGTGCCATCCCCGATATCCACCTCTTCAAGCAGGTCGGCCGACGTAAAACCTTGCCCCAATTTGTCCATATCGTCTGGTTCTTCAATTGCTTCACACATATCGTTCCTCTCTGCCCGATACTTGTCCAGACGTTTCTGCAGCCACTCGTTGTTGTTGGGATCCATTTATTGGAGTCGCAGCCGATTGCTTCCAACCCGCTTTAAAGATACTGGCACGAATCCGTCCCAGGTGGCACTCAAGAAATCGAACTCGGATAAATCACGCCCCGAGAAACATGTAGCATTTGAGTGTTGCCAATCAACAATGGACTCGGCTAAAGCAATACATGCCGAGTTATCAGCATGAACAACTTCAATCTCGTCGTCGATCCATTGTACGAGTTGCTGGTGCATGGTGGATGGCACACACTGATTCGCGTGGAGCCAATCTCATCCGAGTAACACGTTGTAGTTCCCTTGCACCTTGCACCTCGGCAACGAAGAACGCAGTAGCCAAAGTCTTGCTTCCCACTATGAGCTCTAGACTAATAACTCCTTTGGCTTCTACTCCTTCTCCTCCTTCGAACACGTTCAATACCATGTTCGTCTTCATGAGGTCATCATCATCCAATTGTAATTTCTTGAAGACAGAATACGGCATCAGGTTTACCACAGCTCCTCCATCAACCATCATCCGGGTAATCGGCTTCCTGTTGATATGTCCTCTGATGTATAGAGGTTTAAGATGCTTAACCAGTTCCTTGGGTTTCTCGAAGACAACATTCTTGGGTCCGAAGTCGATCTGCGCTACCTCGGCTTCTTCTTCTACAGCACGAAATTCAGCAGGCAAATAATATACCATGTTAATATCCATACCTACCCGAGTTGGCGTGCTCTCGTAATCCAGTAGCTCTTTATCTTGTTGATTCTCCGAGTCATCCATCGCCAACTCCGAGCCTCCTACTAGTTCCTCGCCCCTCGAATCATCTACCGAGTCTTCATTGTCCAACGACTCGGTATCCGACTCGTCTGATGTCGGATTGTCTTGTGTTTCCAAGTCTGCTGCTTCCACTTCATCCGCGCATGATGAGTAAGTAAAGGTCGGTACTTCAACCGGCACTGATTCATTCTCCACAACAAGACTCGGTGCAATCAACAATGGAACTGGCGGAGGATTTGGCTTTGGTACCCATACTTGAGTTGGCACCATTGGCCTTTCAGCGTTGAATTCGGCGTCTCTGGCTTGCTCGGCATCCTTCTCTGCCTTCTCCCGGTTCCTTGCCCTTTGTAGTTTCCGCTTCTGTGTCTTCGTTATACCCGGCGGACACCACTTTGGCTGGGTGTATTTTGGATCCCGGGGTTTGGCTATCTCGGTTTGGCTGGATCCGGCTTCATGGTCACTGGATGTCGTCTTAGGCACGATAGCAAGTATCGGCTTATCATTTGTTGGCTCCGCAACCGGGTCCTTCAACTTCAGCACGTGCGTCCCAATGACCAATGAGTTGTCCGGGATCGGCCTTCTCTCTATGTCGGCTGCCTTGGCTCCCTGATCCTTGACTCGCCAATAAGAGGACTCACCAGGATACACGATTCGGCTTTGCACAGATTGCCGGGTCACTTGATGCTTGGATTCTCCAGCCATTTCTTGATGCCGGTATCTTCTCTCGGTAGATGGTGACCTCGGTCGCTTCCCATGTTGCCGAGTTACTTTGGACCCGGCTTGGCGCGCATACTTGTTCAGAAGCATATCGAAAGTCGGCTTGATTTTCTTTGGTCTGTACTCAACCTGATTTGTCTTCCATTTGCCAACTTCCGGGTTTCTGGGCTTCATGAACCGAGGTTGCCCCCCGAGTTTTGGATTCTGGATTCCGGACTCTCTCTCCCGTGGCTGTTGCCCCTCGAGTGTGGAGTTCCTGACGGTGATCTTGATGACCTCCTGTCCACCGGGTTGCCGGGTCAGTGTGATCTCTCTCCTTGCTTCCTTGACTCCGGCTTCTTTCCTGGGCTCACCAACAACCACGTTAGATTTATTAGCACCTTCGGCCACTTCTGGCCGAAGAACTTTCTTCCTCAAGATCTAGCACGTTCATTGGGAACGGCTGTGTGTCAATGGCCATACTGGCAAAGCTTAATCGTCCATCATTGAGGGCCGATTGAATCTGTCGACGAAAGACATTGCAATCATTAGTAGCATGAGAAAAAGAATTGTGATACTCACAATAAGCATGTCGCCTTAATTCATCAGGTGACGGGATAACATGGTTGACTCGGATCACTTTATCTTTTAACAAGGCATCAAATATTTTCTCACATTTGCCTACATCAAAGCTACACTTTTCCTCATCATCCCGGTTTTTACGAACCGGCTTTAGGTCATCATACAAAAAGGGTCTGGCCTTACTCGGCCAAACAAACTCGGCCACATAGACATCGGTTTCATCACCAGAGTCGGCATCATATTCGACAGCGTTAAGCCGACCCCTATTCACCCGATGTGAGTCTTTGGACTCGTTAACTCGGCTTTCATGAGCCAGAGCTCTCTCCAGGACCTGACAGACAGAGGAGAACTCGTGTCCTTCTAGTTTCTCCCTTAGATACGTCCTTAACCCGTTAAAAACTAAGTTGGCCATATCTCTCTCGGTTATCACCAAGTTATAGCATCGGTTTCTGGTGTTTCGGAATCGCTTGATATAATCGGATACCGATTCATCATGCTTTTGCCTAACCGATGTAAGATGGGACAAATTTAACTCGATCTCTCCGGCATAGAAGTGCTCATGAAACTTTTGCTCCAAGTGAAACCAAGTATGAATAGAATTGGGAGCTAAAGCCGAAAACCAAGAAAAAGCAACCCCGGTTAACGACAAAGAGAACAAGCGTACTTTGATGTGATCGTGATTCGCCTCGCCTAATTGAGCCAAGTATTGACTAATATGTTCCCATGTCGATTTGTTATCCACCCCATTAAATTTGGAAAACTCGGGGACTCTGTAGCCAGGTGGGTAGGGTTGTAAATCAAAGTATTCAGGATAGGGTTTAACGTAAGTTCTAGGTTTTGGCATATACCCGAATTTATCGTATGCAATTTGGTCCAATTTCTTCCTGAAATCGACCACTAAATCGTCCATATTGGCCGATTGATTCGGAACAGGAGCAGAATTGGTCATAGGGCCGGATTGCATCCAAGGAGCCGAATCTAGATTCGGCATTGAACCGCGTCCCAGAAGTTGCACCGTTGGTCCCGGCTGACCTGCCGGGTAAGGTGAACTCCAGATCGGAGTCGGACAAGGCAATGCATTGACAATCCGGTTTTCCCTATTTGGGCTCATCGGTTGTGTATCCGATGTTTGGGTTTGGACAGTGTTTTTCTTAGCCTTTTCGTTTTCCAGCATAAGATCATAAACATTGGTTGTACTTTGCGAAATATGATACTGGATCTCGGCTAACTGTTCAGGAGAAAAGATACTATTACTTACAGCGGGTATGTCGGTGTTGACGTGCAGAGGTGCGTATGCCGGTTCTTTGATCGGCGTGGTCACACCTTGCCGATCCAACTTGAAGCTGGCCAAGTACAACTCTTCATCTTCCTGTTCCCGCTTGAGTCGCAGCGCCTCAAACTCCTCGCTTCTCTTCTTCTTCCACTCATCCAGACCCTGGCGTTGTGCCTCCGACAAATCCTTGATAGTGGGCTTGATGATGTTGTCGGTGGTGATACCGGACGGATCTGTAGCCTTAGACCCGGTCATGGTTGTCTGAGTTAAGTTAGAAATCCTTGTCCCCAGCGGAGTCGCCAAAAAGTGTGTTGCGATAAAAACGCGTCACACGAACACGTCCTCGTGTACCCGCGGTGCCGGGGGAGATACTCCGCAACTCGCCAGTGGGAGCGCCAAGGTGGGAGCGACAAGCCACACGAGCAGGAGGACGACGAAGAAAGCGGCGCGAGCTCGTCGTCTCATGGCGGCCGCCACCACCGTGCGGGCAGGCGAGCGGGCGGGCGGGCCGACTGACTGCTGCTCTTGGAGAGGTTTTGCTCTGCGCTCCTTGCTGGATTTGCTTATTTATAGGCGCGGATATGCGTGTGGCCAAACAAGGAAAGCTCACAATTTTACTGACTAGTAGTCTACTAGTTAGCGTGCACGTGCAATGCACGATCATTTCTCCCTACGATATGACGATAATATGCCCCATGGTTCAAAATGCTCTTATATGTCCATAGTGACTTGCAATTATATACATTTTTCAATATAAGTCTCAATGAAACATAAACTATTATTTGAAAGGATCTTTTGCTAAATTTGAAAACCATAGAGACACATCCATACCCACTTGCTAACCAGGTGCAACGCACGTATGTGTCTCTCGTGTAATTATCAAGCAAACATTCATGTCTACAAATAATTTGGAGTAAGAAAAACAATCAAATATTTTCCAAGTGTTTTCATCTGGAAGGTAGAATTGTAGCTTGTCGGAAAATATTTATCTCTTGGCAACTAAGACATGTAATTACTAACATTTTGTGGAATGGTGAGATGATCATGCTTATAGCATAACACAATTTAGCTGCTTGAGCTAAAAGAAAGCAAAATTATAAAACTATTAACAAACATATTCTAATCCCCCGTAAAAGATATAAGGGAGGAAACTGGGGTGACACAGGATCCTCTGTAAGAACCATGCATGCTTCAGGAAAATAAAATAAAACAAATAGAAAAATCAATAACACAAATAAAAGAATCTGAAGTAAATCAAGAAAAAGGAAAATGATATGTCTGCACTACGATTGCTCAGAAAAATGACATATCTGCTTAAATATTTATGGAAACATAATTACCTTGTAACACGCAGCTTTTGGGGCCATGAAAGCGATGCCGACTTCCATCCCGCCGGGTGTCGTGCCTGGAACCAGCCGAGATATGCTCGCATCCAATCATATGACGACCATGCTGCTACAAACTAAACAATTTCAGATCATAGATATTACTAAATCACATGGCATATCTTACAAGCTAAGAATCTAATGTGACTCTGGTTCTGCAATGAACAATACATGTCACATTGCTGAGTAAAATGTAATCTTGGAAGAGGCTTTGTACACCCTTTTCTTCTGTCACAAACCACAACTCCCCTATATCTTCAGGCCTTCACACATTTGGTTGATGTTGTGCATGCAAAGTATTAGGTCGACGACATGGGCTGCAAAAGGAGGAAATGAGGATTCAACACCTAGGTATGGTCATCCGTCCACTGAAAAATACTCCCTCCGTATCAAAACATAAGATATTTTAGCATTTGGCTTTTCATCCGTATCTAGACATGTTTTAACCCATGTCCCATCTTATATTTTGATACGAAGGGAGTAGAAAAGAAAACTAATACACTACTTCATAGTTCAGAGAGCATAAAGAGTTCATAAAGAAAATGTTATGCAGAGTATGAACATATTGACGGATGGTAACCTGGACTTGCCCATGAACTGACGTCGTTGCCAATGACGTCCGGCAACCACCATCTTGAGGAACATATTGACGGATGGTAACCTGGAATAGATTCAAGAACATACATTATTTGTCTCAGTTGTTTAACATGTACTTGTACTGCTACTCCAAATAAATATAGCATGGACCGTTTGAATACCCAAGTACATACAACACTATGATATTGCCACTTACATCATCATTACACAGCACAAATTTGAAAAGTAAAGTAAATGCTTACCAAAATTCGCCAGCCGAGAGCCGGAAGCAAAGCTCATGTTATCTGCAATTTTGCACTGAGAAGAACAACTTCCAAGATTTGAAACCTCATATATATATCATCTACGTACAAGTTATAACTCTCGTTTCAGTTCAGAATGTGAGATACATGCTGGACCAATACATGCACCCCAATCTGACTTAATACATGCACCCTAATCTGACACAATACATGCTACACCATTTACTGAACCAATACATACACAGTTACTTATATATATTCTATAAAATCTGAACCAATACTTGCTACACCATTCGACCTTTCGGATGTAGACCAGTTCACAGGACTAACGAATGCGAGTAGATTGGCATCATGAGCAAACCTTGAGACAGGGGAAGGGGCGGGTATGGCTTCGAATAGGGCAGTTGTGTCAGGGTAGACGATACGGCGCAGAGGATTCAGAGGTGTAGGATACGGCGATGGAGCGAGAACGGCGGCGAGGATGGCTGCGTACGTCGTCGGTGTGGTGGTCGCTGTGGCTTGGCGGCGGCGCAATAGCAGGGGCGGCGCTCGGCGCGGAGGTGCTGACGGCGACACGGCGTGATGGCAGGCGGAAGCGGCACCGGCGGCGTTATAGCAGGGGCGGCGCTCGTCGCGGCGGTGCCGACGGGCGACACGGCGTGATGGCAGGCTTGGCTGGTTTGCCTGAATTTCCCATAAATCGCATATATAGGTTTATGGAGCCAAGCCTGCCGAACGCCTCTGCCTCCTCGAACCTGCAGCAACGGCCGCCCAAGCCGCGCACCGGCGACTGGCCAGCGCCGCCCGCGCTGTGGCCACGCTGAAGACGCATCGCCAGCAGCCCACCGGCCCAGATCGGGCCCGGTTGGGCCCGTGGCCGCCGCCAGGCGCAACGCGCCGTGCCGTCCTCGCGTCCTCCGCTCCTCCCCATGCTCCGCCGTCTGCACTGCCGCCACCACTCCGCCATGGCACCCCACGCCGCCCCGCCCAGCGCAGCCGCCTCGCGCAGCCCGGCGAAAGCTCCAACTCCCCGCGCGTGGAGCAGAAGCCCGAGTGCGCTCTTCTCGCCCCCCGTCTTAGACGGCTGGGCGCCGCCACCACCGCCGGCTCCGGTTACCTTCGTGAGTACCCCACCGCTTGTCGGCTGTGGTACCTTCGTGAGTACCCCACCGCTTGTTATATTACTCGATGTGACCCTTCAAATGGGCCGGGTTTTCTGTTTAAATCATCCCAGCGCGTAGTGCACGGGGCTTGGTGCAGCATGATGAAGGATTATACAGAGCTGTTTCATTCTTTATACAGAGCTGTTTCATTACAGAGCTATGTTCATAATGTTCATTACGACCCCTCAAAAAAAAACTATGTTCATTACGTCATATATTCTGGGATCATTTAGAGCCAGAAGATATATCAAATCTTTTCAGTTGAGGAACAGTTTTCATATTTTGAACGTACGTAGTCTACTAAGATTATACTGGGGAGTGACGACTGACGCAATAGTTTGTTTAAATGGGATGGAATAGCATAGTTCAAGAATTGGCTAGACATTTAAGATTTTGTAGAAATCCTGCTGGCTTTTTAATCATTGCAAAAATGACTTTTAGCTATTCTGTGTATCGTTATACAGGTATAAAACTATTGTGGAAATGATTCTGAAACCAAGACTTGTGTTTATGGGAGGCCCAACATGAATAGAGCAGTAAGCTTTGAGTACATGAATCTGCAGCTTGTTTGGAATGAGTTCTCAGGTAAATCTCTTTTTCGCATGTGCTTGTCTGACAAATATGTGGTAACTAAAAATTTCTATGAAATTCCTGGCTCACTCTGGCGACCGGAAATCGGCAGCCGGCAGACGGAGAATGTTAAGATGTGGAGGACCGGCGGCACGGCAGGGCAGGCTTAGACTCGTTTGGTTCCCATTATTTCAATTTGAAATCATGAAATTTATTTATGATTTCATACTCAATCTGTTTCACTGTCATGGAATTGGACATGCCATTTCATTTGGAATTATAAAAAATGCCTATTTTACGTTATGCCAATTCTTATTTCTAACCCTGTCATTTGACTTTCCACATAATTTCATTTTCGCCAAATGAAACGAAAATGATGGGCGCCAAACGAGCCTTTAGAGCATCTCCAACCACGACCCATCGCCCCACATATGTCCGGGCCGACAACCAAAAATGGCTTGGACAAAAATGCCCACCCAACCGGCCCGCTAAAACCAGCCCATCTGTCAGGGCTGTCCGGCAAACCCGAAACCCAGCCCATCTGTCAGGGCTGCCCCACATATGTCCGCGCCAACATAATCCACTCCGACCAACCAAACCCTAGTCCTCACTCCACAGTTGCTTTCGCCCCTCCATGTCCCATCCGCTCCCCACTGCCTCTCCGATGGCCGGCGACGACGACTCATTTGACTTATCGGACTCGGCTGAGGAGCTATCAGATGCAGGTAAGGCTGGAATTTTTGACCGAGCTTTTGGGCTCGGCCCGAGTTTTTCTCGGCTCGGCCCGCCAGTATTTTTGACCGAGCCCAGTTAGGAAACCTGGACCGCAGAGAGCTCGGGCCGAGCCTGGCTCGGCTCGGTCCAGCCCGAGAAGCTCGTTTTTTTTTTTTTTTTTGCAAAACGAATTTTTGTGCAGCCCAGCAAGAAGCCGGCCTGCTAGGTTACGTGACTCGTTCGATTCATTCCCCATCCAGGCATCCAGCAGAGAAAAGAGACGAGCGCCGCCGGCACGCCATGTTTCCGCCGCCGCCGGCAACGATCTGCCCCACCCGCTCGCTCCACTCCGGCCCTTTCTCCTCCTCTCCCCTGCAGGTGCCGCGGACGGCGCCCCTTCCCCTGCTGCTCCTCTCCTCTGCCCCACGTCATGCTACGTCGCGCCAGCGAGCATGCTCACGCTGCCGGCGTCGAGCTCGTCGAGCATCCATCGTCGTCTGCTACACCACGGGCCCACATGGCAGTGACCAAAGACGCTTGGCTCGCGAGCTGCACCGAGCTTTTGGGAAGCTCGGGCCAAGGTCCCTTTTGCAGCTCGTCGGCAACCTCGAGCTGGCTCGCGGCTCGCCATTCTGGCTCGAGCTTTTCTCCGGCTCGCCCCGAGCTGGACCGAGCCAGCTCGCGTCCAGGCTTAGATGCTGGGGCCCACATCAATGAGGACGACGAGATGGTCGTCGGCATCGCCATCGAGCAGTCGCTAGAGGAGGGTGATGGAGGCGGATCCAGCTCCACGCTGCCGGCTAGTAAGGGCCAATGCAGCTGCTGAATCTGCGTCGCGAATCATATCTGCAGTGTCGTGAACTAGTCGGTACACTCATGCGCCTTCCCGGTCCGTGCCGCTCAGCAGCGCGCCGCCGCACCTGCGTCGGTCGAGCCGCTCGCGAGCCCAACCTCCTGTGCAAGCTCCTCCAAGCTAGAGTATGCTGCCGGATGGTGCCGGCGGGTGGCATTTGCTTCCTATTTCTCTGAGCCGGCCTACACGGACGTCGCAGTCGGAGGCACGGGCATATCGCCACCTCTAGAACATGGACAACAGCGCGGTGAAGCGGGCATTGGCGGACAATGTCCTCGAACAGGTCGCACGGAGGTCCTACACAAGTCCATGACCACCGCGAAGATGGACACCCGTCGCCACCGCCGCAAAAACACGGCCATGTTGGTGGCCGGCATCGCCGAGTGGAAGAAGGAGGGGACGAAGAAGGATGTTGCCACCCGCCTCGCCAGCGAGCAGGCCTGTGCTGTCCGAATCTCCTCACAGCGTGTGTATTAGCTATGACGGCTCCTCCGGCGAATCCGTATGCCATATTCGAACGGCGCGGCCGCTACACCACCGGAGATGCCAAAGGAAACGGCAAGGCACCGCAGTGAAGTGTAGCTCGCCTCCGCTCTGTCCTCAAACTATGTCTAGCCTTTTGTTGTGTAAATTTGTCTGTCCGCGAACTATGTGTCTCGTCTCTCTGAACTATGTTCGATATATATATATCAGTACGAGGTCATTGATGTCTCCGTGCATGGATTTTGTATGAATTTGAAGGGTTGGTTTTGACGATGACGGCTAGAAACGGCCAGCTTTAGGGTCTGTCCGGGATCTGTCCACAGACACGTTGAGACATAGGGGTCGTTCCGATTGGAGACGCTCTTCGAATTATGAGGAGACAAAAGCCACCATATATACATGTACAGGTGGGAGGTAAAAGGCCAATATAGAGAAGGCACACGGCCATCATAAATATAACTCAAACAATTCCACTTCTTATCCTTCGGGCGATTACCCCAGCTAAGAAATCATTTGTACTTTGTTTTACTGTTTACGCCATTTAACAACGTGTCATCCAGTCTGACAGGCGACACCACTTCTGAAACCCATGCGGCACATACATCGGTGTCAACCATGCAAATCCTCACTGGTGAAAAAAAGAATAACATAAAATAAAAATGAAAAGTTAAATTACAAAAGAAATTTTGGAAAGGAGAGATGCGATATTTCCATCTATGACAATGAAATTAGTTGTTTCCTAGCTGAATACAAGTGCAATTATTTTCTCATACCTAGGCCTAACAAAAGAAAGCAATTCAGCAAAATTGCCAGAACAGAAAAAAAAAAAGAGTACTACCCTCGGAACCTTGACATGAACATCGTTTCCATCCATACAGACCTACCAGACCAACCAACAATTTGCACAATGATTCTAGACTTTCTAGTACTTCAATCTTGTTGTTTGACTAACTGCCATATAGTTTAAACAAAAAGTATCTCCTAATTCTAGATCCTAACAAGTGTGGGTGGGATTTTTCGGCTTTTCCGTGTTTCTAGTGGACCGCCTTCTAAAAATACATTCAAATAGTAAGAATTTAGAGAGTAGTGCAAAACATGCTAGCTTACATAAATATTATCTGTAGCACATAGGCAGGCAGAGGGAACATATACGCTCAACTATGGTGGCTTGAGGACGATGAAGCAGGATTAATTGACAGATTTTGAACAGTCTTCCCGTTAAGCCGAATGTATGGAACATGAGAAATATTCGACCAATATGGCCCACCAGGTTTAAATTTATCTTCTATATCAAATTCATCCATAATAAGTTCTTGTAGGTTCTGTGGCACAACTCCTTCCAGTGATATTGTTCCTGCAAATTTGCTCCCCCAGGTTTCAAGTACTTTTAAGGAGGTAAGTCTGCTTAAAGTAGAAGGGAGTCGTTGAAGAGAAGAACAGAATCCAAATTTTAGTGTTTCAATAGAGACCAATTGTTCAAACCATCCCTCCTGCTCAGGGGTAAATTGACTAGCCACCAAATGATTGATGCTCAGAACACGCACTGTGTCAGCGACCCGGCCCCTCCTGCCAGCGTCACCCACCAGCACCCAGCTGGGCAAGGACAGGTGGCACGCGCTGATAGGCCCAGAAGGAAGAAGATGATGCCGGCCTGGCTAGCTGGCGACGACTGGCTCACGCGACGCGAGTGACGGAAGGCTATTTAGAGAGGAACCGATCGCTCTGAGAACCTTGGCTTGTATGGAACATCTGGACGGCAGTGCCGTATGTAAACTTGCTCGGTGGGTGGTTGGGCGGAACGAGCATTTGAAATCCCAATTCCTCGATCTAGATCTCGATTCAATTCTGTGTTGATTCTGAGTAGTTTGATCCTTCACAATTGGTAATCAGAGCCAGTCCGATCCCAACTCTGGATCTCCCCACCCACTCATACCCCACTCGTTTTTCGTCTCGCCGTCGCTCGGAGTTCATGGATCAACTTCCTCCGGAGTCGCGAGCAGTCTACGATCTCCTCCGGGCGGAAACGGCGGAGGAACACGACACCCGCTTCCTCGACTACAAGAAGGGCACACTCGACGCGGTGCAGAAGTTCGTCGCTGACACCGGGAAGCAGATCAAGACGGTGAGTGATGCGGTCGACTCTGTCCGATCCACGGTGGCCGCGGACATGGAGGAGTTCCGCACCTCGATCGGCGAGGATCTGGCGTCGGTCAAGTCCTCCCTCAGCGCCGAGATCTCCTCGCTCGCCGATATGATCGCGCGCATCCCGCGCCCTGACCCCGGCGCTCAGGCGGATCGGCCGTCCCCTTCACGCCACAAGGAGGTGGACGACGGCGCCGCCGGCCCTGATGGGCACCGCTGGCAACACAACAACCGGGGGATGACCAGTGGTTTCACCACGTCTCCTCCGGTCGGAGGTAATTCTCATGGACGAATCTCCACTCCTTATGCTGGACACGAGTTTTCTCCGACACAGCGTCCTGACTCGTTTTCCTCTGGTTTCCGTCCTGGCCTTCCTCAATTCGATGGTGCCAATCCGAAACTCTGGCAAATCCGCTGTGAGGAGTATTTCCGTCGTTGGCAGACGCCGGACAATCAGTGGGTCTCAAGCTCGTCAGACATGTTCGTTGGTGGCGCTGCGACATGGTTGGAATCATACCTGCAACAATTTCCTGTGTCCAGATGGCCAGAGTTCGTGGCGGCTGTGCTGGCTCGATTCAATCGCAACCAACATCAACTCTTAGTCCGTCGGCTGATTCACATCAACCAATCTACCACAGTTGAGGACTATGTGCAGCGTTTTTCTGAATTGGTGGATCAGATCACTGTGTATGAACCGAAGCCGGACATTCTGCACTATGTCACTAAATTCCTCGACGGACTGAAGCCTGGTGTTAGGGTGCTGGTCGCCATTCAACAGCCAAGCAGCTTGGAAACTGCTTACTCCCTGGCTCTCTTGTATGAAGAACTGGGCGATGGCGCCAACCCCTTTGCCAGCACGGTGGCAGTTCCTGTTACTTCCAGGCGGCCGATGACGTCGCCACCACCTCTGCCACAGCCGCCTGCGAAGTGGATATCACGCACGGTCGAGGAGAAGCGTGCTGCAGAGCAGCAACGTGGTGCACAGGATGACAAATGGAACAGTCTGAAGAACTACAGGCGCTCAAAAGGATTGTGCTTTGTCTGCGGTGAAAAATGGAGCCGAGAGCATCTGTGTAAGAATACCATCTCGTTGCATGTGGTACAGGAGATGGTCGACTTTATGCAACTACAAGAGGAGAATGAAGAAGGATCCTCAGATGCAGAGCAGACTGAACCCCAGACCCCGCAACACTTACTGGTTCTGTCAGCGGCAGCACTGCAGCCAGGCGCCACTGCTCCTCGTACAATGCAGTTACAGGTTCAGATACAAGGTCACAGTTTCCTATTCTTGGTAGATTCTGGGAGTTCGTCGTGCTTCATAGACTCACAGCGTGCCCAGTTACTAGAAGGAGGTGAGCCGCTTGACTCGCCAGTTCCTGTTCAGGTTGCGGGAGGAGCAATTCTTCAGTGTACATCAAGTTTCAGTGCTCTCAACTGGTCTGCAGATGGTGCACAGTTCACTGATACCTTTCGTGTGCTGGACTTGGCCAGTTATGATGGCATTGTAGGCCTAGATTGGTTGGGGAAATACAGTCCGATGGTGACCCACTGGGAACAGGGCTGGTTGGCCTTCCAGCATGAAGGACGTCAGGTGGTCTTGCACGGCGACGAGCCACGCCTCTGCACCCATGCGATTGTCGAGCTGCACTTGATGCGTGAGGCAGACAAAAGTGTCCCAGCAAACCCACCAGAGGTGCAACAAATTCTGGATCAATTCGCTTCTGTGTTCGAAGCTCCCAAAGGGTTGCCACCAAGGCGACAGTATGATCATCGCATTCCGCTGGTTCCCGGCGCGCGCCCAGTATCGGTTCGCCCCTATCGTGTGGCTCCAGAGCTGAAATCTGAAATTGAGAGACAGATTAACGAAATGCTCGAGCAGGGAGTGATCACTCACAGTAACAGTGCATTCGGTGCGCCTGTAATCATGGTCCGCAAGGGAGACAAGACCTGGCGTTTGGTTTTTGACTACCGGCCGCTCAACGCTCTGACAGTCAAAGGAAAGTACCCGCTACCTGTTATCGATGAGCTGCTCGATGAATTAGCTGGAGCGCAGTGGTTCTCTAAACTCGATTTGAAGGCGGGGTACCATCAAATTCGATTGGCGCCCGGGGAAGAGTACAAGACGGCTTTCCAAACGCACAACGGCCACTATGAATTCAAGGTTATGGCGTTTGGCTGAACCGGAGCTCCAGCAACATTCCAGCACGCCATGAACGCCACCTTGGCCCCAGTTCTCAGGAAATTCGCCCTGGTGTTCTTTGATGACATCCTGATTTACAGCCGTACGTATGAGGAGCACCTCCAGCATCTGGCTACGGTTCTGTCAATTCTTCAGAAAGATCAGTGGCACGTGAAACTTTCGAAGTGCGCCTTCGCACAGCGGGAAGTGGCGTATCTGGGCCATGTTGTTTCGTCAGCAGGAGTTGGCACAGATGCTGAAAAGATAGAAACTATCCGCAATTGGCCCACTCCAACTAACCTTAAAGAGTTGAGAGGAATCTTGGGTGTTACGGGCTACTATAGAAAGTTCATCCGTGACTACGCCATCATCAGCCAGCCGTTGACGGCTCTGCTCAAGAAGGGAGCTCTGTTTGTTTGGACACCTGCTACGGAGACTGCTTTTCAGGTCCTCAAACAAGCACTGATCACAGCCCCTGTGCTGGCCCTTCCAGATTACACTGAACCGTTCGTCATCGACACTGATGCGTGTGATGTTGGCATTGGAGCGGTCCTCTCGCAGAAGGGGCACCCAGTGGCGTATGTCAGCAGAGCACTCGGCCCACGCAACCGCAGCTTATCTGTATATGAAAAGGAGTATCTCGCGATCTTGCTGGCTGTTCAGCAGTGGCGGCCATACCTTCAGTTGCGTGAGTTCATCATCCGCACGGACCACAAGAGCTTGACCAACTTGACGGACCAACGGTTGCATACAGATTGGCAGCGCAAAGCTCTAACCAAACTCATGGGGCTGCAATATACTGTCCAGTACAAAAAGGGAGCCCAGAATGGTGCCGCAGACGCCCTGTCCCGGAAGCCTCCAGCTAGCTCTGAAATTTTCACCATCTCCACGGTACAACCGGCTTGGTTAGCTGCTGTCGAGCACAGTTACCTACAGGACACGCAAGCTCAGTCGCTGCTGCAAAGGTTGGCTGTGGATCCCTCTGCTGTCAGTGATTACACTCTGAACCAAGGAATTCTGCGACACAAGAAGCGCATCTGGGTGGGCGATGATGCTGCCCTCAAGACACAGATCATCTCGGCCTTCCATGATAGCCCGCAAGGTGGCCACTCGGGTTTCCCTGTTACGTACCGTCGTCTGCTCTCTCTGTTCAGCTGGCCAGCATTAAAGAGTATGGTCAAGGAGTACGTGCGCAATTGCCACACTTGCCAGCAAGCCAAACCTGAGCGTCTTCTGCCAGCAGGATTGTTGCAGCCACTACCGATTCCCTCGGCTCCGTGGGAGGTCGCTACGATGGATTTCATTGATGGGCTACCTCCGTCACGCCAATTCAATTGCCTCCTAGTTGTCGTTGACAAGCTCACAAAATATGCGCATTTCCTTCCTCTCCGCCACCCGTACACTGCAAGCAAGGTGGCAGAGCTGTTCGTCGACAACATTTACAAGCTCCACGGTATGCCGCAGTCGCTCGTTTCTGACCGTGATCCTATCTTCACAAGCATTTTCTGGCAAGCTGTCTTCCGTGCAACTGGGACACAGCTTAAGCTCAGTACGGCGAATCACCCGGAAACGGACGGGCAGACAGAACGAGTGAATCAGTCGATTGAGTGTTTCCTTCGTTGTTTCATCAGCGCCCATCCTCAAAATTGGTCCAAATGGATTCCACTCTGCGAATTCTGGTACAACACGAATTGGCACGCATCACTGGGAAAGTCGCCATTCGAGATCCTCTACGGTCACCAGCCCAGGTATTTTGGTATTACTGCTTCTGACCAAGTGGCTCCTGTTGATATTCAGGAATGGCTCCAGGAGCGCGCGTTGATCCTTGCTTCGGTCCGCCAGCACCTGCTCCGAATGCAGCAGAGAATGAAAGACCAAGCAGACAAGAACCGGCGTGAACGCACCTTCGCGGTCGGCGACGAGGTCTTCCTCCGGCTGCAGCCCTACATCCAAGCGTCGGTGGCCCGCCGCGCGAACCACAAGCTCTCCTTCAAGTTCTTCGGCCCCTTCCGCATCTTGGAGCGCGTTGGCGAGGTGGCGTACAAGCTGGACCTGCCGGCGTCGAGCCGCGTCCATCCCGTCTTCCATGTCTCACAGCTGAAGCCCTGCATCGGCTCTCGTCCTCAAGTATCATCGACGCTGCCAGCGGTGGACGCCATGTTTCAGGTGCCAATTCAAGTGCTCCAGCAGCGTGTCCACCATCGCGGCACTCGGGCGGTACCCCAGGTGCTGGTGCAGTGGAGCGGCGCCCCGGCGGAGCACGCTACATGGGAAGACAGAGACCAGCTTCATCAACAATTCCCCGAAGCGCCTGCTTGGGGGCAAGCAGGAATTCAAGACGGGGGGATTGTCAGCGACCCGGCCCCTCCTGCCAGCGTCACCCACCAGCACCCAGCTGGGCAAGGACAAGTGGCACGCGCTGATAGGCCAAGAAGGAAGAAGATGATGCCGGCCTGGCTAGCTGGCGACGACTGGCTCACGCGACGCGAGTGACGGAGGGCTATTTAGAGAGGAACCGATCGCTCGGAGAACCTTGGCTTGTATGGAACATCTGGACGGCAGTGCCGTATGTAAACTTGCTCGGTGGGTGGTTGGGCGGAACGAGCATTTGAAATCCCAATTCCTCGATCTAGATCTCGATTCAATTCTGTGTTGATTCTGAGTAGTTTGGTCCTTCACACACTGACGGGAGGAAACAATGTCCATGAAACAAGCTGACATCTGTTCTTACATAGGTAAGGTGAGGTACACCCTGCTCATCTTGTATACTTGAACTTTGTGAAAAATCAGTAAGAATGTCGGGACACCCATAAACATCAACTTCCCTGATGTTTCGAAAGCTTTGTAACCCATTAATCAAACGCAGCCCTCCACAATTTCTAAGATACAGAGACTCCAATGACTTCAACTGATGCCCAGAGAGTGGGACTAGGTGATCGCCGCCTAATATTTTTAACTTTTTTAGACAGGCTAAGAGTTGTACATATTGCGGCAGTGCCTTCACAAAGTACCCACAAGCTGAAATCTCAAGTTCTAACAGCGAAGACATGAATGATAGAGAGGGCACTTCTTCAAGTAAAGGGCAATCGTCAAGTTCAAACCTTGTGATGTGTGGAAGGAGAGCGCCATGATCTTCTTCAGAATGTGACCAGTTTAACCATGATGTCATCGAAGAAACTTTGAAGTTCTCTAAACTTCCGAGACAACCAAAAGATGTCCCATCAACATGCTTCACTGCTGGCAACCTATCGAGAGTGAGATTCTTGAGTGAGGGAAAGTTTCCAAAAGGTGGAAGTACATTTAGAAGTGGGCAATTTTCAACATGAAGGGAGTGGAGTTTTGTGAAGATTTGAGCTTGTATCATCCAGCTTGGGGAAGTTGTGGCCCCGTAACCTTCAATCATGAGCTCTTGCAAATTTGAGTGTGGTTGCAAACCTTCAAGTACATCTTTGGATACATTTCTCCCCTTTAGCACCAAGACTTCAAGGTGTTTCTTCTCAATCATATTTGCATACTTTGCTTCATGCATATTCTTAATGACATGGATATTGCTAATGCAAATTTTCCCAGATAGCTCCTGCATGTTCTTCAACTCATTTACCATGAACCCATTTTTCTTTCGAACACTGAAGTTCTCTAATTCTTGAAGTTGACTCAATTTCCCAATACTAGGAATCAGAGAGAGAGCTGTAGAATCAACATACAAATGCCGCAAGCTGGCAATCCTATTAATACTTTCAGGAATAGATTTGTGGCCATATCCACGGAGGCATAAAGCTTGAAGATTACAGGGGAAGCTGCGCAAATTTTTTACTTTTGTGAAAGAAAGATCGAAGAACCTCAAACTTTTCAATGATGAAATGTTCGGCAGCATATTTGTTAGCACCTCCAAATGAGATAAATCCAACACTCGAATACTTCTTGAGTTGGCTAACATATTGTCCAAAACATCACATATTGCAGTAGTGTCACAATGACCAAATAGTACGATTGTTCGCAGATTTTTGTACTTGTTGAGTTCATGAATGTGCAGTTGATTACTAACTTGCAAAGCCAAGTGGCGAACAGTTGGTGATACTCTTTGCGAAGTCTCTCTATGGAGGAAGCATTCATATGAAGAAACAGCAATTGCTAGAGCTCTAATCATATCGTGCATAATGTACCTCTTGTTGTCAAATGTAGTCAAGAAAAATGATTTTTCCACAAGTTCATCAAACAATTTACCTCCAATTTCCTCCAATCTAGTGCCATCAAATTCGCTGTGTTGAATATAGTTGTGAGAAATCCACATATTGACCAATCTGTCCTTATCAAACAAGTAGTTCTCTGGGAAAATCGAACAGAAAGCAAAGCTCTGCCTTTGTCTAGGTGTTAGGTCTTGATAACTAATACCCATGTATGGAAGGATTTGACAAGCTTCACTCAGTTCCCACCAATCACTGTCCAGGATGCTTCTCCACTGGTCTAGAGTTAATCTTGATCTCAACAGATTTCCCATTAGTTTTGCTGCTAATGGCAGGCACCCTAGTTTTCTTGCAATTTGTTAACCAAGTAACAGAAGAGCCTGATTGTCCCCAATCACACTATTTGTGGTTCCAAATGCGTAATACTGGAAAGCTGACCAAAAACTCTCCCATTTCAAAGGTTCTAGCCGAACTTGACACAATGTCGCTACTCTTTCTGCAACCCTTGGGCTTTGCGTTGTGACAAGAATTACACTTCCAGGAGTTTCACAAGCCAAGGCAGTAAGCAAACTAGTCCAGTGGTCACACATCTCACCCCAAACACTGTCTAGCACCAGAAGGAATCTTTGACCCGGATGGATAACACTCTGAATATTATTGACAGTTGTTTCCAAACTATCAGCATAGTCAAAAGATGAATCATTTCCTTTAAAAGAGCGAAAAATCTCCTGCAGTGTTCTTTTCAAGCTAAAGTGTTTTGAAACATACACCCATGCTCTCTGTGTAAAGTGACCCTTCACATTTCTATGATTGTAAATGACTTGAGCAAGAGTTGTCTTCCCAACTCCGCTCATACCAACAATTGGGATAACATCAACACCACTAATGCGGCACCTTACCCCAAGTTTTTCTCTTATGCTGCTGGATTCTGGTTCAGAGTCACATGAACCCAAAAGAATTTTCAGTACAAACTCTAGAACTTCATCACAACCAAACACCTTAACATCAACTGGA
Organism: Puccinellia tenuiflora; assembly: GCA_012064385.1. Classification (NCBI taxonomy): domain Eukaryota; kingdom Viridiplantae; phylum Streptophyta; class Magnoliopsida; order Poales; family Poaceae; genus Puccinellia; species Puccinellia tenuiflora. The sequence goes on along the minus strand of QRDG01000308.1, from coordinate 2,455,136 downwards.
ACACGAGAAGTAGTTTCTCCCCCAGTTCCTTCCTCTTTAATGGCAATTGAATTACTCTGCTTCATGAGCTCCAGAAATGTGTTGGACGTTGCACAAAGGTGGTCCAGCTTTTGCACAACAGATTCAAGCATTCTCATGCCCTCATCGGGAACAATCAAACTTTTTAGAATCCTAACTGATGATGATACGAACTCGCTCATCTTCCGCTTACCAGTGACTAACTCATGACAATCAAAATTGTCAAGCACGTCCTCAGCTTCATAGGCAACTTCATGCAGGTTCCTCAACCACTTGGTCAGGCTAGTGTTGATGATAAGCTGGTTGTCAGCTACTTCAGTTATGGCCTTCACCACGGTGAGCTTTGACTGGAGTTTGGTCAGAAGCTCCTCAGTACCACTCCGATTGTAATTGCTCTCGAGGAAGTCTACTGTCTTATCAAAAACACGATCGATAACTGCTGATGAGAAACCACCGGCTGTAGACATCATGATTGGGACAGCTGCAGACATCATGATTGGGACCCTGCAATGATGATACAATTTATTAGTCCGAATCGGTTTGCAGTAGTAGAAAGTCTTGAATAAATGTGAAATTTGACATATTTAACCTTTTTATTAGAATTGCATATAAACTGAATCTAAATTCAAAAACATTTACAGTCTGATACTGTTTCATGGTGCCCGGCCCTGAGGCCGCCATGCTCAACACAACATCCCGGTCAAAGGCGTCGTCCCACGTCGCCGTAGCCGGGCCCACGATTTTTAGCATGACGCCCTATGTTGAGGCGCCATGCACACTACCATAACGCCTTCTCCAAGGCGCCATGCTCTCGATTGTTAAATTCTCTTCTGTTACGGCTGTCTGATATTGCTTGTAGATTTACTCGACCGTGGATAGGATCTAGCAGCAACACGCCCTCTGCTTTATGACTACTAGTCGAATAGAGGTTAATTATATGCAGAAGCAAGTTCTGCTTTTGTCGTATAACTGCACGGCCATTGGAGCGCAGCTGAATTAACATATCGTATCTAAACTGCCGGCCAAAGCATCTATATTTTTTTTTCATAGTAATACGTGTCTCATTTATAAATAAAGATCAAGTTACCATGCACGTATAAACTGACCTTACAGAACTGAAAAGATAAGATAACCATATGTGACAAACCGACGCCTAGCCCTCTTCTTCGGCACCATCTTAGCAGCCACCAAAGAAAAGCGAGACAAATCACCTCTTCACCTGAGCTCGACGCGGCTTTATTGCTGATCAGCAGCTTTTCGGTCCTCCAAAGTAGTTTGTCATAGGACAAACCATTGCCGTTGAAAGAATCAGACCGGGGCAGCACGACCCCGGACACGCCATCGAACTTCAGAACTGGCACCCCCGCACGACTACGACGTCGAATGAGGAAACCAGAAATTTCAGCCTCGAACCATAAACCCAGCATAGGATACACCATCTTCCAGCTATCACCTGCGCAGACAACTGTCTGCGCGTACTCCTAGACGACCCAACCTCCCGGCTCCACCATGACATCGGAGCCAACGTCGTAGCAACGGGGACAGAGCAGAAGGAGAGACACCTGACGGGGTTGCCGCCACCGCCTCGCCGACACCATCCATGAACCCTAACGCCACCGACCTGAAAGATCGGCAAACACACGATTCCATCAACTCTGAGACGCTGCCTTGAAAGACACCGCCGGTGTGGGCGTGGAGCTGAAGTAGATTTATTCGTCCGAGCGACGCTCCCACCACCCCAATGACGCATCAGGACCTACTAAACCAAATCCTAACTACAGAGTAGAGGAACAGACTCCCCCCCCCCTCCTGCCGCCGGAGCAGCAGGCAGAGGAAGAGGGGACTTGCTCGGTCGATGGAGATTGGGCGGAGAAGCTAGATCGCTTTTCCTCTCCCTGGACGGCTAGGGAGGAGGAAAACGATAGGAGGCGAAAATAAAGCACCTATACACAAAACCTCTGTATATACATCACTCTATATTGCTATACATCCGGCCGTTCAGAGTCTAAAATGTACAACCAAACTTACATACTTAAAAAAAATATGCTTTCATTTGTGACCTGAATAAAAAAAGATAAATTTAAAGACGAAAATGAATTTTCAAATGCCAACATAGAGTCACATTTTTTGTGATTTTTAGCACAAAATACAATGTATTTTTAACAAAAATGCACTTTCATATAAAGCATCTTTGTGTATCTGTATAACAAAATCATATTTTTTGAAACAGAAAAATAGTATTTATGAAATTTGAAACCGCGATCCTCATATGGCTATACTTTGAGTAAAATAAGTCTAAAATTTGAAAACGCGAGTAAATGTTTCTGTGAGTAATAGATATGCAAATTTGAATATTATGTTATGTTATTAGTAGTTTTGTACTCTTGATACATGAGGTCCGGACAGTAATATTTGTTGCTTCCAACAAATTCCACCGCAACGTCCGGGTATTCTTCTAGTTTTTATTTATGTGTCGCTACCGATGACATCGATTTTAATAGTGGACCTAATTATACGATGTCGCGAACAATGCTAAACTTTTGAACAATATCGACAACGGGTAAAAGTCGGCTTTAGTCCCGCAACCCCTATAAAAGAGACATGGAAATAAAATCTACTAAATCTTGATGTTTTACTGATATAGCTCATATAGTATAGCCATCATAGAGTGACGTGGTGTTAGCATGCCAAAACCCCAGGTGAGATACCTAGGGTTTCATATAGAGAGAGAAGTTGGCGCGCTGGTAGTATCGGACGGCTGACAAGTAAGAATTTACCCAGGTTCGGCCCCTCATTGTGAGGTAAAGATCTACATTCTGCTTGTCTAATTATATTGATGAAGGATAACAATGGTTGCCGTGATGGCTATGGTGGCCGCCGGTGGCGGATGTTGCCTCTCTAGGTTCTAGTCTATCTGTCCTCCCCCCCCCCCCCCCCCAAGGGTGCCCCTGTCTGGCTTTATATATGCAGCCAGGTAGGGGTTACATGTCTTGTGGACTAAGAAATCATCTGTGGCTTCTTAGACTTCACTTGGGCCTCCAGGTGGGCCTTCGGCTAGGCCGCATCGGGTACGCCAATGGTGGGGTGCCCGGAGGGTATGCCCACGTCATAGAGACTACGTGTACCACGTGCAGGTTGTACTTACGTGCATGCATGACTTAATTAAAGATGGATTGTGCTAACTAGGACACATGTCCCACATTAGTCTTTCGTATAAACAGTTCAAAATAAGACAACTCAATTTTGCATGTATTCAACCACGTAGACTCTCTTTAGGGTTCAATTTTTTAAATGTTTTATCTTTTAAATCGTAAGTCAAAACCCTGATCCGTTTTCACGGTTAGCTTTGTCGCATCGAGATCTTCGATAGTATAGCCATGTAAATATGTTTTGATAACTTTTTTCCGAACTTAGTTGCTAGATTATAGTAGCTTGGTCGTCAGGTATAGTCATGTTAGTCAATAGGTTAATATCAAATGGTTACC